>LR738713.1:231833099-231868129 GCA_902687465.1 Secale cereale | reverse complement strand
TGTGGTCTGTTTCTTCTCAGTAGTGAAGCTCGAGGAAGGAAGAACCACGTGGCAGAGGACAGTGAGGCGGAACAACAATTGCCATCCAATTTTGTGTAGTTCCACTAAAATCGAGGAAGACATTCCCGGGAATGGAGATACGCATCACAGTTTCCAAAAATATAAAAAAGGGATATAGTGTTGTTACCTTTTTTTACAAGATTAACAACGACATCTCAATTGTAAAAAGAATTCTGAAAAGTACACCAACAAACAGAAGCATCATGATTATCTTGATGGGAATTAAACCAGGATACCCGAGAAAAAATAATTTCTTCATTTAACGAGTGATAGTATTAGATTAGCAGCAGTAATAGGAGCATATGGACAATGACCGCGCAACCACCATGTACTTTTTGCCGAAACAACATGTATATGTCCACCGAGGCATAAATAAGGACAACTTTTCGAGTGCCATTTCCTCTATAATAGTAGGTGATGTTGGACCAGCCGACAAACCCTAGCTACTATAGATGGGGAGCTAGGGAGTAGTCACATAGAAGAAAACCCGCATGCAGGGACCTGGGGAGCTGGACCAGTACAAGAAGTTATACCTCAGGTGAGCGAAATGTTGCTTAGGCAGGCGAGTGGGATCTGCCCACACGACGGCAGCGAACAAGGGCGCGGAGGACCTTCGTTCGCGCCAGCGCTGGCACCGAGAGGACAGTGTGCATCGGCTTGCTCCATCGCCGTCGGCGACAACATTAACGCTGCACCTCCTCACCTCCCGCAGCGGACGGGATTCGGCCAGATCTGTGATAACCGGTGAGGAGAGAGATAGTGTGGACACTGTCATCTTGTTTTGATATGGAGAGGGTGAGAGAGCGAGATGCGAGAAACTCTATCAAACAAGAGGCTATAATGGAGTAAAACAATGTCTCCATAGTAGTGGTTTTAAATAGAATACGCGCGTTCCCGGAGAAAAGAAACGAAAACTGGCGGACAATTTTTTAACGTACCAAGAAAGAAAACTCGATCAAAAACACGCCCCCGCTTCCAGGTCGCGAGAGTCGTCGCGCACACACACAAAGACATAGACATGCATATCCGTGTTTACGTAAAATTCCATTTCCATCTCCATCTCCAAACATATTTGTCCAACTGGCACATTATTTACGTTGTTAATTATATACGCGGCAATATTAATGTACATCATCTCTTGTTTGCGGGCGTTCGGACCGCTGCCACGGCCGCTCCTGACCAACCCGAACCCTCTTCATCACCCGCGCGCGCTTCCCGCCCGAAACGGTCGGTACCGCATTCATGCCCGGCCAGAGCGGACGCGACCTGTCACTGGTGCCAGCATTGAAGAGTGAAATGATGGTTGCTTCTTCCGACTAACTTACTTTGTGATTTGACTGCTCCTTTAGTGGCCCCTACACGTACTCCCCCTACGTGTATGCAACAGTCACACGTACACATGGACACAAAAACGTGCGCGATGCCCAAATGCATGCATGTCCGAGCTCATGACGAAACATACACGGTCACGCTCAAGTGCTCAACCTACACGTGCATGCACACACATACTCAACCAGGGTGACCTAGTGACCGTATAAACATCGGAAAATGTATATATTGAGCGCAAAGAGCATATTATGAAGTCCACTTACCGTATTTTTACAAATATACAGTGACAGGCAGTGTATTTATCTCATTCGAAATTAAGCCATATTAACCAAAGAGGAGGCAGTATGGACTATCATTACTTTGATGTGTCCCGTCAACTTGCCGAACAAGGAGAAGCTTGCAGGACGGGAGAAGCTTGCGCGCGGTGGCTCGCAGGACAAGGAAAAACTTTTGACTAATGCAAGCTGTCCTTCGCTCAGGTGGTCGATGTGCAACAGTTAATTCGGTGTCAGATTGCCAGAAGCATACACTATACTAGTAGTACTATTGTTGTTGCACTTCCCGAAGAGGCGAACAACCAAGCGCAAAGTTTACTAGTACTAGTACTACTACTATAGTAGTCTATAGAGGTACTATAGGAACCGGATGGAGGAGCGTCTGCACTCTTATTATATTTTTTAAATGTGATAAAGCAATCTTCAACAAATTTGGTTCTCTTCGAGGGTTCTCGCATGTGATAATGGAAGTAGATTGCATGGTACAGTTGCCACAATTCTTGCTTAATTCTGGCTCATATCCTGTTACAAATAGGAGCGCTCGGTAATATTTCCTCGTATTTTTGTTATTCAACATGTAAGCAGGTCAGCAAACCTTGCGGCACATCTTTGTGCGAACCGTGCTTGCTGCACTTTGAATGTGGCCGAGAGCTGGCTTGATGGAACACCTCGCTTCCTACTTCTTTTTTTGCGGGGTACCTCGCTTCCTAGTGACCAGTGCCTTGGCTGATCGTCCTAAGAATGCTTATATATGAATAAAGCTCTCTCATTAACCCGCAAAAAAGATTAAGCCATATATGAATGAAGCACTTCTTGTTGGTGTGTCCCGTCAACTCGCAGAACTAGGAGAAGCTTGCAGGATAAGGTGAAGCTCGCTTACGCCTTTTGACTAATGCAACGTACCCTCGCCCAGGCGGTGGACATGCATCAGTTCATTCGGTGTCAGATTGCCAGAGGCATACACTGTAGTACCGAACATGCGGAGTACCATCATTGTTCGACTTCATGAAGAGGCGAAGAGCCAAGTGCAAGGTTTAGTAGTACGAGTAGTACTACTACTAGAACCGCATGGTGGGGCCTCTATACTCTTATTTTTCTTAATCTCTGACAAAGTACACATTTATTCCGGAGAAGGGCGGAAAACGGCAGCCCAACATATAATGATGATATTGATCAACCATGCTCGAATATATCTTGGCCTCCGTGCGAGCCCGTCTATGTGTTCTCGCTCATCGTCTCTCTCTAGGAACGACGGGTTGGCCATTTTGCCATCAATTGAGATCGGTTTGCTCACACTCCGGTCCCACATGTCAGTGATATGCCAAGAGGAGGTGCGTTGACCGACTGGCCGTACGCATACTTGGTTTTGCACCTTCATACTACTCCTCCCTCCGTCACATTTTACAGGGCGCGCTTCATTATGATGCATTTCTCTCAATACATTTCCACCACCCGAGAGACTTTAGATGCATTTGGTTTAAAGCCCAATTAATTAGGGCGTGGTAACCGCAATTTTGTCTCGATGTTGTACTACGGAGTGGAGTAAGTGCATGCATGTTTGTACCCGGGGTGGAAGCACTGCATGCGTGTGTGTACGGATTATTTCCTCTAGTAATAGACGTCGTGCTATAACTACCAATGCTATTTTTCAGGCGATAGCTAGTCGCCTTGGTCCCAGAGATTTTCTCTTTTTCTGAAGCGCGCTCTATAAACAGTGACGGATGGAGTAGTATGAGTGGATTGAAAGAAGAGTGTATTGATGGTTGCTTCTTTCGAGCAACTTACAGTGGGAAAGGTGGGGCTTATGATTTGTCTGCTCATTACTCACTATTAATGCGGCGCAACGACCAGTCTGAGTCTCCCATGCGGCTGTGCACTACCCCATCGGTTCTTAAATATACTCTACAGTATTTGTCTTTCTAGAGATTTCAACGAGTGACTACTCAAATATTTGTTTTTTTAGAGATTCAAATGGACTACTACATACGGATGTATATATACATATTTTAGAGTGTAGATTCACTCATTTTGCTCAGTATGTAGTCACTTGTTGAAATCTCTAGAAAGACAAATATTTAGGAACGGAGGGAGTACACAAATGAGGCAAAATGAGTGAATCTACACTCTAAAATATGCCCTTTTGAAATTTGTAAAAAGACAAATATTTAGGAATGAAGGAGTATAATTTTGTGCATGGCACATGGACCCGGATGCCGAAGAGGCTTCTAGCAATGCTATCAAGCTTCCAGCATTTGTTTACATAATTGACGTACTGTACAAATAATTTTCAAGGACATGATATTGTACAATGGTGTGATCTTTCAGCTTTCGTTTCGTGTGTCTTGCCATCAATGCTCTTTCGGAAACAATAAAAACTAACTTCCTTGCTAATCATAGCTAATATTTACATCACAACTGAAGACAAAGTTGTGAGAAGGTGTTAGATTAAAATTGATCAATGCTTTCATTGGCAGCAACGTCCCCCCCAGCTCTGTCTAAATCAAGAAGGTATGTTGGGAGAAAAGTAGCTGTCTGGAGTATGCAACATTCTGATCATTTTGTGCAGCTCCACTAAAATAGAGCTAAGCGTCCCTGTTCCAAAGATATTAAGTGTGATTACGATAATGGAGGACTGCTGATGAAACAGTAAACACAAAAATAGAAGTCGGTCACCTTTGCAGTCTCTCTTAAGACTAACTAGTTGGAGAAGATTGGGCTCGGAGTTGGATGAGGAGGATAGAGCAAAACCAATCTCCCTTTGTGCAGCCGCACTGAAATGTAGAGACGTTGCCCGTGTGAAATTTTGGTAGAACTGCACAAAACACTCTTAAGAAAAAAATGATTTGTGCAGTTCACCAAAAGGTCGCAATAGTAACGAGGTGAAATGGATAGCCCTGTTTGCAAAAAAGAGGTAGAAAGGGAACAATTACTAGCCAATAACAGTTGATGACACATGCGATGACAAAAAAGAAGCATATTCCTTGTCCTAAGGGAAGATAACAACATGGTTGTGTTTGTCTAAAACGGTGTGAGGACGGGATTGCGATATGGGAAGTACGCCGGACGAGCTACGTTTTTGGCAAAGAACTATGGAAGATCCACATGTAGCGACATGGGAAGACGGGCAGTGGAGCAAGGCCGGAGGGGATACCTGGAGGTCGTCGGGATGTAACGAGGTGAGCGGCGGCGGGCGGAATCTGCCCATACTGTGGCAGCGAGCAGATGGCGTAGGCCCTACCACGCTGGAGCTTGGTCAGAGAGAACGGCGTGTACCGCAGATCGGGACGTGCTGCCTCGGCGCTGTCGAATGGAGAAACGATGCAAGTCCTCCCTTTCCGTTGGCGGACGGGATGCGGCCGGATTAGTGACCAACGGTGAGAGAGAGAGAGAGAGGCCACCGCAGCCTTGTGTAAGATACTCTGAAGAGAGACAAACCAGGCAGGGAGTCTCCATTGTATATAGTGGAGCGGACTACCTTTTTCTCCATAAAAATCATTTCATATTCTGTGTACGTGCCATTGAGCGATATAACTTTATTTAAAAATAACGCGCCAATGCATTAAGTCGAACTTTGTTTCGTGCACGCGTGGTACACGACCTCCGTAGGTAAACAACTGCTACACGCGTTCAAATTAGCACATGGGCTGCCATTTCGTACAGAAATGAGCTCCACCGTGTACCCGCGCGGGTGTGGCTGGGCATGAATCATGAGTACGTGCATGGTGCACCTATTCTCTTCTTGTATACGTACACGACCTACGTGGGGTTGTGTGAGAGAGATACAAACGTAGAGAGATATAATGTGTGGGTTCATGAGAGTTTTTTTTGGGGGGTGGGGTCAATCAAAAATGTAACATATGCAATGTGTGTGAAATAGAGTCCTGGATATGTCATATATATAGAGGGGGCGATCCACGAGAAGAGAGTGGAGGTATCATCGGCTTGAGTTGTCCATAGAATCGAAGAGAGGGATGATGTGTGTGTGTGTGCGCGCGCGCGATCGATAAAGAGTGCCATCGAATTTGTGTGTGCCCACGTCAAAGATATAGAGTGGCTGGCCTACTGGAACGTGAGAGGGGACAGGTGCAGTTTGTCTCTGTGGCATGGATACCTACCTACAGCGCTCGATTATCGGTGTGTGGTGGGGGGGAGGCCTAATTAACTATAGAGGTACAATGGCTGGTATATGTGTGGAGGAGGAGAGAGGCCTACCTCTTGTATTAAGGGAGATCGATCTACCTCATGTATTATGGGAGATCGATCGGCATCCATGCATATGTGTAGGAGAGGAATAAGGTTGGGAGAGAGACAGAGCTAGAGTGTTGGAGGGGGTGGTAGTGGAGTTGCTTCTAACATATGGTGGGATAGGCTTGCTAGACAACCGGAGGGCACGCCTGCAATATCAATAAGAGAGGGGATGGCTGCCTGTCTGTGCACGTGCGTGTGAGAGACGGGTTAGGAGGCATGCACGAATGATCGGGGGCGATATGGCTGTGGTAAGCACACATAACTACATAGGAAGATCAATCGTCCTTTGTCAGAGAAAGGAGAGACATAACTTGTGAGGTACGTCGATCGATGGGGGGGAATAGTTAAAGTCGACCTAGGTATATGTTGGGAGATCGATCGGTATACATGCATGTGTGTGTTAGAAGCAAATGAGGCACGGGGAGAAGGATATATATATAGAGAGAGGGATGCATCTAAGAGGTGGTGCGAGAGTCATACTATATCGAGGGGGAGGAGTGTGCGAGTACGAGATCGATGAAGAGAGTGGTGGGAGTGAGGAATGGACGGTGATAAGAGAAGAGGGGAAGCTTGTGTTTTGTGCTAGGCACACCTGGCTAGAGAGGGATATCGATCGACGTGTGCCATAAAGAAGGAGCTGGGGGGCCTACACACACCGTGGGTGAACGACCTAAAGTGAAAAGACGAATTTGCGCGATGGAGCTAAAGAACGCTGAGGGAGGGTGAGAGGGATGCAGGCGTCTGCATGCACGAGAGAAAGTTAGCGCCAGCTAGCTACAAAGATAAGAGGATTGTGTGGGTGTAAAAGACGAATAGAGATCATACTTCATTATAAAAAGTGAATTCAGATATTTGAATAATTTATCATAGTGTATTAAACTGACGCATGTGTGAATATATATAATGGTGATACACATGGTGTGGTTATGAGCATGTTATACTACATATAATATATTTTATCTCTACTCTTATAAAAAACGGAGTTGTTAATGATGGTTCCATCCTGCAATATAGGTCGTCCGATCTATATCCGACGGATAGGAAGGAAACTATGACAATTTTGAAAAAAGATACCCACACCCCTCTCCATATTTGCAAATTAGGCCTCCCCTTGATCATGTTGATGTTCTGTGGAACGCATGGGCATCTTGGTAGTACTACGTATAACATATAGAACATTGATCATAATTTGGGCTAATGTGTGGCTTTTGCAGCTCAGGTCTAAATACTTGTCATAATGTAGGGGGCGGGGCACTATACTATGTGTGATAAACATGGTGTACACGTATGGAACATGGTTTAGATTATGAATATATAGTTAGTACATCAAATGTATTATTATTTGGAATCAACATCAAGTGTATTTAAAAAATAGAATTTGAGTTCATGTAGTACACATAGTTCATATCTATATCTATAGTAATCATGTGGTGTGTTATTAAGGTAATACACGAATGATGGTTGAAGTAGCAATAATCATGATTGTAGATTGTTAATGAAATAGAGAAATGAATACAAATTCAGTTCGAATTGCAGTGGTAGTATAGACATTTGGAATGCACTAAAATGTTGGTATGAGTAGGTTACATGCATTATACAGCAAGCAAAAATATTTAATTGGACATAACATGGATTCATACTACCGAATTGCATTTAATCGCACTAAATTGTTGGTATGAGTAGCTTTAAATAGCATTTTTATTGTAAAACGAGGCAAGACTCTCTCTTTGTGTGGTGTGAATAGTTTTATTTTTTTCATTTTCTTTTTGTTTGAGGGAAGTGCGAATTGATTTGGTACGTACAAGTACAATATTACACGTTAGGCTTGTCCCTAAAATTCAATCCGCGCCCTGAAAATTCAAATATCGTGCTCCCAAAACTGGCTCCTTCACAACCCGCACATTGCTATCCCGAAATTACAACGCGCCCGAAACTCCCTCCAGCTGCCAAATCGCGACACGCGAAATCCCCCTTCTAACCCTGAGCCGAAAGGTCCGCTAGTTCAAATCGGTGGGGGTACTTTTGTAACACACCCTACATTTTGGACAAGCGTGTCTCCATCACCTCCTTTTTGTCATTCCAGGCCGCCATAACCTCTTCGCTCCAGCCGCAAAACCCCACCCTCCTCCGTCCGCCACCTCACCGCTGCCCAGCCGGAGCCTCTTCCCCGACGACATCGTCCACCGCAACAGCTCGACGTCCCTCGACCACCTCCCCGGATGAGGATCCGTCGTCCACCTTGTCATCACTCCGGTTCAGCCGCCCCATCCTCCACCTCCAAGGAGCTGCTCCGATGATCGCCTCGTCTATCGTGACTGCTCCATCCCCACAGCGCCGCCTTGACCTGCCCCACCGGAACCGCAGCATCCTCACCGACTCCTCGGACGAAGCCGAGGCCTACTCGGCGCCACCAAAGAGGTTGTACACTCATTGCATCGCACCTTCTCCTTAGCTCGAGCTCTTGGCGCCGGCGGTGCTCCATCACGCACCCCCATGGAGCGGCTACCTTGAAGCCGGCGCCGCAGGCGACATCTCCACGGTGGCTCTCCACCAGTGCGAGTCCTCTTCGGCGGCGGCGGCCATTCTAGCCGGATCTGCTACTGCTACTCCGGCTCTCGCTCGCTCGCTCGCGTTGCTGCTGCTGCTCCGGCTTTCGCTCTATCGCTCGCTCGCCCAACTGCTACTGCTCCGTCTCTCGCTAACTCGCTCGCACTGCTGCTGCTCCTCTGGCTCTCGCTCGATCGCTCGCTCGCCCAGCTGCTGCTGCTCTGGCTCTTGCTCGGTCGCTCGCGCTGCTGTTGCAGTTGCCCCCTCGCTCATGCTGCTGCTCTGCTCTGATTTAGCTACACTTCAGTCGACTGAATCGACTTTTGGGTCAGTCGATTTTTAGGGGGTGGGGGGATCGCCGGAGTTAAGGAAGAACCACCCGCAGCGGGGACGGGGGCTCGCCGGAGAGGTACCCCACTATCTATCTTTGGGTTCAGGGTGGGGGCGGGGGGCCTATAGGGCTGGCCGGGGCGACGGCGGACTGGCGGTGGGGAGTTGTTTCAGGGCGGCGAGGCGGCGCTGGGGCCGGCGGCGAGGCCGGTGGTGGCTAGCGGCTAAGGGGGGTGCAGGTTGAATATGAACTGCAGGCCCTCCCTAAACTACATGTCAAGTGCCTCTCTGCTACTACTGCGTTCAGTTTCGACAATAACATTCAGATTCCATAGTAAATTTCAGTTTCGGCAATTAAGTTCAGAGTCAACAGTTTTTACCTCATCTGTTGTAGTCAGGTGGTTTTTGGTGATGTAAATTTTACATCTATTTTACATCATCTATTGGAGATGCTACTAGAATCCCACTTGAGATTGACGATGTATGTCTTGTGCTGCTTCAGCATTGACGTCTTACGGCTCACCGGGGCTGCTCGAACGACAGAACGATCCATCACAACAGTGCAGTGCCCTGGACGTCATCTACAGATTCCTGAGATCTTCCTCCATACCTCCGACAGCCACCTCTGCCTCAACTGCTTTAGCGACCAACCCAACGATACTGAGGTCGACACGGCTACGGCAAAGAGGTTGTACACTTGTTTTGTCACTTACTACTATACATTCATGTCGATCCATTAGGGCTATTTTGGTTCGACGGAAAAACATAGCAATATGGAATTTTCCAATGGCACTCTACTATTCAATTATGCATTCATTTCGTTGATTTCAACTAAGCAAAACATCCACCTGGACCTACTTTTCAAAATCCTATGCATGAAAACAAGACCAAGTGCATTAGTGGCAGAATAACATTCTAACTATACACGCTTTCATATGGTTTCACTTTATTTTGGCCATGTTTCTTAGCATTCCTCTACTCTTCCAATTCCTGTGAACCAAACACCCAAGTTGACAGAAATCCTGTGTTTATAAATACTCTGTTTACCATGTGCATTCCTATCCTATTCCGGTGTTTTTCCTATCCCTGCGTTTTTAGAATCATGCAAGCCAAAATGAGCCCTTATAGAATTACTTCAGTTACAGGTAGGTGTCGAAGGGAACTTTGTGTGGTTTGTCTTGCTCCTGCCGCAACGTCGTCCACCTCACCTGAGGTGCTCCATCGACGGAATCATCCACCGAACCAGACATCACGACTCCTGACCGTCTTTCGCCGCCTCAGATGTCCTTCCCTGCCGCCGGCACCCACCGCAGCAGCATCACCATCACCGACTCAGCAGATGAACCTGAGGAGTACACAGGTCCACAAGAGAGGTCGCACTCTTTTGATTGTGCTTATGTTATGCATTGCTTAAAATTACCTGCTACTTTATCATCCTTTTCACCTCTTGGACTCCAAGTCGGGTCCAAATTAATGTTCAAACTTGAGTTCTAAATTAGTTGTGGTGCACATATCGAGGAAGCAATGAATAGTATCTTTGTCTAATATCTGGTTCACCTAGGGTATGCCTATGTTGTTCATCTTGGGTGGGAAACAAATAGTAAAGCAACCATCATCTATCTTTTTATTAAATTAAAGCAATCATCAGCCTGCTATCATTATTTTTAGATCCATCCACTGGTTGTTACCATCACTCTAAATTTCTGCATGCTCTCCTTACATAATTTCACCATATTTTTTTCGTATGCATGTGAGATATTGTACATAGTCATGCTGAACATGTAGAGAAAAAGAGAACAATTTTGCGCGGTAATACAATGTCATGCAGACATCGCTCCATGGTGGGTTCAATGGCAAACCCTCCCCACCCTCTCCAGATTGTAATCCTGGGGAAGATATCTGTCCTGAAGCGGATTCAGACGCTGCTAACCATTCCTATTTACCCCCCAAGGTGTTTTCTCTACCTTGGCATGATGATGTTAGTCATATCATGCATATGTTGCCATGCAGTGCCTACTTTTGACAACATATATGTCATCTGCTTAGCTTAGACATGTTCTGTCGCCACCTGTTTAGTTTCTATATCATATATGGGAATTATGCAGTCTCATGTCTTTTAGCCAGCCATAATATATGTGAAATGTGCAATGCCATCCTGTTTAACCAGGAATCATATATTTGAATGATATCTTGCCCATCCTTTTCTTCATTACATTTCCATTTGTCAACAATGTTTGTACATTAAACTACTCTTCCTGTGAATCAACCATTTGGGTGGGAGATTGAAAAATCTGGAGTGAAAACAAGGCCTTTAGAGCAGACAGTGCTACCTATCGAAACAGATCTCTTGTTGGGTCCCGATAGCTTCTCAGAGATAGATTCAGAGACAGATGACCAGTCCTATTCCCCCATCGAGGTGTATGCTCTAACTTGGCACGGTGTTTTAGTTATTCATCATATCTTTGAATTATGTTATGCTATGCTATCCAGTTTAGATAGACATCATATATGTGAAATTATGTCATGCTATCCGTTTTAGTTAAACAATATACATGTCAACTATTTCATGTCCTATTTTTTCCACACTATCTATTGCATCTGTCTCTCATACAATGTATGTACATTCAACTATGTTTCCTATTTATCAGCCATTTGAATTTGAGCGGGTGATGCCAGCATCTAGCGGACTAAAAACACGATCTTCAAATAAAACAGTGCTACCTCTTGGTGGAGATAGCACCCCGGTTGTACATGCACGAGAACCAGCCCTACCACACATAACCCAAATCTGACAGATTATACCCCTAATGCGATTAACAGAGAACCAGCTTCACCCAATCTAACCCTAACCCCAGCAGATAGTAACCCAGTTCTTGTTGACACAGCACCATCTCCACCACAGAGCTCCCAAACAAGAGCAGTTAGTAAGGCAGCTCCAGTGCCCAAAGGGCTAGTACTACCACGGCGAACCCCAACTCCACCAGTTAGTACGCCTATTCCTGTGGTGGAAGCACAACCAGCTAGTCGTACTTTAGCATCTATCGCATTTGATGTTGTTAAATCGTATGTGCATATCTTCCCATCTCGGAAATATTATACTGAAGATGAAGGAAAACGCCAGTTGCAGGTGTTTGTCCAGGAGTTATGTGTAAGTAATGTTATTCATGGCAATTACTTTGCTTTGTCCCATACATCCTACCTCCATGATGGTTATAATGCAGAAAAATTTCCCATTTTTCTCTATAGAGAAGGACCGATTTGGAAACTCATGATGAGGTAACCTGTGCTAATACCTCTGCTATCTTCAAGAATGCTTGGTGGCAGTATCGGAATTACCTGAAGAAAACGTACTTCACCGGCAAAGAAACTCATCAAATTCCCTTACGTTCTCCTGAGACACATTTACTGGACGATGATTGGGAACGCCTTGTTCTGTACTGGTCCCGCACCAAGAATGTGGTAAGGTCTATGAGCTCATTTTCTATTTTTAAGTACTATGTTCTTGTGTCTTACTGTACTCTATTCGTGTAGAACAAGTGCCTAAACCTGAAGAACAACTGTTCTAATTTAAGATTCCATTGCTATCATAGTTCCAAAAAGCGCTAGGCGTTAATTGTGCGTTTTTCCACCGCCTTGTGCTTTACTGACGAAAGCGCATGCTTATGCGCAGTTATGCACAAATTAAGCGTAGTTTTGTGCAATGCGTTTTGCCAACGCCTAGAACCTAGGCGCGCTTAAGAGCTCGCTTAGGCACGCCTTTTTAACTATGATTGCTATCGTGCATACCGCTTTGCTCTTGTATCATTGTATTTACTCATACAAACTTATTTTTAAATTGAAGGATCCAATCGAAACTCCAATGGGACAGCAGGTATGTTCACACATGTTTCTTTAATAGGCTTGCTCTTATCAATAGCTCTGTTGATTTCAATTTCAATTGTGTATACAGTTGACTTCTCATATCATGCACATTACTAGCATCACAACAAAGCAAATAGTGTTGTTGTACATGTAGACCCGTGGTACCCATCTGAAATCTTGTTGTGCCATGTAGTTCGACGATTTGTATTCTTTCACTGCTCCTTTGTCTTGAACTGATATGATCTGAATCGTGTCTCTATTTTGATTTGGCAAGACAATGCAGTGACCATAGGACATAGATATATGTTTGTTTGATGCTTTTATTATGTACTAGTACTTGGCAATAGAAGACTTGGTAGTTTAATCCTGTCCACCTTACTAATGAGCTGGTTCACCCAAATGAGTTTCATATACTAGTACATGCTAAACTGTTATGTGTCTGCTTGTTTCTTCTTTTAGAATGCTGAGAGAATATTGGGGAAGAGTGCCTTATTAAGCAATGGTAAAGGAAGTAATGCAGATAAGGTTCAGGATAGTGACACATGCTTGTTGGTCTCCAACAAAGCTGATAAAATAGCTAAGGAAGACTATCTCGAAGACAGTGAGACAACCCAAAGTCCTGTCTTGGTTTAGTGTTGGAGCTACTGGCCACTACCCCTTGCACAAGCTATTCAAACTCATTGTCTGAATCAGTTCGGTTTCTTGATTCTCAACTACAAGCTGAAAGACATCGATCAGCTGTGCTGCGACAACAAGCGGAAGGACTGCGGAAGTCCCTGGAGCATTCAGATGCATACTTTCTGGTGCAACGGCAAGCGTTGGAGGATTTTAGCGCCAAACAGGACAAAGCTAATAAGCTTGCTAAGCTTATTGCCAGCATGGTGGATACCACGTTTCTTGAGCTCTTCTGAAGTTGTTTCAGCTATGCTCATGTTTTCCTGCCGCGTTTATTTGCACTGGTGGCCAATTTTGACGGCCAGTGTATGTAATATGCTGCTTTGTTCCCTATATTTGCAATGGTGGCAAACTTTGATGCCCAGTGGATGTAATATGTGTAATAGCGGTAATAGGCTAGCGTTAATTGCTTGCTTACTTATTTCCTTATTGTCTTGTTTAGTTGTTTGCTTGTAGTCACTGCAGTTCATTTTCTGTGTTTTCTAGTGGGCACAATAACCTATTTTTTAAAACTAGGCCACATTAACAATGGGCTACATATTTACTGTAGTTAACATGGGCCTCCTACGGGCCGTAGAAACAATGGGCCTTCTACGGGTCGCAAAATAATGGGCCTTCTACGGGGCGTAGACACAATGGCCTTCTACGGGCCGTATCATCAATGGGCCTTCTACGGGCCGTATGATCGGTTGGCCAAACATGGGCAATAATAGACCACATTATGGCTGTAAATGGGCTAGAGTTGAAATCGTCCATTCATGGGCCGACCATAACGGGCCATCGTTAATAGGCCGTATTTGATGACGCTATGAAAACGGCCCAACGTATTGACGGGCCACAAACGGGCCGACTATAACCACGGGCTGTATTTGGCCCACAAGCAGAAATGACAGTAACGGGCCGAAAGTAAACGAATGCTGGAAATGAGCCCAAGAATAAATGGGCCATATTTGATGACACTATGAAAACGGCCCAACATATTAACGGGCCACAAATGGGCCGACTGTAACCACGGGCTGGAAATGAGCCCAATAATAAATGGGCCCCGAGAAGGCCGAAAGATAACATGGGCTGGAAACGGCCCAACGGAATAATGGGCCGTTAATGGGTATAAAGTGATACACTGTTCATTACGGGCCAGTTTTACCATGGGCCGTTAATTTGCCAAGGGTTACTAAGGGCATCATATGGGCCAAAAGACGTCATGGGCCATACATTGGCCGGAAGTTAAAACGGGCTGGAATTCTATTGGACGGCTGAGATGACGCTACTGGGCCTAATTCGGATAGGACGTAAACGGGCCCTAGGTTAGCAGGCTATAAATGGGCTATTTGCGAACGTGCCATTAACAGGCTTGCCGTGGGCCGGCCCGCCACCTTTTGACCAAGTCAAACAGGTCGTCCTGTCCACAGGAATGGGCCTCTGTTGGGCCGTGCCACGGGTCGACGTATCATAGGCGCTTTTGGTCCAATGAGTGGATGACATCTGTCCCAATGGTGAGCCGACACGTGTTTCCTCTAGCCAATGGTGATTTTACACGTGGAAAATCCCCATTGGTAGGGGCTGTTAACGGGTTATTGGATCCAAACCGGACCCGATAGCTTAACCGCGTTCCGTTACGGTGGATGCCACGTGTCGGTCAGCCTTTACGAAAGCACTTCTGTGACGCGCGATTTATCATCATGGAAGTGGACACTTCCATGATGATCCTTTTGGTAATGTCATGGAACACTTCTACGACAACACATGTATGACTATATTCATTCTGTCATAAATTTGTCATGGATGTACATGCATGACAGAAAATGTTACCTACCGTGACAAACACGTATCAACACGGAAGTGTATTTTTTTGTAGTGTTCTCCCATTGCAAGAACTATAGATCTAGTAGGCCAAACCAAACCAATAATTCGAAGAGACTTGCAAGGATATTATAATCATACATAAAAGATTTCAGAAAAGAATCAAATATTGTTTGTAGATAATCTTGATCATAAACCCACAATTCATCGGATCTCGACAAACACACCGCAAAAAGATTACATCGAATAGATCTCCTCGAAGATCGAGGAGAACTTTGTATTGAGATCCAAGAAGAGAGAAGAAGCCATCTAGCTAATAACTATGGACCCGAAGGTCTGTGGTAAACTACTCACAACTCATTGGTGAGGCTATGGTGTTGATGTAGAAGCACTTCGTGATCGATCCCCCTACGGTGGAGCTCCGGAACATGCCACAAGATGGGATCTCACAGGAACAGAAGGTTGCGGCGGTGGAATTATGATTTTTTTTGTTGCCTCGTTGTTTTCAGGGTACATGGATATATATAGGAGGAAGGAGGGCATCGAGGGAGCCAGAGAGTGCCCACGAGGGTGGGGGGCATGCCTGCCCCCCTAGGCACACCCTGGACCCTCGTGGCCGCCTCTCTCGATCCCTCGCGTGTACTCCAAGTCTTCTGTGAAGATACGGTTCCAAAAATAACTCTCGCGAAGGTTTCATTCCGTTTGGACTCCGTTTGATATCCCTTTTCTGCGAAACACTAAAATAGGCAAAAAACTATAATCTGCACTGGGCCTTGGGTTAGTAGGTTAGTCCCAAAAATAATATAAAAGTGTATAATAAAGCCCATTAAACATCCAAAACAGAATATATAATAGCATGGAACAATAAAAAAAAATTAGATACGCTGGAGACGTAACAAGCATTCCCAAGCTTAATTCCTGCTCTTCCTCGAGTAGGTAAATGATAAAAACAGAATTTTTGATGTGGAATGCTAACCAACATAATTCTCAATGTAATTTCTTTATTGTGGCATGAATGTTCATATCCGAAAGATTCAAGAAGTCTATATTGACATAAGAATAATAATACTTCAAGCATACTAACAAAGCAACCGTGTCTTCTCAAAATAACATGGCCAAAGAAAGTTATCCCTACAAAATCATATAGTCTGGCAATGCTCCCTCTTCATCACACAAAATATTTAAATCATGCACAACCCCGGTTTCAGCCAAGCAATAGTTTCATACTCAATTTTTTCCAAACCTTTCAACTTTCACGCAATACATGAGTGTGAGCCATGGATATAGCACTATAGGTGGAATAGAGTGGTGGTTGTGGAGAAGACAAAAAGGATGAAGATAGTCTTACATCAACTAGGCGTATCAATGGGCTATGGAGATGCCCATCAATAGATATCAATGTGAGTGAGTATGGATTGCCATGCAATGGATGCACTAGAGCTATAAGTGTACGAAAGCTCATCGAAAGAAACTAAGCGGGTGCATCCAACTTGCTTGCTCATGAAGACCTAGGGCATTTGAGGAAGCCCATCGTTGGAATATACAAGCCAAGTTCTATAATGAAAATTCCCACTAGTATATGAAAGTGACAAAATAAGAGACTCTCTATCATGAAGATCATGGTGCTACTTTGAAGCACAAGTGTGGAAAAGGATAGTAGCATTGTCCCTTCTCTCTTTTCTCTCATTTTTTAAGGGGCTTTCTCTTTTTTTATTAGCCCCTCTCTAGTTTTTTGGGCCATCTCTTTTTTTTATTTGGCCTTTCCTCACATGGGACAATGCTCTTATAATGAAGATTATCATACTTTTATTGACTTACAACTCAAAGATTACAACTCGAAGCTAGAACAAAATATGACTCTATGTGAATGATGACGAAGCATGTCATATGAACGGTATGGTGGAAAGTCACATGGCAATATATCTCGGAATGGCTATGTGAATGCCATTATAGGTAGGTATGATGGCTGTTTTGAGGAAGGTATATGGTGGGTGTATGGTACCGGCGAAAGTTGTGCGGTACAAGAGAGGCTAGCAATGGTGGAAGGGTGAGAGTGTGTATAATCCATGGACTCAACATTAGTCATAAAGAACTAATATACTTATTGCAGAAATCTACGAGTCATAAAAATAAAGTATTCAAGACATGCTCCTAGGGGAAGGGTTGGTAGGAGTTAACCATCGCGCGATCCCGACCTCCACACAAAGGATGACACTCAATAAATAAATCATGCTCCAACTTCGTCACATAGCGGTTCATCATACGTGCATGCTACGGGAATCACAAACTTTAAGACAAGTATTTCTTGAATTCATAATTACTCCAGTAGCATGACTCTAATATCACCGTCCTCATATCTCAAAACAATCATCAAGTATCAAACTTCACATCATATTCAATGCACTTTATATGAAAGTTTTTACTATACCCATCTTGGATGCCTATCATATTAGGACTAGTTTTATAACCAAAGCACATTACCATGCTGTTCTAAAAGACTCTCCAAAGGATATAAGTGAAGCATGAGAGATAAAAAAATTCTACAAAATAAAACCACCATCGTGCTCTAAAAGATATAAGTGAAGCACTAGAGCAAAACTATCTAGCTCAAAAGATATAAGTGAAGCAGATAGAGTATTCTAATAAATTCTAAATCATATTTATCTCTCACAAAAGGTGTGTCCAGCAAGGATGATTGTGAAAAACTAAAAATCAAAGACACAAATCATACATGATGCTCCAAGCAAAACAGATATCATGTGGTGAATAAAAATATAGTCCTGAGTATAGTTACCAATAGATGAAGACGAAAGAGGGGATGCCTTCCCGGGGCATCCCCAAGCTTAGGCTTTTGGTTGTCCTCGAATTTTACCTTGTGGTGCCTTGGGCATCCCCAATCTTAGGCTCTTGCCACTCTTTGTTAAATAGTCCATCAAAGCCGTACTCAAAACTTGAAAACTTCACAACACAAAACTTAGCCAAAAATCTCGTGAGCTCCGTTAGTATAAGAAAAACAAACCACCACTCAAAGGTACTGTAATGAAATCATTATTTCTTTATATTGGTGTTAAACCTATTGTATTCCAACTTATCCATGATTCATATCCCCCGATACTACTCATAGATTCATCAAAATAAGCAAACAACACACGAAAAACAGAATCTGTTAAAAACAGAACAATCTGTAGTAATCTGTAACTTTCGGATACTTCTTTAACCCCCAAAAAATTGAAATAAATTGTTAAACGTGGGGAATTTGTCTATTAATCATCTGCAAAAAGAATCAACTAAAAAGCATTATCCAGTAAAAATTACAGCCAATCTCGTGAGCGCTAAAGTTTCTATTTTTTACAGCATGATCACATAAACTTCGCACAAGTCTTCCCAAGGATTCTACTTGGCACAAACACTAATTAAAACACAAAACCACATCTAAACAGAAGCTAGATGCAATATTTATTCCTAAACAGAAGCAAAAACAAAGAAAATTAAATTGGGTTGCCTCGAAGCGTTATCGTTTAACATCCCTAGCTAGGCACGATACAAGAATAGATCTAGGGATAGACACTTCTAATTCAAGTTTTTCTTCATAAGATTGCATCAAAGCATCAACTATGTGTTTGGTAAAAGCCTTATTTTGAATATAAGCTTGCGCAGAATTTAGCAAGGATTGCAACAAGGAAATATAATCTATTAAAGAGTGATTATCATAATTGAATCCCTTGAAATCCAAAATAGTGGGTTCATCACTATGCAAAGTTTTAATCTCTAAAATCCCACTTTTAACAATTCTAGCATCAAGATCTAAAAACTCCGAATCATTGGGAGGCCTTTTAACTAAAGTAGACTTATCTCCAGTCCCATCTTTATCAAGATTCATACTAGAAAACAAGGATCTAATAGGAGACACATCAATAAATTTTTGTTCTTCATCTTTATTTTCATGATAATTAGAAGAACACGCTTTCATAAAAGCAATCTTTTTTTGCACGCATCCTAGCGGTTCTTTCTTTGCACTCATCAATGCAAATTCTCATGGCTTAGGGAGACTCATTGATATCATGCTTAGGTGGAATAGATCTAAGTTTCAAAGAATCAACATCAAGAGTAATTCTATCCACGTTTCTAGCGAACTCATCAATCTTAAGCAATTTTTCTTGAAGCAAAGCATTGAAATTCTTTTGCGAATTCATAAGCTCTTTAACACTAGTTTCAAATTCAGAGGGCATCTTACCAAAATTTCCATAAGAGTTATTGTAGGAATTAAAATAATTATTAGAGGAATTACTAGGAAAAGGCCTAGGATTAAAGTTTCCTCTATAAGCATTATTACCAAAATTATTCCTACCAACAAAATTCACATCCAAAGATTCATTATTATTTTCAATCAACATGGATAAAGGCATATCATTAGGATTAGAAGAAGCACTCTTAGTAGCAAATAATTTCATAAGTTCATCCATCATTCCACTCAAAACACTAATCTCTTCAATAGCATGCACTTTTTTACTAGTAGATCTTTCGGTGTGCCATTGAGAGTAGTTATACCATAATATTATCTTGGAGTTTGGTAGCTTCTCCTAAGGTGGTTTCCATGAAAGTGCCCCCCGTGGCCAAATCTAAAAGATTTCTAGAAGCAAAATTCAAGCCAGCATAAATTTTTTGTATAATCATCCATAAGTTCAAACCATGTGTACGGCAATTACGTATCATTGATTTCATTCTGTCCCAAGCTTGTGCAACATGCTCATGATCTAGTTGCTTAAAATTCATAATATCGTTTCCAAGAGATATAATCTTAGTGGGAGGAAAATACTTAGATATAAAGGCATCTTTGCACTTATTCCATGAATCAATACTATTTCTAGGCAAAGAGGAAAACCATGTTTTAGCACGATCTCTAAGTGAAAACGGAAATAGCTTCAATTTAGCAATATCATTATCTGTATCCCTCTTCTTTTGCATATCACATAAATCAACAAAGTTGTTCAGATGGGTAGCGGCATCTTCACTAGGAAGGCCATTGAATTGATCTTTCATGACAAGATTCAACATCGGCAATAGGAGCAATAGTCGTGCTAATAAAACCATTATTGTTGGTATTGGTGAAGTCACACAATTTGGTATTGTTTTGAGCCATAGTGACAAGCAAGCAATCAGACACACAAGCAAACAAGAGGCAAGCGAATGGTAAACACACGGAAAAAGAAGGGCGAATAAAACGGCAAGGGTGAAGTGGGGGAGAGGTTAACGAGAGGCAAATAATGTAGTGCGAAGGATAAGGGTTTGTGATAGGTACTTGGTATATGACTTTTGCGTAGATCTCCCCGGCAACGGCGCCAGAAATGGGCAAGTTGCCAGGAGATCAAATCTTGACTTGACTTGGCGTGAGTCTCCCCGGCAACGGCGCCAGAAATTCTTCTTGCTACTTCTCGAGCTTGCATTGTATTCCCTCGAACAGGAAAGGGTGATGCAGCACAGTAAGATTGAACCCAAAGCCAAGCACTTCTTCCATTGCAAGAACTATAGACCTAGTAGGCCAAACCAAACCAATAATTCGAAGAGACTCGCAAGGATATTATAATCGTACATAAAAGATTTCACAAAAGAATCAAATATTGTTCATAGATAATATTGATCATAAACCCAGAATTCATCGGATATCGACAAACACACCGCAAAAAGATTACATCGAATAGATCTCCTCGAAGATCGAGGAGAACTTTGTATTGAGATCCAAAAAGAGAGAAGAAGCCATCTAGCTAATAACTATGGACCCGAAGGTCTGTGGTAAACTACTCACAACTCACTGGTGAGGCTATGGTGTTGATGTAGAAGCACTCCATGATCGATCCCCCCTCAGGTGGAGCTCCGGAACAGGCCCCAAGAGGAGATCTCACGGGAACAGAAGGTTGCGGCGGTGGAATTAGGGTTTTTTCTGTTGCCTCGATGTTTTTTGGGTACATGGATATATATAGGAGGAAGGAGGGCATCGGGGGAGCCAGAGTGGGCCCACGAGGGTGGGGGGCATGCCCTGGACCCTCGTTGCCGCCTCTCTCGTTCCCTCGTGTGTACTCCAAGTCTTCTGTGAAGATATGGTTCCAAAAATAACCCCCCGAAGGTTTCATTCCGTTTGGACTCCGTTTGATATCCCTTTTCTATGAAACACTGAAATAGGAAAAAACAGCAATCTGCACTGGGCCTTGGGTTATTAGGTTAGTCCCAAAAATAATTTAAAATTGTATAATAAAGACCATTAAACATCCAAAACAGAATATATAATAGCATGGAATAATAAAAAATTATAGATACGTTGGAGACGTATCAGGCCTGCATGTTTGCATGCTCCCGTCGGGTGTGTGGTGCTGTCACTGCCGTGTGGTTTGCATATCGCGCGGCGGCACGCTCGCGCCGTGGTCCAAGGGTGGAAGTTGCAGGTCCATGCCGCCCACGGCCGGTGGCGTTAGGAGGTGCGCGGGCCGCCTGGAGCGCGGAGTTGAGGTCTTCTTTGAGCGGACGGCGCCGCCCGCGCAGGCCAGGCTGCCCAGCTGTCAGCATGAGCCCCTTGATCGTCAGCCATCGGGACAGCGGAGCAGTAACGAACCGAAGGACGGAAGAGAGGATTCGGCGCACCCCTACCTGGCGCGCCAAATGTCGGATCTTGGGTTCTGGCAAACCCTTGAGGTTCGAACACTGGGGTGCGCACCAAGATCTCTCCTTCCCGCACTACTTCACTCTCACACCAATTCCAAGGCCTAGCTCATCAAACCCGAAGAAAAAGAGACACAAGGATTTCTACTGGTTCGGGCCACCGTTGCGGTGTAATACCCTACTCCAGCGTGGTGTGATGGATTGCCTTGTAGGCTGAGGATGAACAAGTACACGGGAAGAACATCCTCCTGAGGAGAGGTGTTCTTGTGCTTGGTGAGCTAGTGGGTGTAATGGTGGTCTCAATGATCCTCCGTCTAAGGTTGGGTCAGCTCAACATGAGATGCCCCATATGGTGGTGGCTAGGTCCTATTTATAGTGGCGTTGGTCCTCTTCACAAATATAGAGCGGGAAGGAATCTCATAACGACCATGTTTGAAGGGGGGCAGCTAGTACAAGCTATCCTGACAAAAGGTGGTCTTCGCCTGCCAAAGGCTCTGGTGGTGACATCGTCGTGGGCTCCGTGGTGACCTTCGCCATGCCGTCCCGCTGGTCTTGGTCTCGTTGCACCGATATGGAAACCTTTGCCTAACGCCTCGGGACTCCTCGCCCGCACTTGCCCCTTTAGCACCAAAGAGGAAACTGGCTTCCTGCGCCCGCTGGCGCCCGCCTGGCCTTGGTCATCATGGCTCATGTCATGTGAACCATGCAAGGTGTCATTGCCTTGATAACTCCTCTCCTCGGGAGCCAGCCTAGTGAGGCAACCCCAGGGGAGGTTTTGCGTCGTCCCCCTCGCGAGGCTTGGCTCCTCGCGAGGGTGTTGAGTGGTTGCTGATGAAGGTGGGCCATACCAGGCCGCTGGATGAGCCACGCTCTGGGCTGCAGGAAGGCAAGTGTGGGTACACCCGTTCCCAGAACACCGACACCTGCGCCGTTGGCACCCGCCTGGCCCTTGTCATCATGGCTTGCGTGTTCCGAACTTCATAAGGTGGGGGCTTGCATAGAGATATCGGCTCCTCGGGAGCCAGCCCGGTGAGACTGCTCCTTCTGAAGGTCTTGGTGTCGTCCGCCTCGTGAGGCTTGGCCCCTCACGAAGTTCTTGAGTGTCGATGTTGAAGATGGGCCGTACCAGGCCGGTGAAGGAGCCACGTCATGGGCCGCGCGCAAGAAAGTCTAGGTACCCTAGTTCCCAGAACACCGACAGTAGCCCCTGGGCCCAAGGCGCACTCGGACTTGGCTTCGAGGCGAAACCAAAGGGCAAGGGTGAAGCGCCATGGGCCCCAATCGCCTGCGGACCTGATTGACGTGTGGCGCACGGATTGTACATGGGCGTCTCCACTTCCCCACGCTGCCTCGGCAACCATTCGACTTGACCGGAGCCTGCTGCATGCAAAAAGATCATCATTACCTGCGATTGTGGAGGCCGGCGGTTTGCCTCCCTCTTGCTATAAATGAGGAGGGGTAGAGCTCCCTGCTCATATCCATCTTCTCACTTCTCGTTCCTCCTTCCTCCTTCTTGCTTTGCCATCTTGCCAAAGCGTCCATGGCGCCGATAGGGAGGATCTCTGTGACGGAGAATGGAGAAGCCCGCCGAGAGGAGCTTGGGCCACTTCCACCGAAGAAAAGGCTTGGTCGGCCCCGCGATGCCGGCGTGGGTCTTGAAGTGACGCGGCCTTGGTTAGAGTGGCCTCCTCCTGGCTTCCCGATCCCTCTGTACGCCCATGAGCCGGGCGCAGGGCAGGAGAGCGACGCCCAGCCCCATGCCGGTAGGGATTGTAGAGGACAGAACACAGCGGTGCAGCCGGCCGGTGCGCAGACGCACGCCGGAAGCTCGCCTCACGAGTTCATCTTGTGGGCGGCAATGCCGCCGCTTTCTTGGATTTGGATCTTGAGGTTCTTTGCCGAGCTGATGCCGCGGAGGGGGCCTGCCGAGATGTGGCTCCAACACACCAAGTGATGTAGCCAAGCTACTGATGCGGAGGTCGAGGTCGTCCCCCGAGGCAATATTTTCATGACTCGTGGATGGGGCGAGATTGCCCGGGCTTGCCGCCCAGGAGGGGCCTCCACCATCCACTTTGAGTACAACGGATCCTCCACGCTTTTCTTCAAGGTCTTTGGCGAGGACGGCCAGCGCCTGCAGTGCTTCCCTAGAAGAGGCGATCTACGTGGAACGGCCACGGGCGCTAAACTTGCCCCAGGCCTCGTCAGCAGCTCCTCCAGCAATGACAGCGAGTCCTCGGAGTCCAGCGATTCTATGAAGACCAGCGACAACGACAGCTACGAGCCACCAAGCTCTTGCCAGGAGCAGGGTGTCGGCGTCCGCCCGACGTCGACGTTGATGCTCCCGCCCGGGTTCTCCTAGCTTCCTTCTTTTGTTTCCATGCGCGGAGTCATGTCGAGCCCCGTGGGGGTATGTAAGAAGTCGTAATACTATTGCCTTAATGTCATGACTCCTTGTTTAGTAGTGAGATTGCGTGTCTCACTTAGGAAATGATTTTCTTTTCGTTCTTGTGGTAGCTTGGTGCTCTATGCTGACATGGCCCATTCCCCAGGCAGGCTTCAGCCGTCGCTGATATGCCAGGTTGCGTTGCCGTGGTCAAGCCCAGGAGGTGAGCGGCCTGAGGTCTGGTAAGAGCACCTGAGACGTGATGCTCAGGAGGTCCCCTTTAGCACGCAAGCATCTACCTAGAGGCCGAAAGGAAAAAATAGATTGCCCGAGCGAGATCACGAAGGTAAAAACATTGGATTACGTAGTTCTAGTTAACGTGCGGGGGTGACTTGTCTTGCAATGAATTCCTTGCAGGATGCCTGGCTGTGCCCTTGCGATAGCGCCCCTAGGCGAGGCTCGTGCCGGTCTCTCCCCTCTTAGCTCAAATAGGTGCTCTACGTTCTCGGGTCCCATCCCTCGAGCAAAGCTCAGCCACCGGTGGTATGCCAGGCCGCAATGTCTTTGTCAAGGCCATGCGGTGAGGGCTCGAGAGCCAGTGGGGGCCCCAAAGGCGCGATGCTCAGGAGCCCCCCTTTAACGTGCAAGGGGGTCGCGTTGAGGGGATTGGCCGGCGAGGCCACCCTAGCCCTACTCCAGAGGTCCATGTGAATCAATCTGAGAAAGAGGTCATGGTACGCGACATCGCTTGCCTGGCTGTCATCGATCTTTCCATCAGAACATGAGGGCACTGAGGAACCAGTGAGGTCACATGCACAGAGCTGGCCGCGAGTCAGAGCTCGGTCTCTCAGGTTTTTCGGCGCTGCAGGAACGGACCCAAGCATAGGCACCGTACCAGCAATTCCTTGGAACGAGCAACCGGTAGGTCAGTAAAGCATGGGAGCCGCGAAGGGTGTCGGGGCACCAGGTGAACATCCGATAATCATGATGCGGCTCAAGGTAAGGAAAGTTCTAATAGATGCAAAAATGATATATGCCGTAGGGACGGACCCACACGACCTGGGGATGATGCAGCCCGAGGGGCGCCCCCAACTGAATGAAAAGAAAAGACTATACACACCGTAGGGACGGACCCACATGGCTTGGGGATGATGCAGCTCGAGGGGCGCCCCCAACTGATCGAAACAAAAAATGTCACCTAGCGCCGTTGTGGGAGAAGTGTTGGGATAGCTAAAGATGCGCGCCGCTGAAGTCGCTCCTTGTGAGTCGCCTGGATCCTGGGTCACGCGAGGCTCCTGTGGTCCAGGAGGCTCACGAAGGATTAGCGGTACCTCTGCCAGGTTCTCCTGGTGCTTGGCCTCGCGAGCTGCAAGGATGCTTTGCATGCGGCGTTGGTGAAGGGAAGCGCTGTTCGGCAAGCCGAAAGGCATGTGAACATAGCTGTGAGGGGGGCCCACGCATCGGCCTACTTGGGACGGCCAGAAGAGCTCCTGAGACACAGCTCTGTTAAACCCTAGGATGTTGACATAGACTCGCAGCCCCCTGCCCTCATCGGTAGAGGGAGCGGTCCCTGGTGGCGCAGGGCGATGCTCGCCTCGCATTTCCCTTGCCTCGTGAAGATCCTTGCTCACCTCGGTGATGAACTCCCGAGCACATGGCGCCTCCCGCCCTGTGCTCTCCTCGCAAAAGCGTGCGCTGAAACACGCCTCCACATGGTGCCCGAGCACCTCCCTCGTGATGTTGGCTAGGTCAGAGGCCCTCCAGAGGAGGACCCCGAGTCCAGCCTGAGAGGGGCACCGAGAGCGCCTCCCTATGCAAGGGGAGAAGGCACCCCGTCCATTGGCGCAGGTCCTGAGGCACGACCGTCGGGCGTCCCGCCCTCCTGAGGCCCCAGGGTTAGCAGCTGCTTCTTCTTCTTCGGGACAACCTCAGGTGGGTAAGCAAAGCCCTTGGCATCCGAGATCTCAACCAGCGCAGGTTGGTAGGTGCGCTCGAGGGAGAACACCGCATCTTTCTCATTGCAGGCGACTGTGATGACGCCGCCCCTTCCAGGCATCTTGAGGACGTTGTAGCCATGGTGGGTCGCTGCCATGAACTTGGCAGAGGCTAGGTACCATAGGATGGCATTTTTTACGGGAGACGAATGTGGGAGACGTCGAAGTCGAAGAGCTCGGTGTGGTAGTTCTTGCGGGCGCTGAAGGTGACATGAAGGCGGATCTACCCTATCGTGGTGGTGGAGCTGTCGATCACACTTGAGAAGGGCCTGGTTGGCCGAAGCTGATCGTATGGCACTTGGAGGGTGTCGAAGGTCTCGACGGAGAGGACGTTGATTCTTGCTCCACCGTCAATGAGTGTCTTGGTGATGAGCACATTGCTGATGGTAGGCGAGCAGAGCAGAGGGAGGGCGCCGGCCGCAGCTACGCACTTGAGCTAGTCGGCTGAGCCAAAGGTGATAGCGTACTTGGATTACTTCAGCGGACATGTTATCTTGATCTTGGGTAGGACTACAATCACCTAATGAGCAAACTGGTTGAAGACGTGATGAGATGCTAGGGCCTATGCGCCACCGAGGATGCAAGCGATGGCGCAAGGCTCTTGGAAGCCCCCAGCCCCATCATCTTGGTGGCGATCGTCTTTCCTTCTTTGTGGTGGTGGCATGGAGGAAGGTCAGCATTGAACTGTGGACGGTCCTCACGAGGCTGATTCCTTCAGGGACCCTCACGAGGCTGGTCCCTCCAATGGACCTCGAGAGGCTGGCCTTACCAGTTGTCCTCACGAGGCTGATCGCGCCAGCCTTGGCGGGAGTCACGATTTTCCAAGCATCCCCCACCTCGACCACCTCCGCGGCCGTAGCCTCGGTCGCCATGCTGAGGGCGACGACCGTGGCGCCCGTAACTGATGGCCTTGAGCTCCTGGCAGTCGTTGGTGTTGTGGGTATGCACGTTGTGGAAGACGCAGAAAGGGCGTATGCCTTTGGAAGACTCCGGGTAGTCACATCCGCGCTTCATCTCAGGCTCAGCCGCGAGCACATCTGGTCCCTTGCGCTTGGCATCCTTGGTCTTGGTCTTCTTGTCTTCTGGGTCAGCCTTGGGGAGCTCGACGAGCGAGATGCGACCCTCTTCTGCCCTTGCACACTTGTCCGACATGTTAAACATCTCCAGAGTCGAGCACATGTCCTCATGAATGGAAAGCTCCTCCTTCATCCTGACGTCCCGGATGCCGTCAGTGAATGCAGAGATGATGGCCTCGTCTGACACCTTGGGAATCTTGATGCGGACATTGGTAAAAAGCTAGATGTACTTGCGCAAGGTTTCCCCCGGCTGCTGCTTTATATGATGCAGGTCACCTACCACAGGAGCACGGTCACGAGTCCCTTTGAAGTTGGAGATGAACCATTCACGCAGCTCCTTCCAGGAAGAAATCGACTCCGCTGGGAGGTTCAGGAGCCACGAACATGCACCATCCTTGAGTGCCATGGGGAACCAGTTTGCCATAAACTTCTCGTCTCCACTGGCCGCCTCGATGCTTAGCTCCTAGAGCTGCAGGAACTCAGTGGGGTCGGGTGTTCCATTGTAGCGTGGGGGCAGGTCTGGCTTGAACTTGTCGGGTCAAACGACACGCCGCAGCTCCGTGGTGAACGCTCGGGAACCTACCGCGCCTTCGGGTGCCCGCTGTTGAGGTGGAGCTTGATCAGGGTGTTCATAGGCCGCTGCGGAGGTGGTGCCCGACCTTGGCAAGGCGGCGCTGGGAGTGCACGCGCCTCACCTTGGGGTCGTTGCACCAATTGGCAACTTTCTTCATCACGCGCGGGTGCCTTGTAGGGCTGGTTTCCCTGGGGAGCCTCGTGCCTTGGCTCGGGGACAACGTCACGCCGGAGAGGAGGAGGAGGGGCGTCGTGGGCCAGGTCGCCCGCTTGAGGTGGTGGAGGAGGCAGCGTGCATGACGATGCTGGAACTTCTCCCACGGCGCTGACGAGCTCGGCAATGCGGTCTAGCCATTCCTCGTAGAGGTCGTCGTCCATGCGGTAACGCAGGAGCTCACGTGCCATGAGTACTGTGGCCTGCGAGTTCGCCGGCCCACGACGGGTGTGGAAGGACAAAGCAGCCGCTGGAGACAGTGACGGGGTTGCAGTGCGGCCGTCGTGCCACGCGAAGAGCTGGAGCAAAGAATCTTGCTGCTCTAGGGCAGTGGGGCCAGTGGCAGCATCTACCACTGGTGATGGAGAACGACGGGGGATGCCATCGCTTAGAGGCGTAGTCTAAGCCCCGCGGGCGGCGAGGGTAGCTCGACGCTCAACACGAACTCGATGAGCATCCGCCATGGAGATGGTGAGGCGATGGCGAACCGATCGGAAGAAGAGAGACTCCGACGCACCCCTACTTGGTGCGCCAAATGTCGGATTCAGGGCTCTGCAAAAAATTTGTTAAGTTCAAAGACTAGGGTGCATGCGAAGAACTTAACTTCCCCTATCTGCCTACTCACCGTCTCTATGAACTAGCTCGATGAACAAAAAGGAAAGTGACACAGGGCTGTTTACCTTGGTATAGGCCATCTAGCGGTGAGTGGCCCTACTCCTGCAATGTGGTGGATTGCCTCAAGGTGGGCTGAGGAAGAACTAGTACAGTGGTTGAACAACCTCAGGAGGTGTGTTCTTGGGTATGAGGGTGAGGGAGGTCTAAATGATATGTCCCCCTGTGTGGTGGTGGCTAAGCTATATTTATAGGGGCCCATGTCCTCTTCCCCAGAAATGTTGGCGGGAAGGGATCCCACAACGGCCAAATTTGAAGGGAGACAACTAGTACATCTTATCCTGACGAAAGGTGGTCTTCGCCTGCAAAGCTTCTGATCCTGACGCCATGTTGGGCTCGATGATGATCTTCGTCCTGCCGTTCTGGCGATCCTGGTCTTGTTGCACGGAAATGGAAACCTTTAGTTGATTCCTCGGGACTCTGCACCTGCGCTTGCCTCTTTAGCACCAAAGAGGAAACCTGGTATTCTGCGCCTACTGGCGCCCGCCTGGTCTTGGTCGTCATGGCTTGCATCATCTGAACCTCATGAGGTGGGCGCTTGCATAGAGATCTCTGCTCCTCGCGAGCCAGCCCGGTGAGACTGCTCCTTCCGGAGGTCTTGGTGTCGTCGGCCTCACAAGGCTTGGCCCCTCGCGAAGGTCTTGAGTGTCGACGCTAAAGATGGGCCGTACTAGGACGGTTAAAGAACCACGTCATGGGCCGAAGGCAGACAAGTCTGGGTAACCTGGTTCCCTGAACGCCGACACATGGCACCCGTCGCAAGCTCAGACTCACCTCCTGGGCCTACACTCGACGTGTCCTCCATTACCCAAGAGGGGCACCTCGCACCCGTGCTCCCATACACGGCGGGCGAGGCGAATGAGCGAATGGAGACCCCGATCTGGTCCGGCTCCACCGATCAGCAAACCCTAGTGCAGACGGTCTACCCCTTTTTCTCCACAACATCTTTGCGGGGCTCATCCCCCCTCTTTCTGAGTTCTTCACCGACATCCTTAACCATTATACGTTTAGGCCCTGCACTTTCAACCCATCTCCATCCTTCTCGTATCCATCTTTGCCTTCTACTGCGAGGCATTTGTGGGCGTGAGGCCCTTCGTGCCCCTCTTTTGATGTTTCTTCTCCCTGCGGCTGCACGATTTAACCTAGCGATCCGGCTGCATGTATTTCATCGCGGTCCAGAAGAACAACTTGCTCATGAGGGCTGGGAAGAAAGAGGAGAACTTCCGAAGCCGCTGGGTCTTCATGGAAATCCAGGGTCTCTGTAGGATCGAAAGTATGTCTAGAGGGAGGGGGTGATTAGACTACTTGACAAAATAAAAAACTAGCCTTTTCCCAATTTTAATTCTCGATGGATTTTAGGAACTTAGCACAAGTCAAGGAATCAACCTACACATGCAATTCTAAGAGTATAGAAGTGGAATATAAAACAATTGCATATGAAGGTAAAGGGAGGAGTTTGGAGGGAGCAAACGCAAGTGTAGACATGGATGTTTTTGCCGTGGTTCCGAGAGGTAGTGCTATCGTACATCCACGTTGATGGAGACTTCAACCCACGAAGGGTAACGGCTGCGCGAGTCCACGGAGGGCTCCACCCACAAAGGGTCCACGAAGAAGCAACCTTGTCTATCCCACCATGGCCATCGCCCACGAAGGACTTGCCTCACTAGGGTAGATCTTCATGAAGTAGGCGATCTCCTTGCCCGTACAAACTCCTTGGTTTAACTCCACAATCTTGTCGGAGGCATCCAAGTGACACCTAACCAATCTAGGAGACACCACTCTCCAAAAGGTAATAGAGGGTGTGTTGATGATGAACTCCTTGATCAAATGCTTCAAATGATAGTCTCTCCAATACTCAAACAGCTCCTCACAGATTTGGATATGGTGGAAGATTGATTTGATTGGAAAGCAACATGGGGAAGGCTAGAGAACAAGATTCATATGGTAGGAATGGAATATCTTGATCTCAACACTTAAGTAGGTGGTTCTCTCTCAAAACATGTATGTTGGAAGTGTAGGTATGTTCTGATGGCTCTCTCCACGAATGAAGAGTGGATGGAGGGCTATATATAGCCTCCACACAAAATCTAACCGTTACACACAATTTACCAAACTCGGTGGGACCGATTCAGAGAACTCGGCCAGACCGATTTAATTCATAATGTGACTATTAGGCATTTTGGTGGGACCGATATGATCAACTCGGTAGGACCGATTTCGTTAGGGTTAGGGCATAATGTAATCTCGATGAGACCGATTACACGAACTCGGTGGGATCGATTTTGGTAATAAGCACACCAGAGAGTTGGTCCGGCAAAATTGGGGGGACCGATTGGCTCGTTTCGGTTGGACCGAAACGTTACGAAGGGGAAACAGAGAGTTTGCATTGCGAACTCGATGGGACCGATCGCTCATCTCGGTTAGACCAAAATGTTACAAAGGGAAACAGAGAGTTTGCAATCCCATCTCGATGAGACCGAGATCCCTTTCGGTGAGACCGAAATGATTAGGGTTTAATGGCAGTGGCTATGTCAAAAGAACTCGGTGGTGCCGGATAGAACTTTTCGGTGGGGCCGAGTTTGACTTTTGGTTTCGGACATATGTGGATGTGAGAAAGTGGTTGAGGGTTTTGGAGCATATCACTAAGCATTTTGAGCAAGAAACCCATTAAGCAACACCTCATCCCCTTTTAATAGTATTGGCTTTCCTATGGACTTAATGTGATCTTAGATCATTAAAATAGAAAATGTAGAGTCTTGAGCTTGAGCCAATATGTGTCCTTAGCATTTTGAGGGGTCCACATTCCTAGTCCATGCCATTCCAATCATTGAACTTTCTGAAATAATCATCTTGAAAGAGCATTAGTTCAATGAGCTATTTGTTGTTAGGAATTTCCAAAACCACCCAGGGATAGTTGCACTTTCAATCTCCCCCTTTTTGGTAATTGATGACAACATATAGATCAAAGCTTCGACAAATGATTATAAGTTTTAAATACATCATCGTTTTGAGGAGTATGTGATACGCAAGAGCTCCCCCTAAATTCGTGCATTATTTAAATTTTGCGGTTGAATGCAAATGCACAATCGATTAGGATCATGGGTTACTCTTCCATGTCACATACATCTTGGTGGAGCGCTCAAAATGATATGAACTAAAACATGCACTCATCACCAAGCAAAGTGAATGATCATATAGAGATATAAGAGATAATATCATCCAAGCAAGCACTAAGGTAGAATATGATCAATCACATGATCAAACAAGTATCTCACACATGGACAAAGAGTATCAAGCAAACACACAAATGAAGTTCAACCAAATAGTAAAAGAGACCAAGAAGCAAAACACACTCTCTCAAAGCCTATGATCTATACATATTTCTCCCCCTTTGGCAACAAGTTACCAAAAAGTTTGAAAATGCATAGTGCTATGCGTCTCTCAGGCTTGATCTTCGGGAGGTGGTGTAGAGAGAACTCCAAGGATGAAGGCTTCACATGACGTAGTTGGAGCTGGTGGAGTGGCTGCTGGAGGTGGCACTGAAGCTGTGTCTATTGGTGCTGATGCTGTAGCTCTAGTATCAGGTACTGGCACTGCAGCAGATCTCTCACCTCGAGGCACTCGCTGAAATGCATTTGTGGTAGCCTGCCCTCTCCTCTCCTCTACTTCCTCCTAGAGCTGCTCAACTTCACACTGTATCTCTGTCACTTTCAGATCAAGACCATAGAATTTAGATTCAATGATCCTCTCCAAGCTCTCCTGATTTTGAGTCAAGGTGGCGAAGCCCTTCTCAATCCTCATAGTTGCTTGAATCAGATATGGCATTTGATCTTGTTTGGATTTGAGGGACATTTGAGATGCCTCTGCAACAGTTGGCATCTTGGCAGCTTTCTCAGCTCTGGCTTTCTCTCTCTTATCATGTGCTTGCATTGATGAAGGTTCATTCTCATCCATGACAACTGTGTTGTCCTCAAAGTCTGGATATAGGGGCAGATGTTTCTTGTGCAACAAGTATATGCATGTGCCCATTTTGGAGTTGATGAGCTCCTAAATGTGTGGAGCATACCCACATGATCTCTTCCGATATGCAGCAGTCCTCTTCATTGTTTCGACAATTAGACTCATGACTTTGAATTTTTGAGGGACATCAAAAATATGGAGCAAGTTGATTGAATGTCCTCTTATCATCTTGTGATCTCGAGATTTGGGCAACAGTGTATGCCTCAGGATTGTGTTGATTGTGGCTAGAGCAAACAACAAGAAATGCACAGATCAAAACTGGTGTGTTACCAATGCATCATCAGGGATCTCCTTGTACATATTGGCCATAGAGTTGTGGTATTGCTTCTTCTTGGCATACACATCCAAATCATCCTCATGCTCTTCAGGGGCTTTGATCAGCCTGGCCCACTCATCAACAGTCAACTAGTACCTTGTACCTTCAGACATCCATACGATTCTACCATCAAGATAAAAGTGAGTTATGGAGTAGAATTGCATGATGAGTTCATCATTCCATTTGGTCAACTCCTGACATACAAACTTGTCAGCACCACATGCTTTGAAGCTTTCAATCACATTTGGAAAGTGATCTTCATTGTCCTTGATGTAGTCCCAATCTACCCATCTCATATCACACACTATGGGCTTCTTGTCAAGCAGAACTGTCTCATAGAAGTCTTGATGTTCTTTGGTATGAAACCCGTAGTCCACAACAGTCCTTCTCCTCACAACATATTGGTCACTTTGTCTCCATCTTCTGAGACCCGCGTCTTTCCTCAACTTCATGTCCTCAGCAACAATATGAGTATTATCATGATAAGGGATCTTGGGCTTGAGCTTCCTAAGAACTTGGACCTCAGCATCTTCATCATCCTCAGGCACAGGGGCCTTGTTCTTCTCTGATGTTGGAATGTTTCTTGTGCTCCTCTTGGGTGCATACTTGGTGGCTTGAGTAGCTTTGGGAGCAGTCTTGGGCTTTGAAGGAGCAGCCCCAGACTTGATAGCAACTCCCATGAGCTTCTGAGCTTTAGGTGCTGGTGCAGCCACCTCTTCTTCTTCTGCTTCTCCTTCATCATCATCCCTCATGGATGGCTTGCCAATCACTCTGGTTGTCTTTCTAGCTCTCTTCTTTGTACCTGCTGGCTCATCATCTTTGGATTCAAGTGTGAACACCATAGTCTCTTGAGTAGATGATCTGGCCTTTGACATAGGAACCCTCTTGGAAGGTGCCTTCTTTTTCAGACCTGGCTTTGTTGCAGCAGCTGTGCCATGCTCCTTCTAGAGCACCTTCTTCTTTGAAGTGGCCTCATCAGCAACAAAATCCTCATAATCACTTTCAGAGGCTTTCTTCTTCCTGGTCTTGGTTGTTTCCTTGGGCAAGTTGCTAGGTGTGCTCTTGCTACCCTCATCAGAGCTGCTAGAGGGACTAGTGCCCTCACTCAAGTTGACTTGTTCCTCAGACAAATTTTGGCTATCACTCTGGCCAGACATCTTGGCACTGCAAACTGAAAACTGACCCTATGAATAGATGTAGATGAGGTAGAGTGGATGAGAATCACAAAGTGTAGAATTTTTGCAAAACAGATGACTCAAAAACTTAGTTTTAGTTTTCTACAGAAAGCATTTCGGAGCTACCTATTCGTTAAACTCGGTGATACCGAGGCAATTCTCGAGCCTGAACTAGTGAACTCGGTTAGACCGAGTCATAGTTCGGTGGCACCGATATTGCTAGGGTTTCACAGAGAGTTGAACTCGGTCGCACCGATTTGCAATTTTCGGTCAATCTGAAAAGTCCAAGTGCAATGGCCTAAGCCAAATCGGTGAGACCGATTTGTACAACTCAGAAGGTCCGAGATGAGTTCGGCGGAGACCTAACCCTAAATTTCGGAATCAAAACTAATTTCTACGGATTTTCTGTTGGATAGGATGATTTCAATGAGGCAAGAGTCATGGCAAAGGAATGTGCTATGAATCAGGGTTAAAGAATAGCACAAAGGATCAAGTTCATACCCTAACTCAGCGATGAACTTTCTACAGCGGCAACGGCGGCGGAGATTGCCGTTGACAGCGATGGAGACCAGTGGCGGAAGATCGCTGGTGGCAAGGAGATGATCCGGAGACCCGAGGAGGAAGAGCAGGTCACGCACGGGAGAGGTGTTTTGGAAAGTTTTCCAAAATTCAACCCATCGGTATATATAACCTGACCTTGTCGGTGCTGCCGAGTGAAACAACTCGGTGGCACTGAGATGCAAAACTACTAGCAGTTACTGCAACTCGGTGTGACCAAAAAGTTCAAATCGGTTGCACCGAGATTGAAAACCTAGATCAACTTAGTGA
>LR738713.1:231789062-231833089 GCA_902687465.1 Secale cereale | reverse complement strand
AGAGTTGAACTCGGTCGCACCGATTTGCAATTTTCGGTCAATCTGAAAAGTCCAAGTGCAATGGCCTAAGCCAAATCGGTGAGACCGATTTGTACAACTCAGAAGGTCCGAGATGAGTTCGGCGGAGACCTAACCCTAAATTTCGGAATCAAAACTAATTTCTACGGATTTTCTGTTGGATAGGATGATTTTAATGAGGCAAGAGTCATGGCAAAGGAATGTGCTATGAATCAGGGTTAAAGAATAGCACAAAGGATCAAGTTCATACCCTAACTCAGCGATGAACTTTCTACAGCGGCAACGGCGGCGGAGATTGCCGTTGACAGCGATGGAGACCAGTGGCGGAAGATCGCTGGTGGCAAGGAGATGATCCGGAGACCCGAGGAGGAAGAGCAGGTCACGCGCGGGAGAGGTGTTTTGGAAAGTTTTCCAAAATTCAACCCATCGGTATATATAACCTGACCTTGTCGGTGCTGCCGAGTGAAACAACTCGGTGGCACTGAGATGCAAAACTACTAGCAGTTACTGCAACTCGGTGTGACCAAAAAGTTCAAATCGGTTGCACCGAGATTGAAAACCTAGATCAACTTAGTGAACTCGGTGTGACCGAAGGATATGACTCGGTCATACCGAAATGCACAAAGAGGTTTTGGAAGTTTAAGTCTGTGACGAATCGGGGACTCCGAGTGCTCCTCACATAGAGTGGTTCGAATCTGACTTGATCAAACTTTGTGATGTAGCATGAATAGAGTTTGAGATGAGAAAAATATAGATAGCTAGAGGGTGTTCTTAGGCACTCTTGTCCATCCATTTGGCAAAAGAAAAAGAGCCAAACAATCAAAGCAACAAATGGATGTCCTCGAATGAGAAAAATATGCAGTCAACATGCTCACACAATAAGATAGCAAATGAAACATGTGGCAAAGCATGCACAACCATTCTAGCATCTATCAAGCAATTGGCGATGACTAGGTCATCTATATATGAGTATATTGACTTAGGAGTCAAATGAGAACATTTAATCATAGGTCATACTCATCGTTTAAGAACAAGTGGGGTTACCACTTTTACATAAAGCATTGTTGTGTTCACATCATTAGAGTTGCTTTAGCCCAATTCATTAGAGTAAAGATCACCCTAGATGTGATATCCCCCCTAAGAGGGATGAACTAACCTTGGGTTTTGTCGATGATGACTTCATGTAGGTGTTGAAGATGTAGATGCTCAATGTGGATGTAGATCATTTGGACCAATCCATTGGAGTGAGTTTCACTTTCAATACCTACACGGGTTAGTCCCACAAGGAACAAACAAGGATATCCATACACATAGACTGAATTGCACACATGATGATGTCCATGTAAGCATTAGGTTACCTTGTCCCTTGTCTTACCAATAAGAGGGTTTGTGAGCCTTGAACTAGTGCAAGATATGGAAGTTGTTTGCACTTGTCCTCGCGAAAATGATATGAGTGAAATATGTTGGCGGAGTCACCCTCAAGAACTCTCTAGTTTTTCTTCTTGGGATCCACACCATCTTGATGGGAATCCTTGGAGTTGTAGTCGTACTTGATGAAGTAGAACTTGAAGTAGTCTTGGGAACCCACTTGACCAAGGCCTTAGGAACATCTTCAAATGCATCATTCTCTTCTTGAAGCTTATCCTTGCCCTTTAGCTTGTGGTCTTGTGGTGGAATATCATCTTGTGCTTGTGTCCCTTGAGAAAAAGTAGGATCATCCTTCTCTTGTTGAGGAACAAACTTCATCTTGGGGTATTGATCTTCTTCCCACTCAACTCTATTGGCATTAAACTTCCTTTCAAAACCAACACCTTGATTCTTCTAGTGTCTTCCTTGCTTGCGTACAATTTCCTCAAATTGCTTACTCCCGGGAAGGCTCTTGTATACACCTTTCTCTATAATTCCCTTCAATAAGCTATTTTCTTGCTCAAGTGTAACTTGGCTAAGAGAATCATTAGTGGAATCAAGAGAACTACTAGAAGCAACAATATTGGATTTAGTATGATTGTTGTTACTACTAGAGGAAGAATCTTTCTTGTACTTGTTGCTAGATTTTACTTGTGGCATGTAAGTAGACAAGAGTAAACGCTTGGCAATGTAAGAAGAACTTTTCTTGCGAAGATTATCATTGATTGCTTTTAAGAACTCATGCTCTTGCTCAAGGTTGAGGTTTTCAAAGCGTAACTTCTCATGAGTCTTTATAAGTGCTCGATGATCTTCCAAGGTAGTTTCATGAGATAACTTGATAGTGTTTAGTTCTTTAGTTAGATGCTCAATCTTCTCCTTAACATTGTCATTTGTTTTATCTTGATTAGCATGATTAATAGCAATTTCATCATAGTTCTCATCATAGGTTTCATCACTATTGCTACCAACAAGTAAATCATCATCTCCTACCAAGTCATCTTCATCACTATTGAAATCAAGATACTCAGGGTGTGATACCTTAAGGCCTTTAGCAATGAAGCATCTTCCAATTCCTTCATTTGGTGAGTCGAATATGTCGTAGGAGTTGGATGACACACGAGCAATTCTGGCAACACCTTCATCTTGAGTATCTTCAGAGTCGGAGTAATAGCTTCTCTCGGAGTGGTCATAGCAGTCAGAACCGGATACCCATTCACCAACATGAGTTGATGTCTTCGTCATGTATAGCTCCTTGATGATTTGTCCTTCCTTTCCGAATCCTTGCTTCTACGAGAGGGTCTTCGTTCATAACGATCGTCTCTACTCCTTCTCTCTCTTGGTGGTGAATCTTCTCTTCTTCTTCTTCTCCTTTTAGGTGAGTCTTCTCTTCTCTTGTGGAGAGCCGTACACTCATTGGAGTAGTGTCCGGGTCTTCCACAATTGTAGCAATTCAGAACACGACTTGAAGATCTCTTGTCATTGTAGGACCTTGACTTGGAACTTCTTTCTTTGCTTCTATTCTTGTAGAACTTGTTGAAGTTTTCACCATTAAGCTCAATTCTTCATTGAAGACTTGTTTCTCACTTGATGATGTAGGAGCATCACATGAGGCTTTGTAAGCACCACTAGACTTGTTGTGAAGCTCTTCTTTATCTTTGAGTGACATCTCATGAGCAACAATTCTTCCAATGACTTCCGTTGGCTTGAGATCTTTGTAATTGGGCACCATTTGGATCAATGTGCACACGGTATCATATTTTACATCCAAGGCTCTTAGGATCTTCTTGATAATGAATCTGTCGGTCCTCTCTTCACTGCCTAAGCCGGTAATCTCATTTGTGATGAGAGCAAGCCTAGAGTACATTTCAGCGACACCTTCACCATCCTTCATTTTGAACTTGTCAAGTTGACTTTGAAGCACATCCAACTTGGATTCCTTGACGGAGTCGGTACCTTCGTGCATATCAATCAAAGTGTCCCAAATTTCCTTTGCATTCTCAAGACGGCTAATTTTGTTGAATTCTTCGGGGCACAATTAGTTGAAGAGGATATCACAAGCTTGATCATTGTATTGCAGCATCTTCAACTCTTCTGCGGATGCTTCACGATTCGGTTCCGTCCCATCGGAGAATTCACCTTGCAAACCAATACACACAATAGCCCAAACGGCGGGGTTATGTACAAGAATATGCATTTTCATCTTTTGCTTCCAACAAGCAAAATTTGTACCATCAAAGTAAGGACCTCTACAGTGGTAACTTCCCTCGCTAGACGCCATACTCTACTAGGTTTTGAAACCAAGGCTATGATCACCAAAGCTATGGAAATCAAGGAAAATGGAGACCAAAGCAACATTGTCTATCCGACCATGGCCATCGCCCACGAAGGACTTGCCTCACTAGGGTAGATATTCACGAAGTAGGTGATCTCCTTGCCCGTACAAACTCCTTGGTTCAACTCCACAATATTGTCGGAGGCTCCCAAGTGACACCAAAACAATCTAGGAGACACCACTCTTCAAAAGTTAATAGACAGTGTGTTGATGATGAACTCCTTGCTCAAATGCTTCAAATGATAGTCTCCCAACCACTCAAAAGCTCCTCTCAGATTTGGATATGGTGGAAGATTTATTTGAGTGGAAAGCAACTTGGGGAAGGCTAGAGAACAAGATTCATATGGTAGGAATGGAATATCTTGATCTCAACACTTGAGTAGGTGGTTCTCTCTCATAACATGTATGTTGGAAGTGTAGGTATGTTCTGATGGATCTCTCCAGGAATGAAGAGTGGGTGGAGGGGTATATATAGCCCCCACACAAAATCTAACTATTACACACATTGTACCAAACTCGGTGGGACCGATTCTAAGAACTCGGTCAGACCGATTTAGTTCATAATGTGACCGTTAGGCATTTCGGTGGGACCGATATGATCAACTCGGTGGGACTGATTTCATTAGGGTTAGGGAATAACGTAATCTCGGTGAGACTGATTACACAAACTCGGTGGGACCGATTTAGGTAATAAGCACACCAGAGAGTTGGTCAGGCAAACTCGGTGGGACAGATTCGCTTGTTTTGGTTGGACCGAAATGTTACGAAGGGGAAACAAAGAGTTTGCATTGCGAACTCGGTGGGACCGATCGCTCATCTCGGTTAGACCGAGATGTTATGAAGGGAAACAGAGAGTTTGCAATCCCATCTCGGTGAGACCGAGATCCCTTTCGATGAGACCGAAATGATTAGGGTTTAGTGGCAGTGTCTATGTCAAGAGAACTCGGTGACGCCGAATAGATCTTTTCGGTGGGGCCGAGTTTGACTTTTGGTTTGGGACATATGTGGATGTGAGAAAGTGGTTTAGGGTTTTGGAGCATATCACTAAGCATTTTGAGCAAGAAACCCATTAAGCAACACCTCATCCCCTTTTAATAGTATTGGCTTTCCTATGGACTCAATGTGATCCTGGATGTGTAAAATAGAAAATGTAGAGTCTTAAGCTTAAGCCAATATGTGTCCTTAGCATTTTGAGGGGTCCACATTCCTAGTCCATGCCATGCGAATCATTGAACTTTCTGAAATAATCATCTTGAAAGAGCATTAGTCCAATGAGCTATATGTTGTTAGGAATTACCAAAACCACCCAGGGATAGTTGCACTTTCAGTCTTAACGCGCGGCTAGAGCTACCAACCAAGCTGCCAGAGAAGCTCAATGGGTGGGGTCACGAGAAGCTCTCTGAACACCAAGCTGCACCAGTCTTGGAGAGGATGACATCGGACATGGAGGCCTAGGTGTTGAAGGGGGGCATGCTCATGAACGACTTCTTCAGGCAACGATTGTGTCTGCTCAAGTCGCACACACGCCCCATGTGGGAGCTCCAGGGCGCGCAGGACGACATCAGGCTACGCCCGAGAAGTCTGACTAATCAGGAGCTGGAAAAGGCCATAAGCGTTATGCTCGAGGGTGAGCTTGGGGACCTCTCAGAGGCCTATGACCCGCTGTACTGTCGTGCCGATAGGGAGGTGGTGGTTACCACCATGACCATTTTTAATGAACTGGGGCTCGCATCGCGCGGGCCCCCCAACTCCCCGGTGCCGGTGTCCTCCGGTACCAGCACTGACAGAGGGGTTCAGGGGGACTCAGAGGCAACCGAAAATGACGGGGCGGAGATCTCTCCTTCATCAAGAAGCGAGCTTCTCTCATAACGAAGGCGTCGATGAGCCCCGGCCATGGAGTCCCTACTCACCTCCGGGATCCTCATGAGGTCAGGGGCCACTCCCCCAGCTCGGCGGAAGGCAGGCCCGGTGACTCCAAGGAAGAGAGGGGCAACACCTCCTTAGGGCGACGCCTCTGCACTGCCTAGTGGTGGCACCGTGCAGGAGCCGGCTACAGAACGACCCGCTCACCCCCCGAGCGTGATGAAGACCACGCTCAATAAGAGCGGGGGTGTTCCAACCTTCGTCAGGAGGACGGTATACGTCGACCCCGATGAGTAAGTATCTTAATTACCTTGCTTCTTCTTAGTGTACATTTGCACTGTGCTCATAGTGCTCCCGTCTTGACGACGAGGGTGGGCGTCGTGGTGAAGAAGAGGAAGGAAGGAGACTAGGCTCAGAAGGTGGCGCCTCCTGCTACACCCGTAGCGGCGTTGGCGCAGGCGGGGGATGTCATTCCCCATCCTCTCGCGGAAAAGCGGGCATCTCAGGACGTGGTGGCGCTGCTTCGGAGCGAGCCGGTCCCCGCAGGTCCACAGACCGCGAAGCTGCTTGCGCCCCGCTTGGCTGGGCTAGGTTCTGGACCCGCAGCCGACCTTGCCAGTGCCTTCAGGGCCATGGGGCACCCCATTCTGCTCGTGCCGCCTTATCCTCCAGTCATTGCACTTGCGAACTTCAGCCCCTTAGTCTGTCCCGGGTCTCTGGATGAGGCCTACGTTGCACTTTGTCGTCTTCGGGTGGATCTTTCAAGACACCGACTAGTGCTCCGCGAGGGAGCTCCTGGGGCTTCTCTCCGGGTGGGTCCAGGCCAACTCTTCCATCGGAACAGTCTGGAGTTGGGCTGAGGCCGCCAGTGCTAAGAGTAGGAAGGAGATCGCCAACGCCAGGGCCTCCCATGACGCGGCGCAAGCCGAGGCTCCGTCCGCCGCAAATTCCTGTAGGGAGGCAGAGGAAAGCTTGAAGGCCCTTCAGGAGGAGCAGGCCGTGACTTCATCGTGGCTTCGCCAATAGGAGGAGGTTCTCAAGGTTCTATATGCGAAGCTTGCCGAGCGGGATACCAAGCTGGCCCTGGTGACCACCAAGTAGGCGACGGAGCACGCCCGCATGGCCAAACTGAAGGCAGAGGCAGACAAGTCCCAGGCGTCCCACATCCAACATGCCTCCAAGGTGGCTGCCCAGCTGGAGGTCAGGGAGAAGGCCCTCGTGGCCGCCGAGCAGAAGGCGGCCGCTGGTCGCGAGACCTTACTTGCTCTAGAGCTCGTATTGTTGGATTTCGGGTTCCGGAAACCTTTGAGTGGTTCGAACTCTGGGGTGGGCATGAAGAACACTCTCTCCCCAGCGCACTCGCCCTAGAGTTCCACTAACTAGCTAGACGATCTCAAAGAACAAGGGACACAAAGTATTATACTGGTTCGGCCCACCATGCGGTGTAATACCCTACTCTAGTGTGTGTGGTCGATTGCCTCGTGGGGCAGATGATGAACTCGTACAATGGATGAACAGCCTCTGGAGGAGAGGTGTTCTTGGGCTCGAATGAGCTGGTGGTATGTGTAGGGTGGAATGGATCTATCTCTCACCCCTAGACGAGCTGCCTGTCCATGGTGGTGGCTAGGTCCTATTTATAGTGGCCTTGGTCCTCTTCCAAAATATCAGTGGGAAGGGATCCCACAATGGGCAAATTTGCAGGGGAATAGCTAGTACAAGTGTCGAGGTATTTGGATCGACACCTATGGGATCACAAGAATCCCTACTACGGTTGCGGGGCGCAGGGTTGAGAGAAGAGTGGATCTAACAGTTAGCACACGGTTCCTTTACCCAGGTTCGGGCCGCAAAGTTGCGTAAAACCCTACTCCTGCTTTGGTGGATTATATGTTTGTGTTCTTCAGCTAGTGAGGAGCTCCGAAAGAGTCGCGAGGAGTTCTAAAGAGCTGAATCCTTCTCCTGGTCGCCTCGAGCCTCCTTTTATAGGAAAAAGGGGTTGCCACAGTGGCACACAGGAGGTGGAAAGGGTACAGTGATGTGAGGTTATCCCTCGCATTACAGGACAAGGCGCATTTAATGCGCTTAGCTTAGGTGTCCTCGCTTTATCGGGGACAAGGGGAGACGTCCATCTTGTCTGCCACCGTTCTTCCTTGTGTTGACACGCGCCCTGGCTAGCGGTGCCTGAGGTTCCATGTAGGCAGGCAGGCAGCTGAGTTGGCGCAATGGTGGGTCTCCACGAAGATCTGCATGTTGCCACGCAGGAGCCTGCCCAGTTGGTTAGGTCGGCAGCTGCATGGGGCGGTGGAAACCTAGTTGGTACGGGCCTGACGGTGGCCCTGCGGGTGTCCTCGGCAAGGGCCTTGCCGCGGCGCCTGCTGTCATCCCCGGCAAGGTGCTTGCCGGAGGCCTTGTGGTCCTCCTTGGCTGGGATCCCGCCAAGGGTCGCCGTCCTCTTAGTGTGTGTATCTTTCCTTGAATGTCTTCACAAAGATCTGCATGCCACCACAGGGATATCTCCTGAATCCTTGCCCCATGGGGGCAGTGGACTCAAGGGTGATCCGCTCCGTAGGCGTGGGGCGAGCTGCCGCGGCAAGGGTCTTGCCGGGGCTGCCAGAGCCGGCCCCGGCAAGGATCTTGCCAGGGTTGCTGAAACTAGCTCCCGGCAAGGATTTTGCCGGGGAAAGCCGCTTCGTCCCTTTGCTCTTTGTGGTCTTGTTCTTGGCGTTGCTCCAGTTCCATCGAGCTTCGGTCTTATCTTGGCTCACCTCCCCTGTTGTGCTTGGTGTGGTGGTTCCCATGGCTCAGACTGCCCGTGCACAGTTATAGGGGTACAAAAAGTGTACCCCTCTTTTTGTACATCGACAGGAGCCCCCGGGCCTGGGCTACACATGAGCATGACGCGTTGTTGGGCCAGGCCGAGTACGGTGCGCGGTCAGGCGGGGCGGTTTTCATCGCGGTAAGATTTTCCACGCGCTGCGCCTCCCACGACCCGCGCGCATGGCGCGGGGTGGAGGGGCGGGCGTGACGTGGGCGGCATGCGTGGGGCGGTTTCCGCAGGCATGCGTCACGTCGCAGTAAATGCGAAAGGAGGCGGCTTCGCGCCTTCCCCGTAAACGGGGGGAGGCATGGAGGCGCGGCCCATTTACTGAATGGGGCCGAGGCGCAGTCGTCAAGGCGTCCACTCCCCACGATCAGTGTGGGGAGAGGTCGCCTCATTTGTCCCCTCGGTTTTGCACGTCCGCCACGTGCCCTCCATGCGCTTGAGGTGGCGAACGGTGGAGGCGGGAAACCGAGCCGTCGCTGGTTGGGGCGGCGGGTCGGTCCCGGCTCCCTCGCCTTCTGCGTCTTGATTGGCCGAGCGGGACGGTCGAGCCCCAGCCCCGACCCTTTATAAAGAGCGGGAGGGAAGGGACGATGCCCTGCACTCTTCCATCTTCTTTCTCCTTCAGCTTCTGCCGTCCACTCCATCGGTCCTGCCTTTTTCAAAATCTTGAAGAAGGGGAGGGCGCGCTCGGCATACTTGGAAATGAATCTGCTCATGGCGGCAACGCAGCCACCAAGCCGACGCACGTCCTTGACCCGTTTGGGTGCTTCAATCTGCTCTATAGCTTTGATCTTGTCCGGATTGGTCTATATCCCACGTTGCGACACAAAGAACCTGAGAAGCTTGCCGGACGGGTCGCCGAAGACGCACTTCTCAGGGTTCAGCTTCAGGTTGATCTTGTGTAGGTTGATAAATGTTTCTTGTAAATCCGGTATCAGGGTTGCCCTGTTCTTGGTTTTGACGACTATATCATCCATATAAGCCTCCATATTTCTATGGAGCTGGGGTTCAAAACCAATCTGGACTGCCCTTGCAAACGTCGAGCCAGCACTCTTCAACCCGAAAGGCATTCGTACGAAACAGTACGTACCACATGGGGTGATGAACGCTGTCTTCTCTTCGTCTTCTCTTGCCATGAAGATTTGGTGGTAGCCGGAGTAGGCGTCGAGGAATGACAGCAGGTCACACCTGGCCGTGGAGTCAACAATCTGGTTGATGCGCGGCAACGGGAAGGGGTCCTTGGGACAAGCTTTATTGATATCTGTGTAATCAATACACAGCCTACACTTCCCATTTTCCTTGCGCACAACCACTGGATTGGCCAACCACGTTGGATGGAGCACCCCTCTTACCAAACCCGCAACTTCCAATTTCCGGATTTCCTTTGTGATGAACTCTTGCCGTTCCAAAGCTTTCTTCCTGACCTTCTACTTGACGGGCCGCGCATGAAGACAGACAGCAAGGTGGTGCTCAATCACCTCCCTGGGAACGCCGGGGATGTCGGATGCTTGCCATGCAAATATGTCGACATTCGCCCGCAGGAAGGTGACGAGCGCGTCTTCCTATTTGTCGTCAAGGTCGGAGCTTATGGTGAAAGCTCCTCCCATGCCGTCCTTCTTGACGGAAACCTTCTTGGTTCCCGGCGGCGTGGCCCTGGACCTCTTGTTTCTGCCGGTGGAGCTCTCTGGCGCGTCCTCGACGTGAGCGCGACACTCCGAAGAGGTGCGCTTGCCGGAGTGGGTGTCTGAGGTCTCACCGGTCTTCTTTTTTCCGGTGGAGCTCTCTGGCATGCCCTCGACGGGAGCACAGCACTCCGAAGAGGTGTGCTTGCCGGAGTGGGTGTCTGAGGTCTCGCCGGTCTTCTTCTTCTTCCCTCCCGGGGCTCCAGTGGCAGGAGCAAGTGCCCCCGTAGCGGCAGCTGCTGCAACCGCTTGCTGGTACAGATGGTCAGCGCAAATCAGCGCATCTTTCTTATCGGAGGGGATGGTGATGATCGTCACAGGCCCTAGCATCTTCATGGTGTTGTAGGTGTAGTATGACGCTGCCATGAACTTGGCCAGCGCTGGGCGGCCAAGAATCCCGTTGTAAGGCAAGGGGATCTTTGCGACATCGAACACGATCCTTTACGTCCTGTAGTTCAGATCACTCCCAAAAGTCACGGGTAGCGTGACCTTCCCCTTTGGTTGGCTTCTCCCCGGGTTGACCCCCTGAAACGTGCCCGTCTCTTCGAGGTCTCCATCAGGAACTTGCAGCTTCTCGATCACGGTGGGCGAGAGTAGGTTCAGACCGGCCCCGCCATCGACTAGCATCTTTGTCACCTTGAGGTTGTGTATTGTTGGTGAAACCAACAATGGCAAGCACCTGACCACAGTAGTGCGATCCTCAGCGTCAAAGATGATAGGTGTGCTGGACCATTTCAACAGTTTTTGGGCACCGGACGACGGTTCCGCCGCTGTAATCTCACGCGCCCACTATTTCAGTTGGCAGTGAGAAGTATGCAGCGAGGCGCCGCCGTCGACGCACATGGCCTCCGTAGCCTTCTGAAATTCTTGGTCTCCGGACTCGTCGTCCTCCTCGTGATCGTCGTCTTCGGGCCTTCTGTCACGGCCCCGGGCGGGCCTCTCCTGCTGTTTATCCTTGCCGCGACGGCCTGTTTGGCCCTCACGCTTCTTGCCGGACCCTTCAGCACCATCCTGGCCCTTCTCCTTGTCCCGCCTCTCATATTCAGCTCTTTGCTTTTCAGCAAGGAGCTCAACCTGTCGGCAGTCCTGGAGATCATGGCCCTTGGTGCGATGGATCTTGCAGTATCGCTTGCCGGAGTTTCCTGGCTTCTCGGCAGCCGCCAAGGCCCGGCAGGCAACACACCCTGCAATTTCCTTGCCGGGGTCACCCGCCTTGGTTTTCTTGGCAGAGCCGGTGTCATCAGATCCCTCAACAGCAAGCACGGCTTTTCTCTTGCGCTTCCTGTTACGGTTTCGGCCTTTCTTCGCCGGGGTGGTAGTATCATCATCTGAAGAGTCGGTTTCCGTGCCGGCGTCTTCGCTGGGGTACTTCCTTCCTTCTTCAGCCCGGGCACATCTGTCAGCAAGAATATAGAGCTCTGCCACATCTTTCACCTTGGTCATCGCCAATTCTTCACGCATCTTGCGGTTACGCACGTTCTGATGGAACGCGCTGATGATGGCGGCAGGGTGAACATCGGGTATATTGTACTGTACCCGGCTGAACCTCTGTATGTACTTGCGCAGACTCTCGCCTTCCTTCTGGGGTATGACGTGCAGGTCACTTGCTTGGCCATGAGCTTGGTGACCTCCGGTGAAGGCGCCAACAAACTCATGGCACAAATCCGACCAAGAGGAAATAGAGTATCCGGCAAGTGCATCAACCATGACATGGCGTTGGGTTTAAGAGCCAACAGAAAGTAATTCGCAAGCACCTTATCGTCACGAGCTCCGTCAGCTTGCATCGCGATGGTGTAGATGCTGAGGAACTCCGACGGGTGGGTCTTGCCATTGTACTTCTCGCCAACGTCAAGCTTGAAGGTGCAGTGAGAGGGCCACTAGAACTGCCGCAGCTCACGGGTAAAAGCCGGACAGCCTACCTCATAAGGTAGACCTCTAGGGCTCTCCAGTGCTGGGCGGTCCACAGCAGGCCCCGCTCGCCTGTCTGACTGGTGGCGCGCTCCGCGCCGGCGCTCGATGGTGGTTCGAGCACCTTCATGGGCTCGGTCCTGAAGAACTTGACGCTGGTCACCGTGTGTCCGTGGGTCAGACGACGCTATGGAGATGGCGTCGCCCGCGACGTCCCGACGAGTTGACGCACGCGGCACCAGGCTATGAGGAGGTGAATGCACCGTAGCCATGGCGCTGCCGGCCCTCCTGCCGCTGGTGCGTGGGACTCCATCGGAGCGTCGACCCGGGAGCTCCGCTGGATTTGGTTCATCCTTGTTGGCGACTGCGACAAGGCTTCGGATGGTGGCTCTCCATTCGTCGAGTTTCCCCGTAACGGGAGGAAAGTCAAGGAGCAACTGCACGCGCGCCAGGGCTTCGGCTGGGGTCAATGGTAGCGAAACCTGCACGGACTGCGACGCGCTTCGACCCCTGACCGTGTCAGGAGGAGCCCCATCACAATCCCACGGTCGCCTACCGTCCCCACCAGTGCTTCGACGGGCGGGCAGGTCTTCTACGTCCCGGGGGTGGCGCTCGGGGCTCTTCCCATGGCGACGCCCAGGATCTTCGTGGTGACGATGCCGTTCTTCGCGCGCTGCTTTAGAGGAGCGCGTTGTTGGCACCGGTGTGGGAGTTCTGGAGGCCCTTGTGTCGCCTTCGGGGGATGCGGCAGCGACCTTGGAAGGCCCCGCGCCACCCGCGGAGGGACTGGCTCCATCTTTGGAATTGGCGATGTGCGGCCCGTTACCAGGCGCACAAACATCGCCACCTCCCAAACTCCAGCTGCTGGGACGGTGTTGGTGTTCGCGAGCAGCGCCCGGGGTCCTTTCCGTGACCGGTCCGCTGCTCGTCCGCGTCGGGACGGGCTATCCGGTTTCCGACTGGCCAACCGCCACCGTCGTCTTCTTCTTGGGCGCCATGATGATGAAGGAGTGCCGAACTAACTGCTAAAGCCCATTCTCACAACTGCGCCCCCTACCTGGCGCGCGAAAGATGTCGGGGTATTTGGATCGACACCTATGGGATCAAAAGAATCCCTACTACGGTTGCGGGGCGTGGGGTTGAGAGAAGAGCGGATCTAACAGTTAGCACACGGTTCCTTTACCCAGGTTCGGGCCGCAAAGATGCGTAAAACCCTACTCCTGCTTTGGTGGCTTATATGTTTGTGTTCTTCAGCTAGTGAGGAGCTCCGAAAGAGTCGCGAGGAGTTCTAAAGAGCCAAATCCTTCTCCTGGTCACCTCGGGCCTCCTTTTATAGGAAAGAGGGGTTGCCACAGTGGCACACAGGAGGTGGAAAGGGTACAGTGATGCGAGGTTATCCCTCGCATTATAGGACAAAGCGCATTTAATGCGCTTAGCTTAGGTGTCCTCTCTTTATCGGGGACGAGGGAAGACGTCCGTCTTGTCCGCCACCGCTCTTCCTTGTGTTGACACGCGCCCTGGCCAGCGGTGCCTGAGGTGCCATGTAGGCAGGCAGGCAGCTGAGGTGGCGCAATGGCGGGTCTCCACGAAGATCTGCATGTTGCCACGCAGGAGCCTGCCCAGCTGGTTGGGTCGGCAGCTGCATGGGGCGGTGGAAATCCAGTTGGTGCGGGCCTGACGGTGGCCCTACGAGTGTCCTCGGCAATGACCTTGCCGGGGCCCCCGGCAAGGGTCTTACCGCGTCGCCTGCTGTCATCCCCGGCAAGGTGCTTGCCGGAGGCCTTGTGGTCCTCCTTGGCTGGGATCCCGCCAAGGGTCGTCGTCCTCTTAGTGTGTGTATCTATCCTTGAATGTCTTCACAAAGATCTGCATGCCACCACGGGGATATCTCTCGAAACCTTGCCCCATGGGGCAGTGCACTCAAGGGTGATCCGCTCCGTAGGTGTGGGGCGAGCTGCCGCGGCAAGGGTCTTGCCGAGGCTGCCAGAGCCGGCCCCGGCAAGGATCTTGCCAGGGTTGCTGAAACTGGCTCCCGGCAAGGATTTTGCCGGGGAAAGCCGCTTCGTCCCTTTGCTCTTTGTGGTCTTGTTCTTGGCGTTGCTCCAGTTCCATCGAGCTTCGGTCTTACCTTGGCTCACCTCCCCTGTTGTGCTTGGTGTGGTGGTGCCCGTGGCTCAGACTGCCCATGCACAGTTATAGGTGTACAAAAAGTGTACCCCTCTTTTTGTACACCGACAACAAGTTATCCTCACAAAAGTGGTCGCCTGCCAAAGGCTCTGGTGGTGACGCCACGTCGGGCTCCACGATGACCTCCATTCTGCCGCCCTGACGGTCCTTTGTCTTCTTGCACCGATATGGAAACCTTTCCTTGATTTCTCGGGACTCCGCGCCTGCGCTTGCCCCCTTAGCACCAAAGGGGAAAGTGGTACACTGCGCCCGATGGCACCCGCCTGGCCTAGGACGTCATCGCTCGCGTCACGTGAACGTCGCGAGGTGCGTCTTGCATAGATATCTGTGCTCCTTGGGAGCCAGCCTAGAGAGGCTGCCCCTAGGGACGTCTTGCCATCATCCGCCTCGCGAGGCTCGGCCCCTCTCAAGGGTCTTGAGTTGTGGTTGCTGAAGCTGGGCCGTACGAGGCCGCCAATCGAGCCACGTCACGGGCCATAGGCACGCAAGTCTGGTTATCCCTGTTCCGAGAATGCTAGCGCCCGGGCCCAAGGCGCGCTCGGACATGGCTGCGAGGCGAAGCCAAAGGGGCAAGGGTGAAGCGTCGCGGACCCCAAATGCATGCGGCCTTGGTCGACGCGTGGCGACTTTATTGGATGTGGGCGTCTCTGCCTCCCCATGCTGCCTTGGTAACAACCCGACTTGACGCGACCCTCTCGCATGCACAGAAAAACCATCATTATGTGAGATCATGGAGGCCGGAAATTGGCCTCCTCCAGGCAATATATGGGGAGACGGTGAAGCCCCCTTGCTCATCTCCTTCTTCTTGTCGCCCGCCTTTTCTTGTTCGTCTCTTCTTCGCCCTCTTGTTGCAGCCTCCATGGCACCAACAAAGAGGTTCTCCACCGCGGAGAAAGGGAAAGCTCACCAGGAGGGATCTGACGGGCGGGGCCGCCCCCGCAAGCATGTCGCTACTCCTGAAGTGGTACTTCAGGGTCATGTGCGTACTCCTTCAGGGGTCGACGCCGCCTTGGGTGGCCGTGATGGCATCTCTTCCCACGGCAGGGGCCGCTCTCGTCGTGGCAACCCCCTTGCTTCGGGAAGGTGCGCAGTGGTTACCCGGCCTCCGCGGCCAGGCTTCCATTCGTTAGAGGTGCTCCCAGAGTTCGTCGTGTGGTCGGGGGGTCCGGCCGGTGCCTGGCTCCAATTGTCGCGCTTCTTCGCCCATGAGTTGTCGGCCAGGGGTCTGGCTGGCTTCTGGTTGCAGGCTGATGGCTGCTGCAGCGAGGCCTCGTGGGTTGCGGTGGAAGTCTCTGCCACAGGCAACGTGGCCCTCGCCCTTGGTTGGCAGACGTTCTCCTGCGCATGCGGCTTGTGTAGGCGATGCACCCTCCACTTCAAATATAATGGTGCCACGACCCTCTTCGTGAGGGTGTTCGGGGAGGACGGTCGCTGCGCAGGGTGCTTTCCCCAAGACAGCAGCGGCGACAATGGCTCGGCCTTGGCGATGGTCGTGACGAGGCTCCAGGTGGACTTCCCCTTGGCGACAGCCGTGGCTCTTCCAGCGATGGCGGCTCCTCTGCCCGCGAAAGCACCAGCAGTGGTGGTTACGACCAACCATGTTGCCGCTGGGCTCGCTTCAAGGATGGCGGCGGGTCGTCCTGCTGCCATCCGACGGTGAAGCATGATGAGGGCTTAGACTGAGCTGAGCCCAGGGGGGCTTGGGGCCGGATCTCGCGAGCTGCTACGGCGGTGCAACCAGCTTTTGTTTAGCTTTTTCTTTTGTTCTGCATTTTGGAAGAAGGTTAGATAGCCCCCCTGGGGCGTGTAGCGAACTATGACGCCTATGCTGCTATGCTATTTTTATGCTCTTGTGATATGTTATGATATTCATGCTGCTCGTGAATGTAGAGGGGTTACTTAGCTTGATATGCTCGAGGGTGGCCTCTTGCCTCGTGAGGGTGAATTTTCTGGTATCTGGAGAGGCTACCTTGCTGCCAACGCGGGAGCTGCTGGCCTTGGGGGGGAGCATCTGCAAAATTTGTTAGGGAATCCGCCGGGTACCTTTTTCCTCTTTGCGCGAGCCCACAGGCGTGGGCTAATCATGTCTTAATGCACCTCGTCGGTGTACCTGGGGCGCCTCACAAAGATCGGGGAAGCCGAAGCTCTGGGGAGACAGGGTATCGGCGGGGTGTGCCCGTGGCGTGGGCCAGCCAGCGCGCAGACACGGACACACCTGCCTAATCCCCGCACGAGGTGCGCAAGGGAGAACGTCAAGCAACTGTCGTCCTCCCTAAGGCAAGAAAAAGGAGCGAGCAAAGCAGAAGGGGAAAACTCAACTAAGCAATCCAGAAACACCAAAACTCCAAAATCATTTAAAGATCGCAAACAGATACAGAAAGCAAATGAACATCCACGTCCGGCACCTAGTCTAGTCTTCTCACCAGCGTGGAGCTAAGTGCTGCCACTAGGACATGGGAGGGAGCCCCTGAGGCCCGAGGGCAGCACTCGGTACAGCCCCACTCATTATTACGTGAGAGTGTCACGGGCGGAGACCTTCACAGGCACTGGGCCTTGCTTCATAGGCACTGGGCCTTTCTTCACAGGCACCGGGGTTTGCTTCACAAGCACCGGGGTTTGCTTCACAAGCACTCGGCCTTTCTTCATGGGTAGAACTTCTGGAGGTGCTGGATGTTCCAGGCGTTCCGGATGGGGACGCCGTCTCCCGTCTCCAGGCGCACGGCACCAGGCCTGGAGACATGGGCAATCCTAAACGGGCCCTCCCACATGGGTGAGAGCTTGTGCAGCCGTTCCCTGGAGAGCACCCGCCTCAAGACCATATCGCCCACCTCGAGCGTCCTGGAGCGGATGCTGCGCTAGTGGTACCACCGCAGCGCCTACTGGTACCTTGCTGCTCGGAGCGAGGCTTGATGGCAGTGTTCCTCCCCCAGCACGAGATCCATCCCCTGCATGGCATCCTGGCATGCCTCGTCAAATGCCAAGACCCGTGCGGAGCGATGTTTGACCTCATGAGGGAGAACCGCTTCGGCTCCGTAGTCGAGGAACAACGGGGTCTCGCCTGTTGGCTTGGTGGCGGTGGTGCGGATGGAACACATCACATACTGGAGCTCGTCGTGCCAACCCCTATCGCAGGCCTCAAGCTTCTTCTTGAATGTCCTTGTCTTAAGGCCTCTCAGGACCTCCGCATTAGCGCGCTCAACTTGACCATTGCTCCTGGGTAGTGCCACTAAGGCGTAGCATATCTGCGTTCCAAGGCTAGCACAATATGTTTTGAAGAGACTGCTAGTGAACTGCGAGCCGTTGTCGGTGATGATGCGATTACGGACCCCGAACCGGCTCACGAGGCCCCTAATGAACTTGACCGCCGAGCCAGCGGGGATGGTGCGCACTGGCTCCACCTCCGCCCACTTGGTGAACTTGTCGATGGTGACATAGAGGTAGTGATAGCCTCCAGGCTCCTGAGGGAACGGTCCCAAAATGTACTGCCCCTAGACCGCGAACGACCACGAGAGCGGGATATTCTGAAGGCCCTGAGCAGGCTGGTGGATCTGCTTAGCATGGAACTGGGAAGCTTCACAAGATCTCACCAGCTCTGTCGCGTCGCTGAGCGTTGTTGGCCAGTAGAATCAACTGCGGAACGCCTTGCCCACCTGGGTGTGCGATGATGAGTGATGCCCGCAGTCCCTGTCATGTATGTCAGTTAGCAGCTTGCACCCCTACTCCCTGGAGATGCACCGCAAGGAAACATTGTTGGGTTGTTTTCGGTATAACTCACCATCCTAAAGGCAGCAAGCCGTGGCCTGCCAGGCCACACGCTCCGCATCCTCCTCCTTCTCCAGAAGGGTTCCCTATAGCGGGTAGGCCTTGAACTCTTGAGTCTAGCACCCCTCCTGAGGCTGGAGTGCAAGGAGCAAGCGCGCTCTTGAGGTCGGGCCATACGCGGGAGCTCCCGAGGTCGGCAAAGGGGGAAGCTCCACCTAAGGCAATGTCAGCCCCACAGCGGGAGCGGCTGCTGAGGGCTTGAAGAGGCGCTCCTCGAAGACGCCGGGATCCTATGACTCGTGCTTGGACGCCCTCTTGGCGATGTCGTTGGCCTCCTTGTTTGTGTCATGAGGCACATGCTACAGCACTAGGCCCAAGAATTGCTTCTCTATTTTGCATACCTCCGCTAGGTACGCCTCCATGTGCTCATCCCTTGGCTTGTACACCTTGTTGGGGAAGTTGACGAGGAGCTGGGAGGAGCCCTTGATGGTGAGGCGCTTCACACCCAGGGCGGCCGCAGCCTTCAGGCCGGCGATTAGGCCTTCATATTCTGCGATGTTGTTGGAGACCTTCTCGCCATGCTGGAAGCAAAGCTGCACTATGTAGTAGATCTTGTCCTTGGTGGGCGAGATGAGCATGACACCAGCCCCCGCGCCCTGACGTGCGAACGCGCTGTCAAAGTACATGACCCAGCCATCCGGTGCTTCATTCCCTGGTGAGAGGGACCGATCCTCACCTGCTCCGGGTTCTGGGGTGTTGGTCCTTTCTGCCACGAAGTTGGCGAGCACGGCGCCCTTGACGAGCCTGGTGGTGCTGAACTCCAGCTGGAATGCTTGTAGCTCGATGTTCCACTTGGCGACCCTTCCTGCGGCATTGGGGCTTCTCAGCACCCTCTCCAACGGGTAAGTTGATACGACCTTGATGGGGTGGCCTTGGAAGTAGTGGCGCAGCTTGCGTGAAGCAACGAGTAGCGCGAGCAGAAGTTTCTGCGGCACGGGGTAGCGTGTTCGAGCGTCGCAGAGCACTGTATTGAAGAAGTACACCGGGTGCTCGACGAGGGTGGGAGTGTCGATGGAGACCAAGCTCTCCTAGGGCCATGGCACCTCCTGAGGCAGGGGGCCTCACGAGCTTGGTCGCCGGACAGGGCAGCTACAGCTTCAGGAATGCCGTCTTGTGGAGCCTTATCGACGGCTGGCCCTGCCGGAGCCTTGGGAGTATCGTCCCGGGGCTGTGTTGTCTTGTCCTGGCGCTCCTCCCGGACCGCCACTAACGCCGCTGGTGCAGTGTGGTGTAGAGGCTAGGTAAAGCACCAATGGCTCTTGAGGTTTGGGTGCCACCATTAATGCTGGCCGATGAGGTATCTCTTGAGGTCTTCGATGGCTGTGTTTTCCTCAGGGGTCCACTCAAATGGGCCCTTCCTTTTCATCAGTTTGAAGAAGGGGAGGGCACGCTCCCCCAGCTTGGAGATGAAACGCCCGAGCGATGTCACGCGGCCGACTAGCTTCTGCATCTCTTTGAGGGTCTTCGACGGACTCATCTTCTCTATGGCCTTGACATTCTCGGGGTTAGCCTCAATTCCTCTGTGCGACACCAGGAAACCCAGCAGCTTTCCTGACGGGACGGCAAACACACACTTATCAGGGTTGAGCCGCAGGTCTACCTTGCACAGGCTGGCGAAGATCTCTTCCAAATTATCGATGGGGGTCTTGGCCTCCCGAGATTTTAGCATGATGTCATCAACATAGGCCTCAGCGTTCCTCCCGAGCTGCTCCCCCAAGGCGATATGCATCAATCGCTAGAAAGTAGCTCATGCATTTCGCAACCCGAACGGCATGCAAGTGTAGCAGTATACCCCGCACGGGGTGAGGAAGGCCATCTTCTCGACATCTTGCACCACCTTCTTGATTTGATGATAGCCCGAAAAGGCATCCAGGAAACATAGTAGGTCGCACTCGGCGGTGGAGTCGACAATCTGGTTAATGCGCAGCAGCGGGAACGGGTCTTGTGGGCAGGGCTTGTTGAGGTTGGTGAAGTCAACACACATGCGCTCCTTTCCACCTTTCTTGGGCACAACTACTGGGTTCTCTAACCATTCCGGATACCACACCTCGCGGATCACACCTGCTTCTTGCAACTTACGAGTCTCTTGTACGATGAAGGACTTCTTCTTAGTGGACTGCCGCCAGGCCTTGTCCTTTACCAGGCATACGTTGGGGCATACGTTTAGGTGATGCTCAATCACCCCCCTTGGGACTCTTGCCAGGTCCTTTGGTTCCCACGCCAACACCTCCTTGTTCGCGCGTAAGAAACCGACCAGCGCCTTTTCTTGATCTGGGGGATGCTCGGCGCCTATGGTGAAGTTGGCTCCCGACGCCCCGTCCTCGTCAACCAACACTTGCTTCGTCTCAGCCCGGTCTTGGGAGAAAAGTTGTTTCTTTTTTGCCGGCGCAGCCCCCATGGCCTCCGGAGATGCTTCATCAGCCGAGCGTGCTGCCATCGCGGCCCTGAGGGCGAGCTTGAGGGCCCCCAGGGCCTCCTTGGTATCTTCGGCCACAGTGAGGACGCCATTGCTCCCCGACATCTTAATGAGGTTGCAGGCCGGGTGAGTCGCTGTCATGAACTTGGCTAGGGCTGGGTACCCGAGAATGGCGTTGTACGGGATGCTGATGTAGGCGATGTCCAAATCAATGAGGTCGGTGCGGTAGTTATTGCAGGTGCCGAAGGTGACCAGGAGCCGGATCTTCCCCATGGGGCTGGTGGAGCCGTTGACGACCCCGGTTAATGGCCTGGTGGGGCAGAGTCGTTCAGGCGACACATGGAGCATGCTGAATGCTTCCGTAGAGAGCACGTTGAGCCCAGCCCCGCTGTCGATGAGGGTCTTGGTTACCGCCACATTGCAGATGGTGGGGTCCAGAGCATCGGGAGCGCGCCTGCACCTGCGATGGTCGCCGGGTAGTCTCTGGAGTCGAAGGTGAGGTCGGCCTCTGGCACCTCTCATCCTGGAGGGACCCCCTGCAAGGCTCGGGTGGTGCCCAATTGACAGAAGAACTGCTTGACATGGCAATCCGAGGGCGGTGCCTGAGAGCCGCCGAGGAGGGCCGCGAGGGTGTGGGGCACCGAAGCCGCGAAGCGTGCGGTGAAGAGACTGCACAGCTCCTCCCAGGAGGCCACAGATGACTCTGCTAGGCTGAGAAACCAGGCGCATGGCACGCCGGTGAGGGCCATGGGGCGCCAGCTGGCCATGACCTTGTTATAGCCGCTGGCCGTCGAAACGGCCTCCTCATAGGCCTGGAGGAAAACAACCATATTTTCCGCTCCGTCATAGCGAGCTGGCATTTCCGGCCTGAACCTGGGTGGCCACTGTACGTGTCGCAAGGCGGTGGTGAAGGCTCGGTGACCCGCACTCAGCCGCGCGTGCCCATCGAGCCGGTCGGAGAGGTGGCGCCTACCATGGGAGCCTGGCGGACGGAGAGCGAGGTGAACGGAGAGGCGGGACTTCGGTGCACCCCTATCTGGCACGCCAAAGGTTGGATTTTGGGTTCGGCAAACCGGTGAGAAGTTCAAACTCTAGGGTGCGCACGAAGAACACTCTCTCCCCAGTGCGCTCGCCCTACAATTCCACAGCCTAGCTCAACGTACTCAAAGAACAAGGAACACAGAGGATTATACTAATTCTGGCCACCTTCCGGTGTACTACACAACTCCAATGTGTGTGGTGGATTGCCTCGTGGGGCTGGGGATGAACTAGTACAATAGATGAACAACGTCCGGAGGAGAGGTGTTCTTGGGCTCGAATGAGTTGGTGGTGTGTGTAGGGTGGAATGGATCTCCCTCCTCTCTCTCACCCCTAGACGAGCTGCCTGTCCATGGTGGTGGCTAGGTCCTATTTATAGTGGCATTGGTCCTCTTCCCAAATATCGACGGGAAGGGATCCCACAACAGCCAAATTTGAAGGGGAACAACTAGTACAAGTTTGTCAGATTTAGGGTTCTGGCAAAACCCTTAAGGTTCGAACTCTCGGATGCGCACGAAGATCTCTCCTTCCGCCCTAGCTCTTCTACTCGACAGTTCTAGGCGTAGCTCATCAGATCCAATGAACAAGAGACACAAGATTTATACTGGTTCGGGCCACCGTTGTGGTGTAACACCCTAATCCAGTGTGTGTGGTGGATTGCCTTGTAGGAAGAGGGAGAACTAGTACATGGATGAACTGCCTCCTGGGGAGAGGTGTTCTTGCGCTCGGATGAGCTTGAGGTGTGTGGCCTTCTATCTGATCAACTTGAGATGAGATCAACCCCGTCATTGATGAGATGATCCCAATGGTGGTGGTTGGTTCTATTTATAGTGGCCAGGGTTCTCTTCCCAAATGTTGAGCGGGAAGGAATCCCACAACGGCCAAATTTGAAGGGGAACAACTAGTACAAGCTATCCTCACATAAGGTGGTCTTCGCTGCCAAATGCTCTGGTGGTGACGCCGTTGTGGGCTCCACGATGACCTACGTCCTACCGTCCTGCTGGTCTTGGTCTTGTTGCACTGATATGGAAACCTTTGCCTGACACCTGGGGACTCCGCGCCTACACCTACTCCTTTAGCACCGAAGAGGAAACAGGTGCTCTATGCTCGCTGGCGCCCGCCTGGCTTTAGTTATCATTGCTCACGTCATGAAGACCTCGCGAGGTGCCCCTCGCCTTGATATCTCCGACCCTCACGAGCTGGCCTGGCGAGGCCGCCCCAAGGGATGTCCTGTGTCCTCCACCTCGCGAGGCTTGGCCCCTCGCGATGGTCTTGAGTATTGCTGAAGAAGTTGGGCCACACTAGGCCGCCTTGTGAGACACGCTCTTGGCCGCAGGCAGGCAAGTCTGGGTACCCCCATTCCCAGAACGCCGATAGTAGCCCTGGAGCCCAAGGCGCGCTCGGGCTTGGCGTCGCGGCGAAGCCAATGGCCAAGTGCGGAGCGTCGCGGGCCCTCAAAGCATGCGGCCTTGTTTGACGCGTGGCGGTTGATGGGACATGGGCGTCTCCACTTCCTGTATGGCACATCATCATTATTACCTGTGATTTCAGGGGCCGACGGTTGCCCTTCTTCTTGCTATAAATAAGGCGGCGAGTGGAGCCTCCGTCTCCCATCTCCTTCCTTTGCTCTTCTCGCCTCTTCTTCCCTGTGTTGTGCTTGATCGTGCTGTTCATGGCGCCGATTCGGTGATTCTCTGCCGCCGAGAAGGGGAAGACCCCTCCCGAGGAGGCAGTGGTACTTCCCCCGAAAAAGAGGCCGCTCCATCCTCATGGCGCCGTCATGAAGCTGGAGGTGACGAGGCCTTGGCACGAGCGTCCTCCCCTGGCTATCCGTTGCCCATTTATGCTAGGGCACCGGGCCGTGGAGAAGGAGTTGGCACTCAACGCCGCCCTTGCCGAGGCCATACCGACTGCGCCATCGTGGTGCGCGCTTCTGTACCGAGGACTCACGTCGGGGGCTCCTCCCGTGAGTTTGTGGTGTGGGCAGCGATGCCTCCTAGATCGTGGATTCGCCTCCTGCCATTCTTTGATGCAGAGGTGCCGCTGAGGGGACCGCTCGGGCTGTGGTTGCGACACGCCGAGTGTTGGGCCCCGGTGATGAGGTCGGAGGTCGAGGTCGTCTCTCCAGGCAAGGTCTTCATGACTCGCGGATGGGGTGAGGTCGCCCGCGCTTGCGGCTCAGAAGGCACCCTCGCCATCCACTTCGAGTTCGATGGCATCTCTGTGCTGCACTTCAAGGTGTTCTACGAGGAAGGACGCCGCCTAGAATGTTGCCCCGGGAAGGGCCACCAGGAGTATGCTGCTGGCGACGCGCTGGATGTCGATTCTACCGCCAGCTTATCCAGCGACAGCGATGGCCTCCGGAGGTCTAGCAGCTTCTCTGAGTCCGCCGAGTCCCCGGAGACAAGTGACGATAGCTACGCGCCTCTCAGCCCGCGGTGCGCCCAAAACGCATCGCGCTCGCGAGCACGTCGCTGGTGGTGACCCGCCTAGGGTAGGTGGTGGCCCACTATTGAAGGCGTTGCAGTTGGGATCTCCTGAATACCCTTGGTGGCCTTCCCTGCGAGGATTCAAAGCCGACCCCACAGGTGCGTGTAAAGAACTTGTAATGCTTTTGCATCTATCCTACTGTTTCACCAGCGCACTCTGTTTGCGAGCTCGTTTCAACAATATCACCCCCCCCCCTTTTTTTACCCTTTCGGTTGCATAGTGCTCTACGCCGACAGGCCCCATTCCCAAGGCAAGCTGCAGCCGTCGCTGGTATGCCAGGTCGTGATGCCGTGGTCAAGGCCAGGAGGTGGGCGGCCCGAGGTCCAGTAAGAGCTCCTGAAGCGCGATGCGCAAGATGTCCCCCTTGGCATGCAAGTGGCTTCCCGAGGCTAAGAAAGTGAGGCAGTATTGCTGAAACGTTACTCTCGAATCCAGCTGAGTGAACGTGGGTAAGCCATCGAGGGATCGATGACTTATCTTGGCGATTGTTGGGCGGATCTTCGTACAGCATGCCTGGCTCGTTCATTAGGCTGAAATTTCGCGATTCCCTCCTACTGGCCCTGGGGTTCTGCGTTGACGGGCCCGACTCACGCGTACCTCAGCCGCCGCTAGCCTTGACCGGAAACCAGGACAAGCCTAGGGAGTGAGGGGCTACGAGTCCAGTTAGGCCCTTGGGTCGCAATGCCCAAGGGTCCCCCTTGATGTACGAACGGACCTGAAGGAAGGGAATGCTGGACTCAGGCCTTGATGTTCTGCGTCGGCAGGGCCCGGCCCACGCGTGCCTCAGCCGCCGCTGGCCTTGACCAGAAACCAGGACAAGACCAGGGAGTGAGGGGCTACGGGTCTAGTTAGGCCCTTGGGTCGCGATGCCCAAGGGTCCCCCCTTGACGTACGAACATGCCCTAGCTCTCTGAACTGACTCCCCCTCTTTCTGGGCTTCTTGGTGCTCTGTGTCCTCGGGTCCCGACCATCGAGCGAAGCTCAGCCGCCGTTGGTATGCCAGGTCGCGATGCCGTGGTCAAGGCCAAGGGGTGAGGGCTGGAGAGTTAGTGAGAGCCCCTGAGATGCGGTCCTCAGGGACCCCCCCCCCTTTAACGCGAAAGCGAACCACGTGGGGAGGGGAGTCCGGTTGGACTACCTGTTGCCGTGCTCCTAAGACTCCGGTGGGTTAGCCTACAGCAGAACAACTTAGGGCCGCGCCCGCGTCGGGCTTCCGACAATTCCGCTGGGAGACGAAGGCACTGAGGAACTGGTGAGGTGATGCCAACGGAGCGGGCCGCGCATCAGAGCTCGGTCCCTCAGATTTGTCAGCATTTCTGGGACGGACCCGAGCACAAGCGCCGTGCCAATATACGAAGCTCCATTGCGAGATGAGCAGAAGTCATACGGGTGGCGGTGGAGACCCGAAAGTGCGATGGTTAGTTGATCGATCCGTACATAATATGACTAGCATGGTAGCACAAGCTTGGGTGAAATGCAAGGGAGATACATGCCACCAGGGTAAACCTGTGTGGCCTAGGAGTAGCGCGGCCCGAGGGGCACCCCCAAAAGGTGATCTGATATGCGAAAAGATGCACGCCGCATGGGACAGACCCGTGCGGCCTGGGAATAATGCTGCCCAACGGGCGCTCCCACTTGAACAAAAGTTGAAAGATGTCACCTGGCATAGTTGCTGATGTAGTGTCGGTGTAGCTGAGGTTGCTAGGCGAAGGCGCTGCTCCTCACGTGACGTTTGGTCCCGGCTCCTCGCGAGTCTCCGGGGCTCCCCAGATCTCACGGAGTGCCGAGTCCAACTCCGCCTGGATCTCCTCGTGCCTGGCCTCGTGATCCACCAGGACTTCCCGCATGTGGCCCTGGCACAGGGTCGCCTGGTTCGGCAGGCCGAAGGGCATGCGCACGTAGCTGTGAGGGGCACCCTGACACCGGCCCACCTGGGAAGGCCAGTAGAGCTCCTGAGACGCGATCATGTTGAGTGTCGGGACGTTGACGCAAACACGCAGCCTGTCTCCTGAGCCTGGGCCGACAACGTCCCTCGGAGGAGCCGGGTGGCGCTCGCCTCGCATGGCTCTTGGCTCCTCTAGGTCTTCGATGGTCTGTCTGATGAACTCCTGAGAGCTTGGTGCCTCGCACCTTGAGGCCTCCGGAGGGAAGTGTGCAGCGAAGCACTCTTCCACATTGTGTCCGAGCGCCTCCCTCGTGACGTTGGCTAGGTCTGAGGCCCTCCAGAGGAGCGCCCCCGAGCCCAGCCCAAGAGGGGCGCCGGGCGCGCCTTCCTATGCGAGAGGGGGAGGAGGCCTTGTGGTGTTGCTCCCTATGCTACGTCCTCATGAGGCTTCAGAGCCAGCAGCTACTTCTTCTTCTTGGGAACGACCTCCGGCGGGTAGATGATGCTGTCGTTGTCCGGATCCTCAACCGCTGCCGCCTGGTAAGCGCGCTCGACCGAGCACACTGCGTCCTTTTCCTCGCAGGCGATGGTGATGACGTCGCCGCTTCCAGGCATCTTGAGAATGTTATAGCCATGGTGAGTTACTGCCATGAACTTGGCCAGGGCCGGGTACCCGAGGATGGCATTGTAAGGGAGATGGATGTGGGCGACATCAAAGTCGACGAGCTCGGTGTGGTAGTTGTCACGCTTGACAAAGGTTGCAGGTAGGCGAACTTGCCCCAGTGGAGTGGTGGAGCCATCAGTCACTCCGGAGAAGGGCTTGGTAGGCAGTAAATGTTCATAGGGTACTTGAAGGCTGTCGAATGTCTCGATGGACAGGACATTAAGCCCCGCGCCACCGTCGATGAGGGTCTTAGTATCTTGGACGTTGCTAATGATGGGAGAGCAAAGCATCGGGAGGGCGCCAGCCGTAGCTGCACATTTGAGCTGGTCTTTCGAACTAAAGGTGATGGGGCACCTGGACAACCTGAGCAGACGGGCGGCCTTGAGCTTGGGGAGAGCCACGTTTACTTCACGGACGAACTGCTTGCAGAGGCGCTGAGAAGCTGGGGCCTGTGCTCCGCCAAGATGCAAGGTATGGCACGCGGCTCCTGGAAGCCCCCATCCCCCTCGTCCTGGTTGATCCCCCTCTACCGTGGATGCTAGTCCCTGTTTATAGTGGCATTCGTCCTCTTCCCACATCATTTGGGTAGGAAGGGATTCCACAATGGCCAATTTCGATGGGGGACAAGTAGTACATCTTATCTTGATAAAAGGTGGTCTTGGCCTGCAAAGCTTCCAGCCATGACGCGAAGGTGGGCTCGGCGATGACATCCGTCATGCCGTGCCCGTGGTCTTGCTCTCATTGCACTGGAATGGAAACCTTTGCCAGATTCCTCGGGATCCCACGCCTGTCCTTGCCTCATTAGCATCAAAGAGGAAACTGCATATTCTGCACCCGTTGTTGGCCATGTGGCGCCGATCGTCATGGCTTATGTCATTGCACCCTTCTGAGGGAGCACGCTTGCATAGGAACCTCCGCTCCTCCGGAGGCAACCTGGGGGGCGCTCCCTGGGGAGGTATTGATGTCATCTGCCTCGCGAGGCTTGGCCCCTCGCGAGGTTCTTGTCTTGACGGTCTTGTGGCTGGGCCGTACAGGCCGACAATGAAGCCACGCCCTAGGCCATAGGTAGGCAAGTCTAGGCACCCTAGTTCCAGATCCCCGACACGCACCTGCATGACATTTTTTGGGCGGTGCATGAGGGAAAAATCGTGTTAGAAGCAAGGGCGAGGAACATTTTGGGGAGTTCTCGGTTATGGTGGGTGGTCGGGGCGGAGTGATGCAGTGTGGTTGCACGTTACACTCTCGTACGCGCACGTGGTTCCAGCCGTGTTCGCTCTAACTAAACCCGAGCAAGGCATTCGCTTACCGAACTCGAGCGATCGCACTACTACGTACTGAAGTTGATCGATCGGTCCCTTCGCTCATAACTGAACCCGACCGACGCCTTCACTACAAATAGAACCTGATCGATCACTGCTGCTTCATACTGAAGCCGATCGAACCTGCCTCTTGATGAACAGTGACCGTTGGGGGTTGGTTGAATGAGTCGAGACATGGTGAGTCTAGCTGGTTTGTTGGATTTGGATGAATAGTTCTTGGTGGGGGTTGGATGAACAGGACCCCGTGGTAGTCGGCCATTGTCACTGGATGAATGGGAACCCTGAGGAGGCCACCACACTCCCACTAATGAAAGGGACCCCATGGAAGCTGATAAAGAGTAGCCTGTGGAGGCTGGAGGAGGTTGACGGTGGATGAACAATTGCAGGTGGAGGCTACAGGAGGTCGACGGTGGATAAACAGTAGCCCGTGGAGCCCCGTTTGCGGTACGCCACACCCCTCCCAATGAATAGGACCCCGTTCTAGCAGTAGGCGCTTGAAGAGAAGCCAATTTACTTCATTTTGCGGTACGCCAGACCCCTCCCGATCAACAAGACCCCATTTTGACCATAGGAGCTCGAACATAAGTCTGTTTCGTCCGTTTTGTGGTACCCGAGACCCCGAGCCGATGAACAAGACCCCGATAAGACCGTAGGCGGTCGAACAGTAGGTCGTTTCCACCGTTCTGCTATACGCCAGACCCCATTTTGGTTGTTCCATCCAAGTTGGTTGGCTCCTGATGAACATGACACATTACATTGCCTCCCTAGGAACACGACGCAGTTTCTCTGGTTTGACCTAGCCGATTGGCTGCCGTTGAAGAGAACGTCGTTGCCACCGTGTCATATACACGAGCCCTGGCCATTCGTATGCGCGAGTACACATTCGAGACCCCGCCCGTATGTACGTATGTGGCCATATTTTTTGCCCTGTGGGTGTACGGACGTGTACACTGTTTAAACTGGACTTTCTGAACTGCTACGTCAGGGGCTTTACTATGACATGTGCCACTGCTTGCTCGGCCATGGTTCATCATTGCAGAGATAACGATCGAACAGTATGTATGTACACGTTCGTGACTAGACAGACAACGCTACGTATGCTTTGGCCGGGTATGTCCCAGCTATCGGGTGGGATAAGGATGCACTTCCTTTCGAGTGAAGATATAGATGGTGAATCAAGATAGTCATACCTGTGTTGTCGTAGATGTGTTCCATGAAACTATCAAAATTATCATCACGGAAGTGTTCACTTCCATGATGATAAATGGCGCGTCATGCAAGTCCTTTCGTCAAGGGTAACCAACACGTGGCATCCACCATAACGGCATGTCGTTAACCCTATCGGGTCTGGTTTTGGATGCGATAATCCGTTAACAGTCAAGACCAATGGGGATTTTCCACGTGTAAAATTCTCATTGGCCGAAGGAACCACGTGTTAGCACCGCGTTGGCACAGCTGTCACTCATCGAATGGGCGAGATGCACCTACGATACGTTGACACGTGGATCGGCCCAAAAGTGGCCCATAAAGAATTAAATGGGCCGGCCCAGCTAAAGGCCCACAAGATTTTGGAGACCATAATGGGCCGACCTAGCTAAAGGCAGACAAGATTTACCAAACCATAATTGGCCAGCCCAGCTAAAGGCCCACAAGATTTTCAAGACACTAGTGGGCTGGCCCGTTAAGAGGCTGCCATGTTTCGGCCCAAAGGCCAGCCCATATTTGATCTGGTCCATTAACAACCTACCACGTTCTGGGCCTAATAAGGGCCCATAAGAGATCCGTCCTGTTAATAGCCTACCATGTTCTGGGCCATAGTACGGCCCATATCAGATCCGGCCCTTTAAGAGCCTTTCAATCTTTGGGCTAAATTATGGTCCATATTAGATTCGGCCCGTCAACTAGACATTGCGCTTTTGGGCCCCATGAGGCCCGGTTAGGGTTTATGTTTGCTAAAGGCCCATTTAATAGTACGACCTGATATTGGTTTCGGCCTATTAAAGGCCCGTTTAACATTTCGGCCCTATATTTATATCGGCCTCCTAAAAGCCCGTGATATAGTTGGGCCTAATTATGGCCCGCTTTGCATCCGGCCTGCTAACTGCCGATAATCTAATTGTGCCAAACAAGGACTGAGAGAATTTTGGCCTGTTAACGACTCGTGTTGTGCAAAATCATAGGCCAAGGTCTATTTTGTCCCTCTTAAAGGCATGGAACTACTAGTGGGCCAGTTTACATTTAGGCCTATTAACGGACCGAGATGACTAGGCCCACGATGCGGCCTATCATGCCAGCACGATTATGTACTGTAATTTTATGTTTTGGCCTGTTTACTTTAGAGTGAAGACACGATATATATACAGTAAAATAACTGCAACATCGTAATAAGAAAAAACTTAGACTATACGATAAAGAAAGTACGGCATATTACATCCACTGAGCATCAAAGTTCGCCATCAGTGATAATAAAGCACAAGCAGACAGTAGATTACATACACTGGGCATCAAAGATCTCCACCAATGCAAATAAACACACCGACAAAATAATATAAAAAACTGACAGCACTTCAATAGAGTTCAAGAAAGGTTAGCCTTGCTCGTGAGCTGCAGCGCAAGCAGCTGAGCAAGCTAATGAGACTGTGCTTGTTTGACGCTTATATCCTCCAACTCTTGCTGCATAGCATCAATGGACACACTGGACTTCTCGTTGATCTTCCATAGAGATTGGAGTTCAAACAGCGGTTCAGCTGAACCATGTCTTGGTGCTTGAATTTGAGAATGAAGAAGTTTTACAGATTCAGGTGGCGACTTCATTGAGCTAGTGTCACTTCTATTAGCGAGAAACTTTAACGCTACATCAAGAACTCACTTTGGAGTTGTATCGCTATCTCCAATATGTGTTGCCTTCTTCCCAGCAATATATGTTAGAGGGGCATGCAATGGGTTCGTCTAACTATCATTGTGGCAGTTCTTCATGGGGTTAGAGGTATCACTCTGAAAGAGAAACAAGCAGACAGAGGAGAGGTTTTGCACATATAAGTATCAGTGTTGGCAATTCATCACATTTCATATTAGCGAATAAAGAGATACAATTTAAAATAGCATTAACACAATATGGTATTGTTCAGGTTAAGATATGGCAGGAAATGACATTGTGAAGGAGTTGGCAGCTTCACGACACCATTGGATTACAGATCAGGACCTCAAGCATACATGCGGTGCTAAAGAACACATAAGTATCAATGGTTAGTGTGCTGTCAATTTGTCCCATTTTGGATTGGCAAATAGAGAGACAGTTTAAATAATAGTAGAATAATATGACATTGTTCATAGTTAAGACATTGCGGAATATGACATTTTGCTGTAGTGGGTAATTTCACAACACCACTAGATTACTGATCAAGAACGGATGCATACATGCAGTGCAAAAGAAGATCACTTGCTCTATATAGTTTAGTTTACATGGTATGAAGAAGGAACATGGTTGTACAACTGAAAACTAAAATTGAGAAGGACAAACTTATGTTTATGAACTTCATAATGAACTTTAAACATGGAATTTGATGCAAATACCAAAAATAAATAGCTCTTGCAGTTATGCCTAACAAAATATACACAATAAAGTTTGAAGGCTTTAGAAGGACAAACTTACATTAGTGGTGAAGACCGGCTTTATAAAGCCCTTGTCCACGCTGATGGTGGGGAAATTCAAGAAGTTTGCCACATAATCTTATTCATAAGCATTTCCTTTATTCTACATTTTGTTAAGAGTAAATATAGATGTGATAATATAAGAAAAAATGGAGAACATTTAAGATAAGATGAAGGGTGATGCTACATAACCAACTAGCTATAAATGTACGTACAGTGATACATGCAAAATGTACTGCCAAGGGCAATGCAGAGCTAAACTTCTGCAGTACCATTGGTTTTATCGAACCTTATGGTAAGAGGAAATATAGATATGATGTGTAGAAAATGGAGGGCAAATTAAAATAAGCTGTAGACTGATTGTACATGAAGGACAACAGGTACTTAGAAGAATAATGCAGAGCTAAACTATTTAATTGGCATTGGGTATATTCTATATTAATGTAACCATTAATACAAATGTGATTATGTGGAGTGAACAATTGATAAGCAAGCTATCATGCATACTTCTATCACATAATGAACCACGTATGAATGCAAGTACAGTTATACATGACAACGGGTACCAACAAGAGCAAAGCAGCGAGCAACATATTTGCGATATCTCGTCGTCCTTTTCAAACCGGAATTCTTCTTCGAGCAGATTTCCTGCAAAATAAACCCATAAGGCACTTGCAAAAAAGTAGAAGTACAAATTGTCATGTGATATCATAGACAGTACCTCATCCTGGGAACGATACTAGTGTATAACAAGCGTTTTCCATTCAATGTCTTCTAAATTTAGCACAGTCGACTTCACCGAAAATTCATTTATAGACTTGCCATCAAATGGTGTTTTCCTCAGGTAACATTGATACTGCTGCAATGCTTCCTTTAAAAGCGCAAGCAAGCTTTGCTTGTCATGACTATGCAGATTGATCCTCGCCTACTTACAACAATGTAATGTAAATCATTGATGTGTTCAATCAGCAGAAAACAGGAAAATAATCACCATGAATAATAGCACTTACACTTAAGTGGGACAGGAAGATGTGAAAATGGTGTTTGTCTTCACTATAATCTTCCCATGATGGGAATATATGCACGTAGTTCCTAACAACATTAAAACCACAGTCTTTTAAACTGGGAATAACTGGAATGTGGTTCCAGTCTGCAAAAATAGGCCGTCTCCGCAGTTGGGATAGGTCTTCGGCCGGTGGACTTGCTTTACTTTTTGCTGGAGTGGGATTTTTTTGTGGTACGACTAGTGCTATGGCAACTGAAATTGGCATACCTTTTGCTGGATTGTAGGTCCTATGTGGTGGGGCTAGTGGTGTGGCCAGTGAAGTATGGGTACAGTCTGCTGGAGTCGGTCTTACCTTTCATGTCACTGGTTGAAGAGCTAATATAAGTGTGGTGCTATCTGATTTCTCCGGCACCACAACATTTTCCAAGGACTTTGCTGGTGCTCCTTCAGTTCGGCAATCACCCTCTTCCTTTTGGATGTCTGATGCACAAGAACAACATTTGAGTGGGAAAACGTGGTATGATGATAGATGGAATATGTGTTGATGATGGATGGGTATGGCATATTGACATATATGATGAGTAAACTAAGCAGATGACGGTGCAACAAAGTAGAAGAAATGCAAGACACCTTATGCAGATACGTGCAATCAATAAAACCTTGCCAAATTAGAACAGGAACCTTGATGGGTGAGCAGTATAGGACATCTGCCTTCGACTCTGTGACACCCCGAGACCCATGCACCAGGTGTCTTCCAGTTATTCGCTGCCGTTGCCATGTCATTTGCTTGCGTGTTGCATTTTTCCATGTCATCATGTGCATGTCATCAGCTTGTTTTCAAAACTTGCATCCGTCCGTAGTTGCCGGGTCCCCCGTCCTCTCCGTTGTTCGTTCTGAGCCCAGACAAACTCGCACGCGCCTGCGGCACCTCCAAAATATCATTTTTGTAAGTGGCCAGAAAATTTTCTCGGAATGGGTTGAAACTTGGTGCGCGGTCTTATTATAGTGTAGGTAGACCGCCTGTCATATTTCGTCGCATTCGGAGTTCGTTTAATAGCCCAACCGTTAAACTATAGCGGCCCTGTTGCCGGTGTTTTCGTCGGACATTTCGGTCTTCGAAACGCATGCCGGGTCTCTCTCCCTCTCTTCTCTCCCTACAGCCCACCTCCTCTCTACACATCCCACCAAGTCCACCTAAGCCCAACCTAACCCCTCCTCCAACCGGAGCCGTCTGATCGCAATCGAAGGGTCCGAACCGGCGTCCTAACCCCCCAAAAACCCTAGTCCATGCCCCTTACTTATATAAACTCCATCTCCTGCCTAAAAATGGAACCCTAAGCTACCCCTAGCATCCTTCCCCTTCTAGTCAGCCGCCATCTAGCCGCAACCCCCTCCCTCCGGCCAACCCGTGCCCGCCAGCTCGCCTTCTCCCCGCACCAGCCATCCGCGGCGCTCCAGGACCGGGCGAGGCCCGCCCCTGGGCCGATCTGGGCCCGAGGCACCGGCAGCCGGATCCACCTCCCTGGCAGCAGCTCCACCGGCCGGCGCTCCTGTCTCCGCGCCGCCGTGCCCAAGCCCCATCACCGATGCTCGTCTCGCTGCCGTCCAGGAACTCCGCCGCCACCGTTCGTCCCATCCGCCAGTAACCGTCGCCGCACCGCACCGCCGCCGGAAGAGCTCTGCCCCCCGCCTCTGTTGCTAGATCCGCCGCGGGAGCCTGAGCTCGCCAGATTTGTGTGCCCCAGGGGCCTCCTCCGGCCTTCTCCGCCCCTCATCGGCACCGTCCTCGCCGCCGGCGACCGCTGTGGCCGCGGGCTCGCTCGGCCTCGTCGCCGGGACAGCCCCGTCCAGCCTCGTCTATGGATGCCCTGAGCCCCGCATCTAAACGCCCCGCCTAGATCCGCTCGTCCTCGGGATCCCACCGTCCCATTTTCCTAGGTATAAGAAAAACTGCTAATTCCCTAGTTTTTGACAACATGTATGCATGTTTGAATGGGTGTATCTTTGTGCATACATATCCAAATTGAGCATATGATATGTCAAAATATTCGTATCTGAATGCTCTACACGATGGTATAGTTTGCATGCATGTTACTGTTCATCTGGATGCCTTAATCATAGTTGCAAAAGTGCTATGTGTTGTTAACTGCTGAAAACTAAGATAACATGCTGATTTGTTTTTTTCATATCTTTTTGTGTGATTTTTGTTTGAGCATCATGTTAACATGTTTTAGGAGCACAATCATGTCATCTTTGCTGTGGTGCAATCCAATTTTAATAATATGCCTTGTGGTGGGTGCAACAAGCTTGCAATGACCTACTCACTGTTTGCTGTTTTCTGAGACTTGTTGAAAACTACTAAGTCTGAAACTGTTATATTGTGATGCCATGTTTGCTTGATGCTACAGTCATATCCATGCACATTTGGAGTTGTCCAATGATCTTGTCTTGAAGTCCATGCTATGTTATATCCATTCATGCCCTTGTTTGCAGTTATAAGTTGCTGTAGAATGTCTCTTTCTTACTATCAGTTTATCATCATGATGTTGCTGTCAGCCTGTTAACAACATGTTCAATTTGGCAAAGCTCATTGTTATTAATCTATGCCTCCTATGGAGTTGTGACAATGGAGTTATTTGGAGTATGCCATGCCTACTACATGTTCATGAACTTTTTATTCTTATTATGATTGATATGCTTGCTCTTATATGCCTCCAAAGTCAGCATCATAATGTTGTTGTTTGCATTCCCAAATTTTCACTAAGTTTGAGAATCTGCTATATCATGTTTCCATCTTGTTTTGATGAATGCCATGAACCTGTTGCTCCCATGTATATGCCATCTTGTGTTCCTTGAGCTCCATGTTGTTTAATAGCATGTCATGCTTTTTCTTGCCATGTTATTGTGTCGTAGCTTATTTGTTTCTTGTCTCCAACATGTCAACATATTAACTCTGCTCATGTATATGCCCTGTTTTCCACTAAGTCATAATCTGTGATATAAAGTTTGCTTGTTGCCTTGATCATGTCAGATTATTCTTGATGCCTATGGACCTGATACTTGATGATATTGGAAGCATGTGCTCTGTACTTTGAGTTAGTGCCATGCTTGTGCCTATCTTTTACTTGTAGCATGTTGTTTTGATGCTTGTAAGATGCCTAATTGCTGTTTTGGACAGCTTGTCCTTTAAACTTGCTTCTTGTGTATGTGTTGAATCGTGGCTCCGTTTGGGGCATGCTTTATATGAAACTGGCTTGGTTTTTCATGTAGATGCATCATGTCATGATTTACCCATGTTTTGAGTGTGTTTGCATGATGTTTGAATGCATTTTGCATCAATGCCATGTTTGACTTGTTTTGCTCATATCTTCTACGCCGTAGCTCCGAATTAAATGAACTTTATATGTAACTTGACTAGAATTTCGTGTAGATCATCATGTTGCATGTTAAATTGCTGTTTAACAACTTCTAAATAGGTGCATCTTAACTTGCGCATAAGGTTTGTTCAGATCTGGACGAATTTCAAAATTTGCATATGAGGACTTACCAGAATTGTTATATGTTGTTTCCAGCATCATTTAAACTTGTTGGGTTGTGTTGTTCTTGTATGCATAATATCTTGCTATGAGTTGCGTCATGTAGCCTTGTCATATATCATACTTGGTTGAGCATCATGTCTTGTTTATGTGTTGTGTGTTTACCATGTTGTTTGCTTCTTCTCGATAGTTCCTGTTCCGTTGCGATCGTCAGGATTCGTTCGACTACGCTTGGTTCATCTTTGTGGCTTCGTCTTATTCATGGAGTCATTCTTCTTCCTTGCGGGATCTTAGGCAAGATGACCGTCACCTTGTATCTCATTACTATCATTGTTATGCTAGTTGTCTCGATGATATCGCTATATGTCGCGCTGCATATCTATTTGTTGTCAGCCTCTCATTGTTGCCATGAAACCTCTAACCTTTGACACCATCCTAGAAAACCGTTGTATGGTTATGTTACCGCTTGCTTAACCCCTTTATAGCGTTGTGAGTTGCATGTGAAGATGAAGATTGCTCCATGTCGGAACTTGGATATGTTGGGAATATCACAATATCTTACTTAAATTCATGCATCTATCTACTTGGCAATGGGTGGAAAGCTTGGCCTTTTGCTCGGTGTTTTGTTCCACTCATGCCACCTTAAGAACCGATAAACCGGTGTTATGTTCCTTGATTTCGCGTTCCTAACGAGGTTGGGTTTATGGGGACCCCTTGACGGTTCGCTTTGAATAAAACTCCTCCAGCAAGGCCCAACATTTGTTTTACCATTTTACTAATAACTAAAACTTGCATACGGAGTTAGCGCTATCCGCAGACTTAATTTACAACCCGAGCCAGTGCCCCTCATGAGTGTTGGTCCAACCCAGAGTCATTTGCGGCTTCCCCCCCACGGAAACTAGGGTTTGGTAGCTGTACGCCGTGCTCATCCGGACGTGTCCTGTGAAGAGATACGCGCAGCTATTATCAGGGTGTCGGCACGCCAGGAGGTCTTGCTGGACTTGTTTTACCACTGTCGAAATGTCTTGTGCACCGGGATTCCGAGTCTGATCGGGTTGTCCCTAAGATAAGAGGTTTTACCTCTACTGATCGTGAGAGCTTGTGTTGGGCTAAGTTGGGACATACCTGTAGGGTTATGATCTTTCGAAAGTCTTGCCCGTGGTTATGTGGCAAATTGGAATTTGTTAATATCCGGTTGTAGAAAACTTGACACAGGATCCGAAATAAAATACACCAATCGTGTGAGTAACCGTGACCGTCTCTTTTCAATTCGAGATGAGAACATGGTGGGGTTATGTTTGACTCGTAGGTAGTTCAGGATCACTTAGTGATCATTACTAGTTTGCGACCGTTTGCGTAGATGCTCTTCTTATTCTTGTACTCGTAAGTTAGCCATCAAACATATGCTTAGCCGCTGCTGCAACCTTACCACTATCCTTTCCATACCCATTAAGCTTTGCTAGTCTTGATACCCATGGTTATGGGATTGCTGAGTCCTCTTGGCTCACAGATACTACAACAACAGTTGCAGGTGCAGGTTTTCAATGACTTGACGTGAGAGAAATGCTTACTTGTGTTGGAGTTCTTTCTTCGTCTTCTTCGTCGATCTTGGGATAGGTTCCTGGTCGGCAGCCTGGGATAGAAGGATGGATGTCTTTGTGTTTTTCATGTTTTTCATCTGTAGTCGGATGTCTTGTGAATGATGTGTTGTACTCATGTGGAATTGTATGATTTGTATGTATCCTCATCTATTCTTGTAATGGTACGATGTAATGATATCCATCTTGCTTAGCACCCGAAATGCGGTTGTTCCCCAATCATGAGTTCATCATGTGATTGGGATAGAATCGCATCTTGGGCGTTACAGAGTCCTCGAGGTCGAAATAGTCATTAGGCTCATATTCTGAACAAGAATCTGCAGGTGGGAGAGTATGAGTTTCGTTGCATCCGGATTGGCACTCAATGCCTTGGTGCCAAGTTTATTAGTCCTTGAACTGTTCCGTAATATTCTTCTGATGCCTGCATTCTCATATTAATTATGATTACGTACAATATCTGAGAAGCATGAAAACATAAAAATAGTAGTGAGATTATCTTTGTAATGCAGAGGATATTCTAATATAATAGGGGCTCCTGTAAACCCTTTCGTGCTATCACCAGATTCTGATGGGAGAGCCCATGTGTGTTGTAATATGGTGCGTGCATTAATATAGTCTGGGACAACTACAAAAAAATAGGCTCCCATTTGGGAGCTCCAGAAGTAAGGATAGTTGGCAGTTGATAGGTTCATAATATACTGTATGGAGAGTTTATTGCCAAACCATGACAACAAGAGCACACAGCAACTAGGCAAATCGTAGTGTTGATAAAAGGGGTATAGTGTACCCATCATAAATAAATTGGGAAAGTAGAACTGGCTGGAAAATATGGTGTTGTATTGCCCCTACTAATTGAAAGCCTATCGATCACCTGCAGGACAGCTCTATCATCTGTTGACTGCAGATGTCCCTGCGCCCCTTCCTCACAAGGAACATACTGTACTTACTAAATAAAGAATAACAAAAGAGGAACATGCGAAAGAACATAAGAGGATGCATATTATTGAGATTCTACTTATGTTTATACAATGTTGGTTGCCTAGTCATGATGAATCACAAAGCCCAAAGAAATGCATTTCCATGATGTCTCTCTATATGTGGCCACATGCATTTGGAAAATCAAGTGGGAGCATTAGCCGACCAATTAAATGTGTGTCTGTTAACTAATATCAGTATCATATCACAATCTCTACTCTTATAAAAAACAGAGTTGGTGATGATGGTGTGCATGCCATCCTGCAATATAGGCCCTCAGATCTATATCTGACGGATAGGAAGGAAACTATGACAATTTTGCAAAAATATACCCGCACTCCTCTCCACATTTGCAGATAAAGCCTTCCCTCATTCATCCTTATCTCCCACTGGATAAAGTACTCATATGAATGCATCTTGATGTTCCGTGCAATGCACGAGCATCTTGCTAGTTTGTATTTGAAGAAGTAAACTTTGGACTTATGATTGGTCTGTTGTTTAGTTTCAATAGTGGACTGATGCTAGTGCGACACAAAGCACCAACACAGATCATAGTGTAGATATAACTGGAAACCGTAAGCATCACAAGTATAATCAGGAAAGTCGAACTTGCTAGAAAAAATGGGCTACTATTGCCGGTACGATTAGGAAGGCTTCGGAAAACTGCTCTCTTCAACTAAAGGTGTGGTACTGTTAATATCAATCTAACTTTCAAAGGCGACACAGCTCCCCGCATTTTCTTACTAATCTTATAGGATTCAAATGGGCAGGCCACTATAATCCCTGTTCCTACGTTTACAAAATCCTACGAATCGAAGAGGCCCAAAGAGTTGAAAGTGTCCATCCCAACCGACCAAATAGACATGTACGCTGCAAATGTCCCTACTCCTCTTCACAACAAGGAAAAAATTGTACTGTACTATTATACTCCCTCTGTTCCAAAATATAAGTCTTTGTAGAGATTTCCACTATGGATCACATATATATGTATACACATACATTTTAGGGTGTAAGTTCACTCATTTTGTTCCATATGTAGTCCATGGTGGAATCTATACAAAGACTTGTATTTAGGAATAGAGAGAGTACTTATTAAAGAAGAACAGAAGAGGAACATGCTAAAGATGAGAAAGCAGATTTAGGATAATAAAATGTTTGTTGCGCAGTGCCCACACATGATGAACTAGAGCACATTAAGAATGCAACTCCCTGTTGTCTCTCTATATGTGCCACACGTGCTTTTCGAAAGTAAAGTTGGAACATCACCTGACCAATTAAACGTTATTTGTTTTAGTAATATCAGCATCAAATCAGATTTGTATTTGAGCAACAAGTTTGGAATTAGTAGTGGCACGTTGTTTAGCTTGATGGATTGAGGAATAGTGGTAAGCAGCTAGGATGATGGTACTGAATATAAAGGAATGTTTGCATGTAAGTCGCGTGACTTTCGTCATTTGGGTCACTCGACCAGTTCAGTAGGTTGGATGAAGATCCTATGTCTCCTAACCCTTCTTCTTCCTCCCCTCTGATTCTTCCCTTACGGAACACAGCACGGGCAACCGGCCAAACCACCGGCCCCGACCCCCCGTCCTCCCCTGAACCGCCCCCACGCCGTTGTTTAGGTAGTGTGGAATATAAAAGGGGAAAACCATAAGCATTGCGACAATTGTGTTGATCGTGCCATGTCAGATCTGAAGGTGCAAACTAGACGAAGGCAACTTCGCAACCAAGCAACTAACAAGTAAGATCCTAAGTGGTGGAAAAGAAATCACAGTAAAGCAGCTGCAATAAATAAGTTGAGCAGATACGACAGAGTACCCCCTCTGGTGCGGCAACGTGTATGCATCTGCAGAGAATTTGACGGTGCTGCGGTAGCGATGGCTGTCGGCGGCGTGGAAGCATATGTAGGAGGACAGGCGGTTGCGGCGGGGGAAATATCTCGGCATGGAGGACGAGACGTTCGTAGGAACGGTGCTAGCAAGGTGGTCGACGGCGGGGATGAAGCAAGAGGAAAATATGCAAGGATCCAGCTACTCTGAAGCCATGGATGAGAGAGGTCAAATTCTTGTAATGGATGACGACGTCGGGGTTTCAGCTCCGGCATGGTGGAGGAGGACGGTGGTGCATGGGGTGGCAGACGGAGGAGGCTGGGGTTTGCTACCTCTTGATCATGCGTTGTATTCCCTCAAAGAGGAAAGGGAGATGCAGCACAGTAGCGTAAGTATTTCCCTCAGTTTTTGAGAACCAAGGTATCAATCTAGTAGGAGACCACGCGTGAGTCCCTCGCACCTGCACAAATAAATAAGAACTTCGCAGCCAACGCGATAAGGTGTTGTCAATCCCTTTACGGTCACTTACGAAAGTGAGATCTTATAGAGATGATAGTTTATATTTTTGGTATTTTTAGTTTAATAAAACAGCAAATAAAATCGGTAAAGGTAAAGTAGATGTAGATTGATATGTTGAGAATAGACCCGGGGGCCATAGTTTTCTCAAGTGGCTTCTCTCATGATAGCGATATTCTACGGTGGGTAAACAAATTACTGTCGAGCAATTGATAGAGAAGCGAATAATTATGAGACTATCTAGGCATGATCATTGTATATAGGCATCACGTCCGAGACAAGTAGACCGACTCCTGCCTAAATCTACTACTATTACTCCACACATCGACTGTTATCCAGCATGCATCTAGTGTATTGAGTTCATCAGAACAGAGTAACGCCTTAAGCAAGATGACATGATGTAGAGGGATAAACTCAAGCAATATGATATAAACCCCATCTTTTTATCCTCGATGGCAACAATACAATACGTGCCTTACTGCCCCTACTGTCACTGGGAAAGGACACCGCAAGATTGAACCGAAAGCCAAGCACTTCTCCCATTGCAAGAACTATAGATCTAGTAGGCCAAACCAAACCAATAATTCGAAGAGACTTGCAAGGATATTATAAGCACACATAAAAAGTTCAGAGAAGAACCAAATATCTTTTGTAGATAACCTTGATCATAAACTCACAATTCATCGGATCTCGACAAACACACCGCAAAAAGAGATTACATCGAATAGATCTCCTCGAAGACCAAGGAGAACTTTGTATTGAGATCCAGAGAGAGAGAAGAAGCCATCTAGATACTAGCTATGGACCCGAAGGTCTGTGGTAAACAACTCACAACTCATGGTGAGGGCGATGATGATGATGAAGGCCTCCGTGATGGATCCCCCTCCGGCGGAGCTCCAGAACAGGCTCCAAGATGGGATCTCCACGGGAACAGAAGGTACGGCATTGGAATTAGGGTTTTGTCTCTGTCCATGGAGTTTCTGGGGTACGTAGACTTATATAGGAAGAAGGAGGGCACCGGGGGAGTCACGGGGGCTCCACGAGGCAGGGGGCGCACCCTGGGAAGGGGGGGCGCCCCCCACCCTCGTGGGCCCCACGTGGCTCTTTTCACGTGGTTCTCAAGTTCATCATGCGTGATTTACTCCGAAAATATCTCCCCGAAGGTTTCATTCTGTTTGGACTCCGTTTGATATTCTTTTTCTTCAAAACCCTGAAATAGGCAAAAAATAGCTATCTGGACTGGGCCCTTGGGTTAGTAGGTTAGTCCCAAAAATGATATAAAAGTGAATGATAAAGCCCATTAAACATCCAAGACTTCATAAATAATAGCATGGAACAATCAAAAATTATAGATACGTTGGAGACGTATCAGGGTTGAGAGCGTGTTTTGGCGCCCACGGGGTACGAATGGGGAAAAGGAGGGAGAGAGGTAGGGGGAACCATGTCTTTGGGACACGCTTCTCTCAAATGCTGGGAAAGTTGCCAACTTAGCCCCCGTTTAAAATTTCAGACATCACATGTATATTGGGTTGCTGGGGATAGGACGGTAATCTCGCATACACCAAAAAAATTCCGCCGAAGATTTCGGCCGAGGAGAGTTTGTTTTGGCACCCACCATGTATGAATCCGGGGAGGTGAGAGGCGGAGGTAGTTATGTCACGTTTGAGTGAAATTACAAGCCTCCCCTATCGAAACCTATAGAAATCCAGCCGATAGGCTTTGCGTGTCAGGGATAGGCAGCAATTTCATCTCGCAAATTTTTTTTTCGGGCGGTTACTGCGAGTTTCCCTGCTTCGTTCAATTTTTTCCAGAAAAAGAGTGCATGTTTACCATGCCAACACACTTCAAATCCATTTTCTTTTCTTTTTTCGGGCCGGATCCAGTTTGTATTCGAATACAAATCTATATATGTACATCATTTATTTATATATACTTTCAAAAGAACAACAAAGAATTCTGCTCCTTTATATATATAATATGATTTACAAATGCAATGATCTCAAAATCATAAGGTTGAATTCAAGTTTTTTAAACCAAATTATGTTCAACTTTGAATTTAATTTCTTTAAACCAAATCATGTTCGGCTCAAATCTATGGATCAGTAATATCAATACACTAAATAACATACGTGCGAGAAAATTCCAATTATTATGCATGTTTGATAGATAAATTTTGTGTGAATTGCATATACAATCATCTGGAATTCGAATGTTTGAATCCCTTTCATGTTGACATCTTCTATACACACAACTAAATATTTGAATCTTGTTTCATGCCCATCTATCTCTAGGTCTCTCTCGCATGATCCTTCGTGTAGCTACCACTCACCTTTCTACAAATCACCTGCATGCTCAGTACATGCTTCTCCCTTTTTTGCAACCATGGTCTCTCACCTTGTCCCATGAGAAGTGTCACACTCTCTCTATCTTTATAGATTACACAGTTTTCATTATCTCTCACGTCTCTATCGTTCTCTGGTATCACATATAGATGTATACACGTACATTTTAGGGTGTAGATTCACTCATTTTGTTCCATATGTAGTCCATGGTAGAATCTATACAAAGACTTGTATTTAGGAATAGAGAGCGTACTTATTAAAGAAGAACAGAAGAGGAACATGTTAAAGAAGAGCAAGCAGATTTTGGATAATAAAATGTTCGTTGCGCAGTGCCCACACATGATAAACTAGAGCACATTAAGAATGCAACTCCATGTTGTCTCTCTATATGTGGCACACGTGCTTTTCGAAAGTAAAGTGGGAACATCAGCTGACCAATTAAATGTTATTTTTTTAGTAATATCAGCATCAAATCAGATTCGTATTTGAGCAAGAAGTTTGGAATTATTAGTGGCACGTTGTTTAGCTTGATGGATTGAGGAACTGTGGTAAGAAGCTACGATGATGGTTCTGAATATAAAGGAATGTCTGCATGCAAGTCGCGTGACTTTCGTCATTTGGGTCAGTCGACCAGTTTAGCAGGTTGGATGAAGATCCTATGTCTCCTAACCCTTCTTCTTCCTCCCCTCTGATTCTTCCCTTACGGAACACAACACGGGCAG
>LR738713.1:231746286-231786821 GCA_902687465.1 Secale cereale | reverse complement strand
CCCATCTCTCACACACACACTACTCCCGCTTTGGATCCCCCTACCAACTACCGTCTCTCTCTCTCACACACAAAACTCTCGCTTTCGTACCCCCGACTCGTATCTCCCTCCCAAACATTCATCGACTAGCCTCTAGATAGGTTTATCCATCCAACGAACATTTTGGCTCCTTGTGTCTATGTAGATATTTCGTCCCTTCTAGAGACATGCCCTCTCGATCGTGCACACGCACAATATCACCTCTTTTTATAGTAATACCTCTCGCACTTCGTGTCTTTGTCACACAAACACTATTTCCTCTTCCTCTCTCCCTCCTTGTCTCACATGCACATGGGCATTTTGCAATAATGTCCCACTTCTTGAATATTGAAACCTATCACATTCCTCCCTTATCTCATCAAAACAACCAAAGGAATATATAGACACACACACACACACACACATTTATATCTGTATCTATTCCAATGTAAAAAGACCCAAAGGGGTAGACCCAATTAATCCCGGTCATCAAATCATGTCAATCCGACGACCTAAACTGCTTCAATGTTGAGCGCTCAACATGTTTAGCGTGCAGTTAACTTCATGCCAAATATACTGCTAATCACATAATAACACACAAATATTTCCCTACTTGATATCCACATGCACTTAATATATTTCCTAAGTAACGTTGCACGTACACATTGACTAGTATCTCTACTCCAATAAAAGACTCATTTGGTGATGATGATGTGTTTGCCATCCATCATTTCTGACCATTAGATTTGCATCTAATGGTTGTGAGGTAAGTTGAGGCATTTTTTGCAACAATAGCCCACTTCTCTGCTCCAATTTGCAGAAAAACCCTTATTATCTTGAAAGCAACCACATCCCTCCCTCACCTCATCAAAATAGCCTCAAAAATATATTTTTAATGAATTGTAATATATTTTTAGTGGTACATGCATGTATATCAAAACAATAGTGTCTTCTTTCAAGTTTGTGAACAAGTACTATTCTACTCTGGATCCGTCGCAACGCACGGGCACATTGCTAGTACACACTCTTATACAAAACGAGTTGGTGATGATGGTGTGCCTGCCATCTTGCAATATATATCTCTAATCTTATCTCTACTCTTATAGTAAACATAGTTGGTGATGATGGTGTGCCTGCCATCCTGCAATATAGGCCGTCCGATCTATATCTAACAGATAGGAAGAAAACTATGACAATTTTGCAAAAATATACCCGCTCTCCTACCTAAATTCGCAGATAAGGCCTTTTCTCATTCATCCTTATCTCCCACAAGATAAACTACTCATATAAATGCATCTTTATGTTTCGTGCAACGCACGGGCATCTTGCCAGTACCCGAACAAAAAAGGACTAGAGGGGGTGGTTGCTCTCACACGGATGCGACCTCTCACTGGCACATGCACTGAACTGGCCCTCCAGCCAACAGGGCCTCACTCGTTGCATGCCAGGCTGAACATGACTCCTCGCCGCATTTAACCGTCCTCAGACTTCCCTGCCTACCTCCATTGAATCCGCGCGTGCCCCGGGCTACCGGCAACACGTCCTTCTGTAAACCGGCAGGTTGGCTCCTCTCGTCTGCCCGCTATTTAAACGAGGCCAGACGCCTGGCAAGAACCAAACCACACCGGCCTTCCCATATCCTCCTTGCACCATTTTCTCCACACCCTCCATATCATCTGGTGAGCAGGAAGACGAGTTCTCAGGCATAAAAGCCGGCTGGGTGCCCAGACGAGCCAACCAACTCGCTGCGCCACCTCCCTCCCTGCCCTAGGCCATCAGTACCATGGGTGAGGCTATAGGCGGGCAAGTGGAGTACCAAGCAACCGCTCCAAGATGGCCCTTGGTGCATCAACTCGACCCTCCAAGCTTGCTCACGAAGGAGTGGCCAGTTGTTGCACAACGGCACACCGAGGACCACGACGTCCAAAGCATCGTGGTTGGCTGCGCCATCCGACGCGAACGTTGGCGGAACCGCATCATGCTGGTGGAGGTGGCCAACATGTCTGCGGCTACTGTGACACCCCCGATTTGACCATACACTAATCATGCATGCAAATGTGTACGACCAAGATCAGGGACTCACTGGAAGATATCACAACACAACTCTAGGCACAAATTAAAATAATACAAGCTTTATATTACAAGCCAGGGGCCTCGAGGGCTCGAATACATAAGCTCGAAAACACAAGTGTCAGCGGAAGCAATAATATCTGAGTACAGACATAAGTTAAACAAGTTTGCCTTAAGAAGGCTAGCACAAACTTCAACGATCGAAGAGGCAAGGCCTCCTGCCTGGGACCTCCTAACTACTCCTCGAAGCCGAACTCCACGTAGAAATCATCATCAGGATCATCTGGCTCCTGGACTCCACCATCTGGTTGCATCATCCGGGAAGAAGGGACAAAAGGGGAAAAGGGGGAGAAAAGCAACCGTGAGTACTCATCCAAAGTACTCGCAAGCAAAGATCTATACTGCACATGTACTACTAAGAGATTCAATATACACATTACCAATCGAGGAGGAGTACGGAGGCCACGGCGGCGTCCGTGCATCATGGTCGGCAACGGGGGTCAGTTTATTGTCCACGACGATGGTGTTTCTGAACTTGGCGTCGGCTTCCGGGAAGCAGACCCGAGACCGTGAAAGATGCTGTCGGGGAAGAGGCTCCGTGCACAATGACGACGTTGTACCGACTCCAGTGCGGCGTACGACATCATTGATGAGGCAGATGCACTACGGTGGATGAGTGCACCGGTGACAAAGGGGAGGAGCATGAAGGGCGCGGTGTCGTGAAGAAGTCTATTTTGCATTGGGGATAGAAAATGGTAGTATTCAGGTGTACTACTCTCGGTGCCGGGGTGAGGTTGGCTGGGTAGGGTGAACCTGAAGTTAACAAAACAGCCCCTTACCCACCAGTATCCGTAGACCTATTACGAAGCGTATGATGGTAACTTCGCACTACTCGAATCTGTGTAACGGGAGTTTTTCCCGCCAACATGAAAATTTTCTAACACTGTACTCCCCGTCTTGCGTGTTAGGTGATTCGGCTAAGCAACTAGCGAGTGGTACTACAAAAATGCTACAAAAATGTTTATGCATGTCACAAAAAATTATATCATTAAAAACTACATTCAAATACATATCCAACGATATATTTTTTTTGTTTAAATGCATGAAAAAATTGTAACAGTTAAATTTATGCCCAAAAATTGGCACGGAATACAATGGGGACCAGGACGGAGGTAGTACTAGTACTCCCTTAATTTCTATTAACTTTGCATATTAGGTTAGACCGAAGTCAAACTTCCTAAAGTTTGACCAAGTTTATAGAAAAAATATAAACATTTAACCATAACAAATATGTATGATGTGAAAGTACATTCAATAATGAATCTAATGGTATTTATTTGTTATTGTATATGTTAATAATTTTTGTGTATGAACTTTGTGAGAGTTTACAAAACTTGACTTTGACCAATGCTAATAAGCGAACTTAAATAAAAACGGAGGGAGTACACATTTGTTTTCTTAGTTTGTAGTGGAAATATATTAAGCTACTGACTTCTAATGTAATCGTTTATACAATTCAATAGTTAGATTCATTGTTGAATTCCAAGATGTATACCAGGTCTATAGTACTTCACAATATGCTCAAACTCACATAATCCCAATAAAATGAAAATATAAACGCATTTCATAGTTATTACATTGTAGGATGAAACAAAACATACCATAACTCTACATGATCCATTCTAAAGCAACATTTTGAACGCCTTTGAACACACCCCAATGTGTGAATGAAACATGTAGAGAGAGTTTGTGAAGAAAGATGGAGATGTGTAATAGGGCGGGAAAGATTGTATGTATGTGGGCGAGAGAGTAGGAGACAAACCTCACGACATAGAGAGGGAGAGGAGTAAGAGGAAGTTAGGTCTGTGAGAAAGATGAAAACATATAATATACGTGAGATGCGTGTTCATCCAGATTTTATACATGTGGAATGAGAAGAGACAACGGGTTTGATGAGAGAGCTGGAAAAACATGGACGAGAGGGGAAAGATATCATGGGTTGAGGGATTGATAATTTTGTGCGGGAGAGAGGGCGGGGGAGGAATCAGTCAGGAGTCGTCACGTCATCCTGCTTCCAAATGGCCCCGCATTCTGTAGTGTAGTCTGGTCACCGTCTTCGATCTTCTCGATGCCCTCTTTGAAGATTGAGGTGGTGTGCATACGGGGGTGCAGAGAAGCACAAGCGATAGTGGTCGCCATATAACCTTGATGGGGATAGATTGTGTGCTCTTGGGAGGGGGAGTGTGGGAGTGTGTGCGTGTGTGTCAAATATTGAGAGAAATTAAACCTATAGAGAGAATTGTGTGTATGTGATGAAAAGCTACATGCTAAATATGGTTTTCTCGAAGAGATTGTGTGTGTGAGATAGAGTTTGATGTGCGAGCCTTGAGACGAGCAATGGCCTGGTGAGGGTGTCAAAATGTGTGGGTTGATACATGTGTTACATGCGATCGTGCGAGGGACTGACGAATCGTGAGAGATGGTTGTGTTTTGTTATGGATGCTCCCCCCTCTCTTTCCCGCACACACACACACAAGTACAAATAGAAGACCGCTCTTGACATCTCTCTATGTCTTTGTCTCACTCATGCCTGATCATCTGCACATTCACACCTCTCTATGTCTCTTTCACATGCACATCGTCTGCAAACTTCCCTTCCGCCAGAACACACATATAGACACATACATGTGGTCTCTCCCAGTCACACACACATAATTAGTATTAAAAAAATTCAAGGGGGCACCTAAAATGTCCAATTCCAAATAAGTGTGAACTTACGCTAAATTCAAATGAATGGACATATTATAGCGTGAAGAACTTTTCCAGAAAAAAAAGTAGAGTAATATTCGGGGATTGTTTTCACACACACAACAAGGTTCGGTGGATGTCCTTCGAGCGCAACACGGTGACGTTCCGTTCGATCGACCGTGCGGCCCCGGTGCACACGCTTGCACAGGATTCTGTGTCGATGCTTTGCTAACTAGTGTGGTAGTATAAGCGCTGCCTCAGTCTAATGTTTACATGTACTAGTACTGTGTTCATTTAAGTTTGACCAACCCTATATAAAACTAAACAAGGCTCCCATACATGCACTCATCAATATGTTGCCGCCGCCATTGTGCCTGCCGGCGCCCGCCTACTCCGACCGAGCATTTGTCGCCCATCACCATCGTGTCCCCTCCATCCCTCTACCATGAAGCCGAAAGCTCGCCTGCCCACGTCATCTGCATCCCTCCTCGTGATGCCGCCGCGCTTCCAAGCACGTGAGCAGGAGGAGCTGCGTCAATGCTGGCAGCGTACAAAGAGGAGGACGAGCGCGTTCTCGAGCACGCCGACGAGGAGGAGCTAGCGTGTCATTGTCGGCTCCGCCCGTGCAGAGGAGGCACGCATGGTGGCTATCATGGCGGAAGCCGTTCGTGCCGCGCCGAGCCCACAAACCTGGTGTGGACGTGGAATCTACCTTTGAGACCTTGAATGCCACATGGATCCTGCAACTTGTGAGCCATTGGATGCAACATGGACAGCCAGAAGGGATTCTTTAACCTCCAGAAATGATGCACTGTTCATCTTCTCTCTTAGGCATCAAGCCGCCAGCCCGCCACAGGCCTAACCGCCTGCCACCGCCGCCCCGCCCTCCCCTGAACTGCTTGCCACCGCCATGCTCCCCCCAACCCCACCATCCGTTTAACCCCGGTCATGATCCATTTTTTCCGATGAACTGCATTCCACACCCAACACTCATAAGATAGATCATGGGCACCCTGCCACCCTAATTTAGATAGTGGGGTAGCTTCTTTGCCGTCTTCTTCCTTTGCTCCGTCAAACTTTCACCAATCGACTGACCCAAATTATACTACTATTACGTATTAAGTATAGTAGGAACACGAATATACGAGTAGTAGTACCGGCTAAGAACAGTAGTAAGACATGATAGTACTATGGTACGTACTAAAGAGTTCAAACAATGAGAAAGAACATCACATAGTTCTGCTGGGGGCTCAGCACAACACACCACTGAAATAAAACAAAGGTAGGCATCCATTGCTGCGTACATGATGTGATCTTCATCTATTGTCTTAGACTCCTATGCACTATGAAACTCTGGGTGAGGTTTCCTGAGTTGAGCGTACGAAGGATCCGTCATGCTTGCTGCGAGGGTGAGCATTGAAGGTCGAGAGGAGGACACCAGGCTTTCCTGTTGGAGATCGAAGGGCTGGCCTACAATGAGGCCTATCTGATCCGGGACTGTCCTGTCGTTCGTAAAGTCTACAGTAACGAATTTCACTCTATTTTCCTTGAGGAAGAACTCAAAATCCTGGCACCTAACATCGGCATGGAATATGTGGTAGACCAAGCACACATTATGTACGCAAACCTGGTCACAGCGCGCTTCTTCGTCTCTGCCACCTTAAGAAGCTTCTCCCTTTCTAGGACTGTAGTGTACTCAACATCTAGCCCAGCGACCCACTCATCATTTGAACTTTCGAACATGTGTAGGAAGCGAGCAAGCCATGGTTCCACCGTCGCGGATCTACGGTTGTAGATGACAACGAACTCATTGCCGGTGATAGTTCTAACATTGTACTCACCGTCGATCATGTAGATTTGGGAGGCCATGGATTTTGGAGGTGGGTTAGGAGAAGTGGAACTGGTGTAATGTGAAAGGACGGGATGACTAGGAGCAAACTATTGTAAGGTAGAAGACGGGGATGAGTAGGGTGTGCGAACAGCGTGGGGTGGTGGCTTGCCCGATGGATAAACGGTTGCATGCCCTAAAAGAGTTCTTGAGTACTAAGCGGGACCCACTAGATTCGATGTCTACTAGATCCATATCGTAGGCCTCACGGTAGCTTCTGTGTGTTCGCATGCCATGCTGGCGTGTGCATGTCACTTCACTTAATTCGGTCAACAATCGCGCGTGCCACGACCTTCGCCTCCCTCGTGCAGTCACGCCCTTTTTTGCCTACTCCACATGCATGATACTCCCTCTGGTCCTTTTTACTCCATATGTTTTTAATGACTTGAGACTATACCTAGCCCGGCATGCAACAATCAATTCATTGCATGTAAGATGACTTATTATGCACCATTCCCCATACCTGTAGGAAGCCCATTTGTCTCCAAATCTTTTCATCTCCATGTATGAAAACAATCTGCCTGTTCGACTCTACTTCTCGCTCCGGCGGTCCCACGACTCCACCCTGTGTGGAAAAAAGTCTGCATGCATGACTCTCCTTCCCCCGCGCCCGTCCAATCGGTTGTGACCAGCAATATTTCCACCCCTTCCCTCCTCTGTAATTTACTCCAACAAATATGCCCACGTAGCTATTACGTTAATCACGCAACATATCTTATGTAGGTGTGTCGTTGCTTGCTATAAATGATGCGCCTCCCACGGCATTCGGAATAACGCTCACGTTCATCGCTATCTCCTCCCCCTTCCTCTCACATTGACCACCATGGCATTGCCCATCCCAAACCCTAGGCGCCCCTCGCTGCACCGCGCGGAGGGTCACACGTCGCCCTTCCATTCGTCGCCGCCACTAGTCGAGGAGGATACGTTAGCATTCGACTACGCGCCGCGACGCGTCGAGGTGGACGCGTCGGCGTTCCCAGTCTCTCCAGCACGCGCGTTGGAGGACGCATCGGCTCCCCGCTATGAGGAGAACATCGCATCGCCCGCCGAGTCTCCCAGCCTTGAGGAGCTTTGGATAGAAATGGAGGTTGCCTTGTGGGAGGCTTTGCCTCCGGCAGAGCGCGCCAAAATAGAGGCGGAGAACAAGGCCGAGGAAGAGAAGGGCTTCACGAGGCATGTTGCCTGGCAGGCCTATGTCGAGTCCGAGAGAGTCAGGCACTTGGCTCTTCGGTGAAAGGCTCGTGCGAGGGCCGTGAGGGTGGCGGAGGACGCCCGTGCCAAAGCCCTGAGTGCAGTCGGGCCCAAGCGCCTCATCTACGCTTGGCGGTACGTTGATCGGGTGCATGCTTCCATCAAGGAGAAGTACCTGTTGGCACCGGATCACCACACTGGTAAGATTGCGCTTGCCCGCCGGCAAGCCACCAATCAGCACCTCACGAGTTGCGAGGCAGAGGAAGAGGCGTCGTGTCGATGCGTGATACGTCTCCAACGTATCTATAATTTTGATTGTTCCACGTTGTTATATTATCATTCTTGGATGTTTTACAATTATTTTATAGTCAATTTATATCATTTTTACTAACCTATTGACATAGTGCCAAGTGCAAGTTGCTGTTTTCTACATGTTTTTACATCTCAGGAAATCAATATCAAACGGGGCCCAAACACCGCGAAACTTTTTGGAGAATTTTTATGGGCCAGAAGACACCCAATGGGCCAGAGCTGCACCTGGGGGGGCCCCGAGGGTATCACAACCCACTAGGGCGCGCCAGGCCCCTTTGGCGCGCCCAGGTGGGTTGTGCCCACCTCGGTGGCCTCCCGCACCGCCTCTTCGCTCGATAAATACTCAGATATTCAAGAGACCTTAGAGGAGTCGACGAAATTCTATTCCAGCCGCCGCAAACTCCAGAACCACCAGATCCAATCTATACACCATCTCGGAGGGGTTAACCACCTCCATTGGTGCCTCTCCGATGATGTGTGGGTAGTTCCTTGTAGACCTTCGGGTCCGTAGTTAGTAGCTAGATGGCTTCCTCTCTCTCTTTTGATTATCAATACAATGGTCTCTTGGATATCCATATGATGTAACTCTTTTGCGGTGTCTTTGTTGGGATCTGATGAACTTTGAGTTTATGATCAGATCTATCTTTTTATATCCATGAAAGTTATTTGAGTCTTCTTTGATCTCTTATATGCATGATTTTTTACAGCCTTGTATTTCTTCTCCGATATTTGGGTTTTGTTTGGCTAACTTGATCTATTTATCTTGTAATGGGAAGAGGTGCTTTGTAGTGGGTTCGATCTTACGGTGCTTGATCCCAGTGACAGAAAGGGAACTGACACGTATGTATCATTACTACTAAGGATAAAATGATGGGATCTATTTCTACATAAATAGTTCTTGTGTACATCATGTCATCATTCTTATTGCATTACTCCGTTTCTCCATGAACTTAATACATTAGATACAATGCTGGATAGCGGTCGATGTGTGGAGTAATAGTAGTAGATGCAGGCACGAGTCGGTCTACTAATCTTGGACGTGATGCCTATATAATGATCATTGCCTGGATAACGTCATGGTTATTTGAAGTTCTATCAATTTCCCAATAGTAATTGTTTCCCCACCATTTGCTATTTTCTCGAGAGAAGCCACTAGTAAAATCTACTACCCCCAGGTCTCTTTCTCGTATTATTTACCTTTGCGATCTATTTTTCTTTGATTTTATTTTCAGATCTACTAAACCAAAAACCCAAAAATACCTTGCTGCCATTTATCTTATTTATCATTCAATCTATCAGTATTTACAACTCCATCACGTCCGTTACCCGAAAGGGATTGACAACCCCTTTTACACACCGGGTTGCGAGTATTTGTTATTTGTGTGCATGTGTTGTTTACGTTTTGTTGCTTGGTTCTCCTACTTGCTTGATAACCTTGGTCTCATCATTGAGGGAAATACCTACCACTGCTATACTGCATCATCCCTTCCACTTTGGTGAAATACCAACATAGTTCTAGCAGACATCAAAAAGAACTTCTGGTGCCGTTGCCGGGGAGCACCTTCAACATATACCAGGTTCCTAATCACAAATCACATCTCCTTGCAATTTACATTATTTGCCATTTGGATCTCGTTTTCATCTCCCCCACTTCACAAACATTTGTCGTTTTCATTCGCCCTCTTCTCCGTTTGCCGTTTTCCGGTCGGATCTATCGCCCACTTGTGTTCTTGTTTACAATTGCTCAAAAATGACGCAAGAGAACACTAAGTTGTGTGATTTTTCCAATACCAACAACAATGATTTTATTGGCACTCTGATTGCTCCTCCCACCACTAGTCCGGAGACTTGTGATATTGATATTGCTTTGTTGAATCTTGTCATGAAAGATCAATTTTCCGGCACTCCTAATGAGGATGTCGCGTCCCATCTTAATACCTTCGTGGAATTATGTGACATGCAAAAGAAAAAAGATATGGACAATAATGTTGTGAAATTGAAATTATTACCGTTTTCTTTGCGAGATCATGCAAAAATTTGGTTTTATTCTTTGCCTCGCAATAGCATTGATTCTTGGAACAAATGCAAAGACGCTTTTATCACTAAATATTTTCCGCCCGCAAAAATTAGATCCCTTAGAACCCAGATCATGAATTTCAAGCAACTTGAACATGAGCATGTTGCACAATCTTGGGAAAGGATGAAAATAATGCTAACGAATTGCCCAACTCATGGGTTTAATCTTTAGATGATCATACAAAAAAATTATGCGGGGGTTGAATTTTGTATCTCGAAACCTTTTGGATTCTGCCGCAGGTGGTACTTTTACTGAAATTACTTTGGGTGAAACCACCAAATTGCTTGATAATATCATGGCAAATTATTCGCAATGGCATACCGAAATGGTGCCGACTAGCAAAAAAGTTAATTCGGTTGAGATTCATTCTTTTAGTGAAAAAGTTGATGCTCTTATGAAAATGGTTGCTAGTAAAAGTGCTCCTATTGATCTTAATGATATGCCTTTTTCTACTTTGATTGAGGAAACTTGTGATGCTATAGATGTGAACTTTAGCTCTAGAAATAATTTTAACAACAATGCTTATAGAGGTAATTTTAATCCTAGATCTTTTCCTACTAATTCCTCTAATAATTTTGGTAATTCCTATGGAAATCAATCTTACAATAATAAGAGGAACACCTCTGATCTAGAGAATAATATTAAAGAATTTATAAATACTCAAAAAGTTTTCAATGCTTCCATAGAAGAAAAATTGAATAAGATTGATGCTATGTCTAGGAGTACTGATAGAATTTCTCATGACGTGGATAATCTCAAGTTGAAAATTTTTGTGCCTGAAGTTGAAGAATCGGTTAAATCTCTCTATGTTTCTATGGATGAAAGTAAGAAAAGAACCGCCATGCTTAGAGCTAAACAAGAATTTTTAGAAAAAGCGTTTTCTAGTGATTGATTTCATAAAAATGATGAAGACATTAAAATGATTGTTGTTTGTTCTATTGATTCTTTGTTTAGTAAAGTTCAACTTGATGATAAAGGGACTGGAGAAGAGTGATCTTTAGGTAGAAGGCGTCCAAATATTTCGAAGATTGAAAATCTTGTTGAGAATATTGATAAAAGTGGGTTTGGAGAGGTCAAGGCTTTAACTAGTGATGTGCCCACTATCTGGGATCACAAAGACTTTAATTATGATAGTTGTTCTTTGATTGATTGTATTTTCTTGTTGCAAACCATGATTAATTGACCCCATGCCTATGAATAAAATAAAGCTTTTACTAAACAAGTTGTTGATGCTATGATGAAAGCTTTAGATGATAAGTTGGAGTTAGAAGTATCAACTCTTAGGAAGTTGCATGATGAATGGGAACCTATTATCAAAATGAAAACTAAAAATTATGAGTGTTTTGATTTGTGTGATATGGGCGCTACTGTTTCCATGATTCCGAAATCTCTATGCGATGTTCTTGGTCTTACCAATATTGAAGATTGTTCTCTTAATTTGCATTTGGCGGATTATACTATTAAAAAGCCTTTGGGAAGGATCAATGGTGTTCTTATTCTTGCAAATAGGAACTATGTACCCATATATTTTATTGTTCTTGACATCGATTGCAATCCGTCTTGTCCAATTATACTTGGTAGACCGTTTTTGCGCACTATTGGCGTAGTGATTGACATGAAAGAAGGGAATATGTGACACCCCGGCTCAGAGAAACCGGAACGCCTCGTATTCCAGCCCAGAGATCAAGGAGAAGTCTTCTGGAATACGGCACTGCTTAGCATAGAACAAATCAGATCTTTATTACAAGCTATGTGGGTACAAGGAGTTACATCGGCACAGTGAAACTACGCGTGCCATGTTTGCTCCATGCAAGCAGCAGAACAACACGAAGCAGCGGAATGACTATTGGCAGCGGAATAACGACGACGGTGGTGAACTCCACTCCGTAGGGACTCTGGCTGGGACGCTTATCCTAGCTCGCAAACAAGGAATCCACGGCAAACAAACATTCATATCCGGCATGACCTGCAAACTGGCATGACACGCCAGGTCAGTACATTGAATATACTTGCAAGCTCACAGCAACCCAAGCAATCAAGACAAATAATAGCATGGCAATTACAGGTTATCAAGCAATGATGAACACGATACTATCAGAACAACATGGCATGTATAACGTGAAACAACTACAACAATACGAGCATGTCATGAACATAAGAACATGACGAAACTGTCATGCACCAACTTACTCTGCTCGGGTTACCTCGTAACCATCACATGTATCACTTACCATCATCGACATTGCACGATCATCTCAGGATCCAATCAAGCTAGGTATTAACAATATCGTAGTAATCATTTATGACCACAAGGAGCTTGACCTTTACAATTGACTCTCGCATAACATCCCAAATATCCAACAAGTCGGTACTCACGATACCCCAGTGATCCTCTCACGATCACATAAGTATCAACCAACTTCTTTCATCATCGAACCATGGTTGTTATTAAGCACATTATTATTATTAATATTGTTGACCCACAGTGTGACCGACACAAACTGGGCCCATATCCGCGGGCATGGCTATCGATAGATTTAACACACACACTCTGCAGAGGTAGCGCATTTTACCCACACTATGGAACCCTAGCCTCGCACTCCCATACATGAGGACCAAAAGCTTCTGACGAAACCGTCCCTTTGTCATGGCACTCTCCCGGCCACTCCGACCATCTCCCTCTCAAGGCTAGGTCTTGGGAGGCCCCCTGTCTACCAAAGACACCAACGGCCACCGTCTTGGCAAAATGGTCCCAAACGGGGACAAAGGTACCATAAAAACAAAAACGAGCACACAAGGTTATGTCCGCCTACCTAACCAAGGTAGCGCGCGCCCATAACCTTCCCTCGTGGGAGGCACCGGTGAGAGGCATAACAAAGGGGCCGAGTTAAGACCCTCCCATAGGGTAAGCGTGGCTGCACTGGTCAGCTCGATATGGTGGCACCATGACTCAACCAATACTTGTTCAAGTTCAATTTAATCCGGTTAAACTTGAATGCAATATGCTGAGCCATGATAAAAATAACATGATGCAACTACAATGCATAAACATGATATCAACATAAGCATGGAGGTGCATCACAATCAGTGAGCATAACAACAATATTGAACTATTTATCCAGGTGAGCATGGCATACTAACGAGCATGAATATGACAACTAGAATACTACTCATAGCATAACATGACCACTAGCATCAACAATAAATTCCAGGTAATAACATAACGATATAACTATCATACAAGTATTTAATCAACGGGATGCAAAGGAACATGCGTAACAACGGTACTCGGAACAGACGACAGTCATGCACCGACGACCATCACTACATCAACATGTACTACTACCAAGCATGTCATATGAAAGTAATACTAGAAAGTAGAACATAATAACAGAGTGCAAGAAACATAAGAAGACGGTAAACACCGATCAATAAGCATAACCAAAATAACGACAACAGCAGTAAAACAAATAGACAGTTATTTAAAGATTCAAGTTGAAAACCAATACTTCTGCAAGGCTATCATGCAAATGGTGGTTGTGGCTTGCCTGGGGATGATGAAGTCTCCGGGAAGAAGTGTGGAAAGATCGCGGAAAGAATCGTCGGAAAGGATAATATCTAGGAGGGGGTTGATTAGGGCAAGGGCAAAATGGTCATTTTCAGAATGTCAAACCATAGTGAAAATGATGGGAACAAAACGGGCTCGACGAGACGAAGAAGTGGGCGATGCATTGAACTCAATCGGAGTTACGAGTGAGAAGTTGTGGCCGTTCCCTTTTTAGGAAGAAAAGGGCTAAAAGAGTGAACATTCACAAAATAACCACTTCGGCCGGCTGAGCTGAAAAAGAGAAGGCGCATTTTCAGAAATACGTTTCTGTTGAAGTGAAGGCGTAATTTGAGCAGAAAACAAAGCAAAGTACACTGTCATTCATAGAAAACGTAATCTAGCAACTACGCCTCCACTTAAACACGTTAGCAGAGGCGGGGCCGGGCGCTGACTCACTGCCAGGTGGGGCCCGCTGCTAACATCTCTCTCTCCCACTCCTCCCCTTCTTCTCCGACACCGCACGCAGGGCAGAGGTGGACCACCGACGCTGCAGCTCGCCTGGCCGACTCTGGCCACCGCAGAGAAAACTTCGAGCACCGCCGAGCTCGGGAGAGAGCGCCACCTCCATCCCGGCTAGACACGGGCGCCGAGGAGCACCGAGACAGGCAGGGCTTTGTCCATGGCGGATAGCAGCTCGGTCGGTAATGAAGTCGCGTCCAGAGGCCACCGGAGGAAGAGGCAAACGGCAGGGGAGGCTCGCCGGGGTTCGGGTGGTGCGATGGTGAGGTTAGGAGGGAGGGGTAGGGCTCGGTTGGCACAAATTTAGGAGGAGGCCAGAGGTGACCATTGCGGCGAGGGAGGTCGAGGAGGGGTTCTCGTGCTCGGGGAAAAGGCTCGCGAGGTCTAGAGGAGGGCGTAGGAGAGGTTGGTGAGCTCGGGAGTTACAGGGAGGGGCTTAAATAGCCGCGGCGTCGAGACCGTGGCCGAGGATGCATGGCCGCGACACGGTCACGTCTGTGTACGCGTGTGCACGCCAGCGAGCTTGACGGACGGCGACGAGGAGCAACAGGGAGAAGCTCACGAGAGCGGAGGGACCCAACGGGCACGGGGAGGAAGCGGCCGAGGCGCCATTAATCCCTTGTCGCCACTGTGCACCCGTGGATGCGATCTGTTCACGACGGGGACGGCTCACCGGGGAAGAAGACGGAGGGGGCAAGAGCACAGGGTGACACAGTCGATCACGCGAAGGCTACTGGACATGGCTGCGGGTCGAGACGTCGAAGGAACGGACGAGAAAAGGGGCATGAACGCTCCAGAGCACGCTTTGGCTGGTTCACCCCGTGGCCACCGCGTGACCTGGTCCAAATGGCACGTTCTGGCCGAACCGTCCATGTCTAAAGGAATGACCTTAGTGCCCTGAGTTCAAAGGCGATAAGAACTCGGTCGAGGGGTAAAGAAGTGATTGGCAAAAGGATCCAGGAGACTTGAATAGGAAGGTGTTTGTGCTGCGGAGAGACAAACACAAAAAGAGGCAGAAGTTGAGCTTTAGTAGGGCTTGATCACACTCAACAAACACCGTGATGACCAAGTATCAGCCCAAATGGAGGAGTCTAGAAGGGGGTTGCAGTAGAGAGTTCCATAATGGCCAGAAATGGGAATTTGGATGATGCACTCAAATGGTGTGTCAACTTGATCTCAAATTGGGCAAGGCAGAGTTATTAGGCCATATGAAGATGCTGAAAAAGTCTCATACCAATTGGCCAAGCCAAAATGGTACTTGCTTCATAATGGTCCTCCCTGAACAGAATCTTAGCAAAATTCCAAAGTGAAGATGGCTAAACAAAATATGCCCAAATTTGGTGGAGATAGGTTATATGGATAGGAGAAGGTCTAGGAAATTTTTCAGCCTTAATGGATCAAGAAAAAATATACTTGCTTCACAAACTAAAATTTTGGACAGAATCAAAGAATTGAAGATGAGCTCACATGGAGGCATTAAATGAGCCCAACTTTGGTGAAGGGCTCAGATATGATGATATTGAGGACCATGCAAAATTACAACTCATTTGGATATGCCTAGCATGTACCTCCTTCACAAAGTTTATTTCTGGGTAGAAACTTTGGAAAATCATAGTTAAATAACTACTAGGCAAATGAGGTTGAATTTTGGCATGTGGAAAATATATGGACAGTAAAAGATGTCCAAGAAGTTTGAGGGCAATTGGGCAAAGGAAAATAGCACTTGCTTCACAAAGTGCCATTTAGGGCAGAATAGGAAAATGAATATTGGAGGATTATTTTTGAACATGGCAAGGAAAAGTTTTGCCACATTTGATGAAGATATGACCCAAACAATTTATGAGCATTATTTGGGAATTTTGGAAGTGATGGAAATATAGGTTGCTTCACAACCTATGGCAGACAGGGTTATTCCTTTAATAGAATAAGGAATATTCCCAATAAAAGAATATTGGGATTTGGGCTAGGATGAAAATGGAAATATCTAGGGAATGATTTGGGTATGACAAGCCACTCTGGAAAGGAAGAAGAGGAAATCTTCTTCAGTTTCCAGACCACAAAGCCATGGAAAAAGAAAACTCAAGCAAAAATCTCAGAAAAACAAAAGAAAAAGAAAGGGCCAAAAATCAGGCTGTGACAAACCTTGCCCCCTTAAAGAAATCTTGTCCTCGAGATTTGGTTGCTCAGGGAACAAGTATGAATATACTGCCTTAAGGAAACCGTTTCCAACTCAGGTATCATTTTCCTTTATTGATTGTTCCCATTAAATTCTTCATCTGACTTATCTGACTGGCTCTGGGGTGGTTTGCTTCATTGTATCCACATCCTGACAGATCTTACCTCACATTTTTCCTGCTCAAACTGGCTTCCATTCTTTTCATATCTGCTAACTTAGCTGAGATTTACCATGTCTGAAATATATGTGTGACTCACAAATCGGAGAGTGATTACCGATTGATGTGTCTGGACTAACAACCTTCCATGAATTGGTGATAAGATTTTTCGTGATGAACACCCAAGCTCTGACTCCTTGCATTGGGTTTTTCCACTAAATGCAAGTCCCTCAGGTTCTAAACAGGGAGTTGAGGCATAACCATTTTTCCGACAGATTCTGACTTATCACAGGAATTTCTGAATCATGCTGACTGGCTCCACTGTCTTGAGTACCAGATCTGTACCAAATATTTGATTGTCGCTTGTCGTGGCCAGCATAAGGGATGTGACCTTATCTGATAATATCATCATCCTTGACTGACAGTGGTTCAAAATTGAGTAGACTCCTTAGGTGAAAATCCATGGCGGTCAAGACTCAGACTGTCCGGGGTCCCTGCACCAGGTGAGTCATGCAACCATTTTCATATCTGCACCCAGGTCTTGGTCCTTCATTATTGTTTTCTTGATCTGGATCCTTGGCTGAAAGAGCAGGGTCATATTGCTTCTTCGTGTGACCATAGGTTCTGTCGGGTGCAATGTTCCGACAGACGTACTTTTATCCTCATCTCCTGACATGGTAGCATCATTCAAATTGCATGTTCATCGTCTCTCAAGTTTTAACCGTAGGGAAATGATCATCGGAGAGAAGAAGATAAGGGCTCATCCGGATCATATTCTAGGTTCATCGGTACTTGCACAGAGCTTAGTGTTGTCGTCAATCTTCATAGTCCTTTGTCACACTAAGGTGTATATCTGGCTTCCTTCACATATATCTGAGAATCTGATTCCCGAGGCAGACTTGTGTTCTGACTGGTTCTTGCTTCTGACCAACTATTGCAGATCTGATTCTGCCCTCTACCGTCAATTCACAATGTACTATCGTGCATCAGTGCCGTACCGAGGATGATTGGATGGCATATGCTGCAAACCATCGAGAGTATCTTGTCAAGGAAGACTGGGTTTCGTGCTGCAGAAGCTTCTCATTATGATTTGCGGACCGATTACCACCTATGCATACCATTAATATTTCTGCTGCTGATTTCTTATATACATCGGGCTTTTGCTGGACTATCCTCCTTTCTGAGTATTTGGCACATTCTTGCTTTCTTCCAAGTATATCATGTTTCAGAATCATCCTCAATGAAGAATCAAACCTTGCATGTGGACCATACTTTTGATTGAAACTGCACTGTTGGTCTTGCACATAGCTTATCTTCTTGCTGATTTGATCAGTACTGTCATGAGGAGTGCACATTGAGGCAAACTTGATTATCCGTACTGTTGTAAGGAGTGCACGATATTGCAAACATGATACTGACTGTCCATCCAGGATTCCTTTTCCATTTAGATGAGATATTCCAAATTTCTCTGCAGTCTGCTGATAACTTCATTCTGTTTATCTGAGTTTCCAAGTATCTGAATTCCTTACTAATTCTTCAGGTCCGGTGTCGGTTGATGAGCAACTTTAATAAGGGGAAAATAATGCCACACCAAAGGCCCAAAGAAAGAAGCAAAAGTAACGACAAAAACGAAAGCACACAAGCATACAAGCAACATCATATTACTGCTAATCACACTATAATATGCATGCATACCTAAGCACACAGATTTCACGAAAACTCCGGTATTGCGGTCTAATATGCTGTGGCGGTGTGCATGAAAGTGAATTGGCGTGTGGAAGGAGTTGGCATAACCGAGGCTACACCAAGCACTGGCTAAACACCGATTGCAACTGGATGGATACGGAGGCGAGGATGGACTTGGTGATCATGTAGTGAGACACAAGGTCACGACCACATCATCATCAAGCGTACGGAAGGGAACCGTACACGACCAAAGAATTAGGATAACGAGGTAGGATAGTGGTGGAAAGCTGGGTTGGCTGGCATTGCCCTTTTTCTGATAACAAAGATCATCAAGGGTTGCCGAAGGGATGAGATGGATGGCACGATTCGGGATAGAGACAGGTCTATCACCGAAATAATATGGTGGATGGCGGAAAGATATCAACAAGATACCTGAGCATAACTCCTGCAAATGGTGTCTGGAACATTTGGCACCAGGGCATCACTCTGCTAGGACAGAGATAATGCCGAACACCAAAGAGCAGGCATGCAAAGAAGGACGGTGCAGGTAGTGGATCGAAACCGATGCCACCTACACTCACAAGATTAACCGTTAGCGACAAGATAATAATCTATATGCATGCTCTGCAACAAACAAATGTAGCAATCAAGTGCAACAAACCAACTATACTCCATACTAACGCATTCTAACGTTCGCGCGGGCTAGGGCATCCGACAGCGAGACCTGCTATGATACCAAGCATGTGACACCCCGGCTCAAAGAAACCGGAACGCCCTGTGTTCCATCCCAGAGATCGAGGAGAAGTCTTCTGGAATACGGCACTGCTTAGCATAGAACAAATCATCTCTTTATTACTATCTATGTGGGTACAAGGGGTTACATCGGCATGGCGAAACTACGCATGCCACAATTGCTCCATGAAAGCAGCAGAACAACACGAAGGAGCGGAATGACTATTGGCAGCGGAACAGCGACGACATTGGGGAACTCCACTCCGCAGGGACTCTGGCTGGAACGCTTATCCTAGCACGCAAACAAGGAATCTACGGCAAACAAATAATCATATCCGGCATGACCTGCAAACTAGCATGACACACCAGGTCCGTACATTGAATGTACTTGCAAGCTCACAGCAACCAAAGCAATGAAGACATACAATAGCATGACAATTACAGGTTATCAACCAATGATGAACATGATACTATCAGAATAATGTCGGTGTACAAAAAGAGGGGTACACTTTTTGTACCCCTATGACTGTGCACGGGCAGTCTGAGCCACGGGCGCCACCACACCAAGCATGGCAAGGGAGGTGAGCCAGGGGAAGACCGAAGCTCGATGGAACTGGAGCAACACCAAGAACAAGACCACAAAGAGCAAAGGGACGAAGCGGCTTCCCCCGGCAAAATCCTTGCCGGGAGCCAGTTTCAGCAGCCCTGGCAAGATCCTTGCCGGGGCCGGCTTTAACTGCCCCGGCAAGACCCTTGCCGCGGCAGCTCGCCCCACGCCCACGGAGCGCATCACCCTTGAGTCCACTGCCCCCATGAGGCAAGGATTCGGGAGACATTCCCATAGTGGCATGCAGATCTTTCTGAAGACATTCAAGATCAGATACACATTGAGAAGACGGCGACCCTTGGCGGGATCCCAGCCAAGGAGGACCACAAGACCCCCGGCAAGCACCTTGCCGGGGATGACAGCAGGCGCTGTGGCAAGACCCTTGCCGAGGACATTCGCAGGGCCACTGATACGTCCAAAACGTATCTATAATTTCTGCTTGCTCCATGCTTCTTTTGTGTGATATTGCTATGATATTTATGCACTTCCATACACTTTTGATCATATTTGGACTAACCTATTAACTCAGTGCACCACAGTGCCAGTTCCTGTTTTCTGCTGTTTTTCAATTCCAGGTTTCCCCCATATTAAAAGTGCTCCAAAAATTCCGGGAAAATACAGGAAAAATCAGCGTACAGGAAGCTTCGAGAAAAACCAAAGCAGGGCCAGAGGGGTGCCAGGGGTGGCCCAGGCGGCCACCCAGCGCGGCCCCACCCCTGGCCGCGCCAGGGGGGCGCCTGGGGCCCCGGCTCCGCCTCAGGTGACCCCCCTTCGCATATATATTCCTCGCGTCCCGAAACCCTCGAAGACGGAACCCTTTTTCTCGATGTCGCCTCTGTTCCGCCACCGCCGCGCTTCCAAGATCGGGAGCATCAGGAGAACTCTTCCCGGCACCCTGCCGGAGGGGAGAACCACCACCGGGAGCTTCTCCACCACCATGGACGCTTCCCGGATGAGTCGTGAGTAGTCCACCTTGGACCATGGGTCCATGATCAGTAGCTATGTGATGTTCTCCTGCCCTCATTCTTCTTCATGGTTTAGACCTCGTGAGCTGCCCTACATGATCGAGGCACATATGTAATCTTTATGTTGTTGCTCTGCTGAGTTTGCTGGGATCCGATGGATTATGAGATTATGTTCAGATTGTGTGTGAGTAATATATTTGATTCACCTCTTTTATATTTATGTTCTTGAGTAATTCTTGCATGTTCTCCGTTGCTGTTTATTGCTTTGGCCGAGTAGTAGGTAGTAACTCCAAGAGGGAACGTTATGCTTGATTGTGGGTTCATGCCCCCTGATGACTAGCTTGAGTGACAGAAACATGAGTCTAGGGGATGTGATGTTGCCACAAGGGGGAAAACAACGGTGCTTGTACTTGCGGGTGCAAGGATTGTTTACTTTACGCAAAGTTCTTTTAATGCAGTTGTCTGTTGTTTTGAGTCTACACTTTGGGTGGGATTCGCAACTTAATACCAGCAAGATGTTCTGGATAGATATCTCAAGGTGGATGATTAGTACTAGATGCAGATGGATTTCGGTCTACTTGCCTTGGCGTACCGCCCATGCTTTTGAGCCTCTACCTTTCTTTGCAGCATAGTTAGCATTGGTTTGCGCACATAATCCTGTCAATTGCCCAGCTGTAATTTGTTTACCTCGCTTTGTTGTTTTATCGTCTTTTGGGAGAGAGACATCACTAGTGAACATCATGGGACCCCGGTCCATATTACCACCACTGATCACACCCGCTATTTACTTCATGTCTTTATTTCCTAGTTGCAGTCATACCTATCACTATTATCTCTTGTGGTTGATCCTTTGTAAACGACAAGGCTGGAGGGATTGACAACCTCTCTGTACTCGTTGGGAGCAAAGTTATTTGTATCTGTGTGTAGGTCCTGTCAACCGCTAAGTTTCTGGCGCCGTTGACACCTTCTTGTCGACCCTCGGAGTCTCACAGGATTCGATCCTTGGTACCTTTGCGGAGGGAAACTTGCTGCTATGCTACATCTCAAACCTTCCACTTGGGGTAACCAACGAGGGGCGAGAAGCCATCAAGCAAAGTTTCTGGCGCCGTTGCCGGGGACTCCACTCTTCGAGATAGGGGAGTTGCACGCTATATTTTATCTTTGCTTTTTAGTCTTGTTAGTTTACCTTTCAGTTTTTGCTTTAGTGCCCTTTATCAAAAATCACAAAGAAATTATTTGCTTTTCTGTTAGTAGTCCTTTCTGTTTAGTCAAGCATGTTAGGATTTGGTGCTTTGAGGGAATCAGAAGTTCTAGATTTCCATCAAAGGGATGGAGAAAATATGAAGAAGGCATGGGACAGAATTTCTGATGCACATAGGAGAATTATGCCTTGGATACCTATAAAAATTGTGCTTAGAAATTTTTACCATGGTATTTTTAAATGGTGTAAACACTCTCTTGATATTATAGCTGAAGGAGATTTCCTAGAGTGTGATGAAGCTAGAGCTCTTGAAAGTATACATGGTCTATCTAGTTACTTTGTTTATTATCATAGTTTTGATACTGTCATAGATAGACTTGCTACTATTGAGAAGAGAATGGATGCTCTAGACTTGATGAAGGTAGAGAAACCCAAACCCAATAAGAGGGATATTTTGGAAATAGACAATGATTGGGAGCCTTTTGTTAGGATTAGCATCTCTAATCAAGACTTCCTTGCTTATTGTGATATTGGATCTATGGTTTCTACTATGCCAAAAATTGTTCATGATTCTTTAAAATTTATGTAGGATCGAAAGTATGTCTAGAGGGGGGGTGATTAGACTACTTGTAAATATAAAAATTCTGCCTTTTGACAAAGAACAGTTTTAGGCTGATTCACAATTATGATCAAGTCAAGCATCACCCTACACATGCAATTCTAGAGTATAGGCAGCGGAAAGTAAATTGCACATGTAGTAAAGAGAGGTGGAGAAGAGCAAACGCAATTTTGGAGACGCGGTGATTTTTCCCGTGGTTCCGATAGGTGGTGCTATCGTACATCCACGTTGATGGAGACTTCAACCCACGGAGGGTAACGGCTGCGCGAGTCCACGGAGGGCTCCACCCACGAAGGGTCCACGAAGAAGCAACCTTGTCTATTCCATCATGGCCTACGCCCACGGAGGGCTAGCCTTACTCGGGGTAGATCTTCACGAAGTAGGCGATCTCCTTGCCCTTACAAACTTCTTGGTTCAACTCCACATCGATGACGGAGGCTCCCAAGCGACACCTAACCAATCTAGGAGGCACCACCCTCCAAAAGGTAATAGATGTTGTAGATGATGATGAACTCCTTGCTCTTGTGCTTCAAATGATAATCTCCCCAACACTCAACTCTCCTCACTGATTTGGCTGTGGTGGAAAGCAACTTGGGAAGGTTAGAGATCAAGCTTCATATGGTGGGAGTGGAGCAACTTGATCTCAACACAAGGATAGGTAGTTCTCTTCTCAGAAATGTAAGGTAGGAGTGGTAGTTCTTTCTGATGGCTCTCTCCACGAATGAAGAGGGGGTGGAGGGGTATAAATAGCCTCCACACAAAATCCAACCGTTACACACATATTTGAGCAATCTCGGTGGGACCGAAGTGGACAACTCGGTGAGACCGAAAGTTCAAATAATGTGAACGTTGGGGTTTTCGGTGGGACCGAAAATACCATCTCGGTTAGTCCGATTCGTGCAAAAGACAAGAGCTTGCCAGTTTCGGTGGGACCGACTTTATCATCTCGGTGACACCGATTTGATGACAGAAGGATACAGAAGCTTGGCAACTCATGTTTCGGTGAAACCGATTTCAGAATCGGAATATCCGAAATTTCTAGGGTTTGGCTTATGGCTGAGGTGGTTCATCTCGGTGTGACTGAGTTTGGATAATCGGTGGGACCGAGATTACTTATGAGTGTATATGGCAGTGAAAGTTTCTGATAGTTTAAGGAGATATATCACTAAGCACTTGAGCAACCAGATCATCAACATAACCTCATCCCCTTTTAATAGTATTGGCTTTTCCTATGGACTCAATGTGATCTTGGATCACTAAACCAAAAATGGAGTCTTGAGCTTTTGCCAATGCTTGCCTTAGCATTTTGAGGGGTCCACTTCTTCAGTCCTTGCCATACCCATATCACTGAACTTCTCTGAAATGATTCTCAAGTAACTATTAGTTCAATGATATATATGTTGTTATTAATTGCCAAAACCACCCGGGGATTAGTTGCACTTTCAATCTCCCCCTTTTTGGTAATTGATGACAACATATAGATCAAAGCTTCGACAAGAGATATAATCAATGAATAACATCGTCGCTTTGAGAAGTATGTGATAAGCAAGAGCTCCCCCTAAATTTGTGCATTATTTAAGATTTGCGTTTGAATGCAAATGCACAATCGATTAGGATCATGGGTCACTCTTCCATGTCACATACATCTTGGTGGAGCGCACAAAATGATAAGAATGAACATCATGCACCCAATCACCAAGACATGAGTAAATAGTCATACAAGATAGAAATAGCATATGATAAGCATTAAGCACACATTAAAGCATAGTACGACCAATCACTCATTAAGGTAGCATCAAACGGAGTATCAAGCACACTGAAAGTCTCGAAAACCAAAAGTATCTCAAAGAAACCGCAAAAGAACGAAAGAGCACTCTCTCTCTCGAAGCCCTATGATCTATACAATTTTCTCCCCCTTTGGCAACAAGTTACCAAAAAGTTCGAAAAAGGATAGAGCTAAATGTCACTGGGGACTCTGCTGGCGGCTCCCGTCTGGGTTGATGTCGGAGTTGATATGACGGCATCGGCGAAGACTTCAGCTGATGTCTGTGCTGGAGGAGTGGACACTGGAGCTGGATCTGGAGTAACTGCTGGAACTGTGGGAGGTGCTGAAGCTGTAGTCCTGGTGTCAGTCACTGGAATAGCAGCTGATCGGGATCCTTTGGGAACCGAAGCAGTCTGTCGATGAGAATCCTGGACTAAGTCATCCTACACAAGCTCTGCCTTGTCCTGCTTTGCTTCCTCCATGTCTGCCTCAAGCTTGTTGACGGTCACTTGAATTTCAGTCAGCTTCACGTCCAGAGCGTGGATCTTCTCGTCAACAATCCTCTCTAAGCTCTCCTGAGACTGTTCAATGCTGGCCAGGCGTTGTTCAATCCTTTGGGTAGCTTCAAGAATCTGTTCTCCGAAACTCTTTGGTTTAGCTGCTGCTGCTGCTGCTTCCTTATCAGCTTTGGCTTTCTTAGCAGCTTCGATCTTGGCTTGACCTTCAACAGATGTCGGATCCTCCTCATCCATCACAACAACATTGTCTTCATGCTCTGGCTGCAGGGGTAAATGTTTCCTATCCAACAAGAATTTGCCTGTGCCAAACTTGGCATTGATAAGCATCTGAATCTGTGGGGCAAATCCACATGACCTTTTCTGGTCAGCTGCAGTCCTCTTCATGGTCTCTACCATTAAGTCCATCACCTTGAAAGGTGCTTTCTCATCAAGTATATGCAGCATGTTGATAGAATATCCTCTGATCATGCGATGATCTCTAGACTTGGGCATCAAGGTATGCCTCAAAATAGTATTAGTGGTAGGTAAGCCTGCCTGGAGATGGTAGACTGAGCCGAGCTTCCAAATTTCCAAATCCACTGCTGGAATCTCTTTGTACATGTTCTTCATGGAATCATGATTCTTCTTTGGAATCCCATAGACATCAATATCATCTTCTCGTTGCACTGGAGCATTCAGAATTTCTGCCCATTCTTCAACGGAAGAAGAAAATCTTTGACCTTCAGTCATCCATGTGATCTTCCCATCAGGATAGAAGTGAGCTGTGGCATAGAATTGCATTATCATCTCATCGTTCCAACTGGTCAATTTCTGACCTACAAACTCTGCAACGCCACATGCAGTGAAACTTTCATGCACATGTGGAAAGAAATCTCTGTGCTCTTCGCTGTCAATGTATTCCCAGTCAACATATCGGGTGTCTGCGACTATGGGCTTCTTGTCCATCAGCACGGTCTCATAGAAGTCCTGCTGCTCTCTGGTGTGAAATCTGGGATCTACAGCAGTTCTTCTCCTCACGGCATATGGGTCAGCTTGTCTCCATAGCCTGAGACCTCTATCTTTCCTTGCCTTCATATCCTCAGCTTGAGGATGAGCATCATTGTGAAGTGGCAGTTTTGGACGGAGTTTCAGCAACACTTGTCCTTCCTCATTAGACTCAGCTGGTGGCACATCATCCTTGTTCTTTTCAGATGCTGGAATGTTTCTGGTTGTCCTCTTGGGCTTGGCAGCGGGCTTTGCTGGAGCTGCCTTAGCTTGAGCAGATTTCTTGGGCTTTGAAATGGCTCCGGCCTTAATGGCATCACCCATGAGCTTAGCCTTCTGAAGAGGAGGCTGGGGTGCTTCCTCATCCTCATCCTCTACTGCTGCATCTGCATGAGAATCAGTATACACTACCCTTTTTCTCTTGGAGGTTTTCTTCACTTTGCTTGGAGCTGGCTCTCCCAAATTCAGCTTCTTGGCAACAGTTGACTGCTTGACTTTGCTGGTGCCCTTCTTAGATTGCTGACCTTGTTGCTCTTTGGCAACAACCTTCCTCTTAGGCTTGGAGGTCACTTCTTCCTCAACAATAAAGTCTGAATCTTCATCATCGGAATTCTTCTCCTTTCTAGCTCTGGTGGCTGCAGGAGGCATGCCACTTGGTGTACTCCTCTCACCATCATCAAATGGGCTACTAGTCTCAGGACTAGTGTCTGCCTCTGGAATGTCTGCGATGGGTGTCTCTGACCTGTTCTGACTGTCACTGGCATCTGACATGGCTGACAACCTATGAATAGATAAGGTATAGGCAGAGAAGAAGAGTTATCACAAACTGCAGAAGTTTTTGCAAAAAAAATGAGTTCAAATTCTAGTTTTAAGTTTTCACAGAAGACATTTCGGTCAGACCGAGTTTCAGTTTCGGTGAATCCGAAGTGTTAAACAGGGCTTGGCACACCACTTTCGGTTTGACCGAAGTGGGTTTCGGTCCTGCCGAAAACACTAGGGTTTCACAAAAACTACATTTCGGTCACACCGATTTGCACAACTCGGTTGGACCGAAGGGTGCAGTGCAATGGCCAGAGGCCAAATCGGTCACACCGAAATTTTAAAGTCGGTCTCACCGAGATGTGTTCTGAGGAAACCTAACCCTAAAACTTTTACTCGAATCTAGTTCAAACGAACCAATCTGGTGTAAAGGAGAATTTCAATAGTGGCAAGATATTGGGCAGTCCAAACGTGCATTGAATCGGAGATGGGAGCACGAGTGGGATCAAAACTCACCCTAACTTGGTGGAGTTTCTCTACGGCGCCAACGGCGCGGAGGAGATGTCCGTTGACGGCGATGGAGACCTGCGGCGAGGGCGCACAGGCGACGACGGCGACGATCCGGAGATCAAGGCGACGGCAGCAAGGGATGTGGGGGCGAAACGTTTGAAGGAGAAATCAACGCGCGCAGCTCTTGGTATATATATCACTTTGCTGTCGGTGGGACCGAGTTGAAAAACTCGGTGGCACCGAGATGGATAACTGCTAGGCAGTTATGCACCTCGGTCACGCCGAGATTTACAACTCGGTTTCACCGAGATGAAAACCTAGATCAGTCTAAATGCTTTCGGTTTGACCGAGTTTGAGTGAGTTGGTCTGACCGAAATCAATTAGAAGGTTTTGGAAGTTAGCCCTAGATGGATCGGTGGCTCCGAGTGCTCCTCACCCGGTGGGTCCGAAAATGACTTGTTCAAAGTTTGTGATGTAAGCATGAATAGAATTTGAGACAAGAAAGCATAGATAGCTAGGGGAGGTACTCAGGCATTCTTGTCCATCCATTTGGTCAGAAAAATCAAAACAACCAAAACAACAAATGGATGTCCTCGAATGGATAAAATTATGCATCCAACATGCTCACACAATAAGATAGCAAATGAAATATGTGTCAAACATGCACAACCAAAACTCTAGCAATTAACACACAATTTGTCGATGACTAGGTCATCTTTATATGAGTATTTTGACTTAGGAGCCAAATGAGAACATTTGATCATAGGTCATACTCATCGTTTAAGCACAAGTGGGGTTACCACTTTTACATAAAGCATTGATGTGTTCACATCATTTGAAGATGCTTTAGCTCAATTTTTAGAGCAAAGCTCCCCCTAGATGTGAGAACCCCTTTTAAAGGGTCAAACTAACCTTGGGTTGTCGTAGAAGACTTCATGTAGATGTTGATGATGTGGATGCTCAATGTTGATGGAGATCATCAAGAGTTGGGAGCTATCCTTTGGATTCGGGCACTTTCAATACCTACATGGGTTAGTCCCACAAGGAACAAACAAGGATATCCATGGACATAGATTGAAGTTCACAATAGATAATGTCCATGAAAGCAATGATTACCTTGTCCCTTGACTTACCAACAAGAGGGTTTGTGACTCCATGAACTAGTGCATGATGTGGAAGTTGATTGCACAAGTTCTTTGCCAAAAATGAATGTGAGTGAAGTATGTTGGCGGAGTCACCCTCAAGAACTTTCTAGTTCTTCTTCTTCGGGATCCACATCATCTTGATGGGAATCCTTGGGGTTGTAGTTGAGCTTGACGAAGTAGAACTTGACGTTTCCTTGGGAACCCACTTGACCATGGCTTGAGGTGCTTCAACGAATGCATCAATCTCCTCTTGAAGCTTGTCCTTGGCTTTTAGCTTGTGGTCTTGTGGTGGAAGGTCATCTTGAGCTTGTTCCACATTGGAAGAAGTAGGATCATACTTCTCCTTTTGAGAAACAAACTGTGGAGTAGGATATTGACCTTCTTCCCACTCAACACCTTCGGCGTTGAACTTTCGGTCAAAACCAATTCCTTGATTCTTCCGGTGCCTTCCTTGCTTGCGAACAATTTCCTCAAAGTTCTTGCTTCCGGCAAGGCTCTTGTAGCCACCTTTCTCTATGATCCCTTTCAATAAACTATTTTCTTGCTCAAGTGTAACTTGGCTTGAAACATTGTTAGTGGAATCAAAAGAACTACTAGAAGCAACAACATTGGATTTAGCATGGTTATTGTTACTACTAGAGGAAGAATTTTTCTTATGCTTGTCATGCTTAGTCTTAATGGGTGGCAAGAAATTAGACAAGAGAAGTCGTTTGGCAAGATATGAAGAACTCTTCTTTCGAAGATCGTCATTGATCGCTTTTAGAAACTCATGTTCTTGCTCTAGAGTGAGCTTCTCGAAGCATAGCTTCTCATGAGATCTTAGGAGCTCTCTATGATCTTCTTGAGTTGTTTCATGAGCTAACTTAAGAGTGTTTAGTTCTTTAGTTAGACGCTCAATCTCCTTCATAGCATTGTCATTCGACTCTTCTCGACTATAAAGACTACTAGCATTTTCATCGTTACTAGGCTCACTAGATTTATCATGCAAGAGCTCATCTTCACTAAGCAAGTCATCCTCGTCACTATTGAAGTCAATGAATTCAGGGTGTGATACCTTGGGGCCTTTAGCCATGAAGCATCTTCCAATTCCCTCATTTGGTGAATCAAATAAGTCGTAGGAGTTGGAGTTGGAGGATACGAGAGCAAGACCGGCAACACCTTCATCTTGACTGTAGTCGGAGTCAGAGTGATAGCTTCCATCGGATTGATTGTCGGAGTCGGAGCCGGAGACCCATTCACCTACATGAGCTTGATGTCTTCTTCTTGTGTAGCTCCTTGATGACTTGTCTTTCCTCTCCGAATCCTTGCTTCTCCGAGAGGGTCTTCGTTCATAACGATCATCTCTACTCCTTCTTCTTGGAGATTCTTCTCTTCTCTTGTGGGGAGCCGTACACTCATTTGAGTAGTGTCCGGGTCTTCCACAATTGTAGCAGTTTCGATCACGACTAGAAGATCTCTTTTCATCATATGATCTAGACTGTGAGCTTCTCTCTTTGCCTCTATTCTTGTAGAATTTGTTGAAGTTCTTAACCATTAGGCTTATCTCTTCATTGGAAACTAACTTGTCACTTGAGGTTGTGGGAGCATCACTTGTAGCTTTGTAAGCACCACTTGACTTGTTGTGAAGCTCTTCCTTATCCTTAAGTGTCATCTCATGAGCAACAATTCTTCCAATGACTTCAGTTGGCTTGAGAGTCTTGTAGTTTGGCATCATTTGGATCAAAGTGCACACGGTGTCATACTTTCCATCCAAAGCTCTTAGAATCTTCTTGATGATGAATCAGTCGGTCATTTCTTCGCTTCCTAAGCCGGCAATCTCATTTGTGATGAGAGCAAGCCTAGATTACATTTCAGCGACTCCTTCACCATCCTTGATCTTGAACTTGTCAAGTTGACCTTGAAGAATATCTAGCTTTGATTCCTTCACAGACTCGGTACCTTCGTGCATTTTAACCAAAGTATCCCAAATCTCTTTAGCATTCTCAAGACGGCTGATTTTGTTGAACTCCTCGGGACACAAGGCATTGAAGAGAATGTCACAAGCTTGAGCATTGTTTTGCAACATCCGCAATTCTTCAGGTGTAGCTTCCCGATCCGGAACTTTTCCTTCCTCGAAGAATTCACCTTGCATACCAACACAAATAATGCCCCATGCGGCTGGGCTATGACCAAGAATATGCATTTTCATTTTATGCTTCCAACTAGCAAAATTTGTACCATCAAAGTAAGGACCTCTACGAAAATTACCCTCACTAGACGCCATACTCTCCTAGGTTGTGAAACCAAGCTTATGGAGTCCAATGTAATGGAAACCAAAACAATGGAGACCAAAGCTCTGATACCACTTGTAGGATCGAAAGTATGTCTAGAGGGGGGGTGATTAGACTACTTGTAAATATAAAAATTCTGCCTTTTGACAAAGAACAGTTTTAGGCTGATTCACAATTATGATCAAGTCAAGCATCACCCTACACATGCAATTCTAGAGTATAGGCAGCGGAAAGTAAATTGCACATGTAGTAAAGAGAGGTGGAGAAGAGCAAACGCAATTTTGGAGACGCGGTGATTTTTCCCGTGGTTCCGATAGGTGGTGCTATCGTACATCCACGTTGATGGAGACTTCAACCCACGGAGGGTAACGGCTGCGCGAGTCCACGGAGGGCTCCACCCACGAAGGGTCCACGAAGAAGCAACCTTGTCTATTCCATCATGGCCTACGCCCACGGAGGGCTAGCCTTACTCGGGGTAGATCTTCACGAAGTAGGCGATCTCCTTGCCCTTACAAACTTCTTGGTTCAACTCCACATCGATGACGGAGGCTCCCAAGCGACAACTAACCAATCTAGGAGGCACCACCCTCCAAAAGGTAATAGATGTTGTAGATGATGATGAACTCCTTGCTCTTGTGCTTCAAATGATAATCTCCCCAACACTCAACTCTCCTCACTGATTTGGCTGTGGTGGAACAAAGGATTGAGTGGAAAGCAACTTGGGAAGGTTAGAGATCAAGCTTCATATGGTGGGAGTGGAGCAACTTGATCTCAACACAAGGATAGGTAGTTCTCTTCTCAGAAATGTAAGGTAGGAGTGGTAGTTCTTTCTGATGGCTCTCTCCACGAATGAAGAGGGGGTGGAGGGGTATAAATAGCCTCCACACAAAATCCAACCGTTACACACATATTTGAGCAATCTCGGTGGGACCGAAGTGGACAACTCGGTGAGACCGAAAGTTCAAATAATGTGAACGTTGGGGTTTTCGGTGGGACCGAAAATACCATCTCGGTTAGTCTGATTCGTGCAAAAGACAAGAGCTTGCCAGTTTTGGTGGGACCGACTTTATCATCTCGGTGACACCGATTTGATGACAGAAGGTTACAGAAGCTTGGCAACTCATGTTTCGGTGAAACCGATTTCAGAATCGGAATATCCGAAATTTCTAGGGTTTGGCTGATGGCTGAGGTGGTTCATCTCGGTGTGACTGAGTTTGGATAATCGGTGGGACCGAGATTACTTATGAGTGTATATGGCAGTGAAAGTTGCTGATAGTTTAAGGAGATATATCACTAAGCACTTGAGCAACCAGATCATCAACATAACCTCATCCCCTTTTAATAGTATTGGCTTTTCCTATGGACTCAATGTGATCTTGGATCACTAAACCAAAAATGGAGTCTTGAGCTTTTGCCAATGCTTGCCTTAGCATTTTGAGGGGTCCACTTCTTCAGTCCTTGCCATACCCACATCACTGAACTTCTCTGAAATGATTCTCAAGTAACTATTAGTTCAATGATATATATGTTGTTATTAATTGCCAAAACCACCCGGGGATTAGTTGCACTTTCAATTTAACATGGACAGATTATCATCCTATTATGAACATGCTAATGGAGATATTTTTGAGATCCAGGGAAGAATAAAAGACGTGCCAGTTACATTCCTTAAAGGGATTGCAATGGTTGATTTCTTCATCACGAAGCCAAACCAAGGAAATATAGTGCTTGGAAGGGACTTCTTCCGAGTCGTAAAAGGCTTCATCGATATAGGTAAGGGACAAATCCACCTACGCGGGAAGGCAAAAGGTACGTACCCCTTTCCTAGAAGGAACAAGGGTGAACTTGTTGAGGAACCATTTGAAGCAATTTATAACTCCGATTATTATGATGACTTTTGATTCCTCCTTTTTGCATCATGCCTAGCTTAAAGGCATAAAAGAAAGCGCTTTTGGGAGACAGCCCACAACGAATTAGGTTTTATTTTGCTTTTGTTGTGTCTTGATGTTTGTTACTATAGTAGCATCATCATTGTATCTTTTCTTTTCAGCTTTGTGCCAAGTTTAGCCTCCGATTGCAAGAAATTTCAAAAGTTGTGACGTGCTGTCCAGAAAACAGATTTTGTCCTTGGACAGAAAAATTCGAATAAAATCACCAGATCATCTTTTTGATCTGAATTGTATTGACAGCGTGCTCTATACAATTGGCTTTCAGGCGTCTGTTCTGAGTTTTTTGATTTGAGTTGCAGAAGTGCCCCCAAAAAATTATTTACTACCTGCTGGTCTGTTTTTCACAGATTCTGTCCTGTTTTGCCTTCTCTTCATTTTGCAAACCTTGAGCTTGCTTTTTCTTTGCAAAAACATTTTGGCAATCTTGAGAAACAGTAGCTCTTCAAGATTATCTTTATTTCCAGTAGGGAAAAATTATTTTATTGTGGGTACTAACCTCGCTAATCAGATTATGATGAGTTATGTATGAAGGGATTTTTCATGTGTGCGAGGGAAGATGATAAAAAAAGATTCAGGAGAGTCAAACGCTCAAGCTTGGGGATGCCCCCATGCACCCCCAAGAAATATTCAAGAAGACTCAAGCGTCTAAGCTTGGGGATGCCCCCATGCATCCCCTTCTCCATCAACAATTATCAGTTCGTCTTTCATTCCACTATAATTATCACTTCATGTGTTATGTGCTATGCTTGGAGCGTCTTGCTCTTAGTTTCCTTTTTAGTTTTCTTTAGCTTTGCTTGCTGTTCATAACAAGTTAGAACCCAGCTTTCTTTGTGTGGGAGAGAAACACGCTCCACTTCAACCTAGAACACAACATAGGATTTTCATGCTTATCTTTGCTGTGTATGTTCTTTGTCTTTCCATAGCTGCTGTCATGTTTAGCTCTTAGTTTTCATGCTTTTCTTTTTAAAGAGCTTTTGTTTAGTTGGTTGCTGAACTCTCTTGAGTTTTCATGTTTATCTTGTTAAGAGAGTTTGCCTGTTGCACTGAGTTGTGTGTCTTAACTTAAAGTAGGTAATTGAGGTTGCTATTTAATTTTAGTAGTAACTTGCAATAGTTTTGAGGTATTGCCATGAGTAATGTCTGAACTTTTCGTGTCGAGAGCTTTAGCCTATTAGTGATAGATGTCGTATTTTGGGCAATCCGTGTTTATTTTCGAAAACCTACAAATAGTTGAGAACTTTAACTACTAAATGGATCACTAATCTTTGGAGGGATCGAATATTAGAGTACACTCACGTACCATGAGTCGAGGATGCGCAAGGATAACCAAACCCCCATACACTCCTCCTCGGGGTACTTGTCTCTTTGTGAACCTCCTAATTGGATTGAGAGTTACCGATAATAAGTGCATGAGTTCTTCGGACTAATGTGAGTATTCGAAAGTTGACACTTCCACCTAGCCATATTTTTCTAGCCTCTTCGGTACCGTGCATTGCCCTTTCTCACCTCGAGAGTTGGTGCATACTTCACCGGTGCATCCAAATCCTTGGCACGATACGCTCTGTCATCATAAGCCTCATTATATCCTTCCTCAAAACAACCACCATACCTACCTATCAAGGCATTTCCATAGCCTTTCCGAGATACATTGCCATGCAACATCCATCTTCTCATGACTTGATCTTCATGTCATACATGCTTTTTGCTTGATCGATTAGCCGCATGCTAGTTGGGCCTTGCCCTAATCATTGCTACATGACGCGATAGTATCATTGCATATCCTGCTACACTGGCAGAGGCATACATTTGCATACATCATGATAGTTTCATTTTCTTTATGTTGAGTACTTTTGTAAAGTGTGAAAGATCTTCTATACTTCTTGTAATAAATAGAGTGTTGCTCCTAAAGTGAGGAAAAGATCCCAAAGAGGACAAAATCAAAAGATCCCAAAGAGGACAAATGAGAGTTCGATAGAAAGAGCCATTGAGGCCACAAAAAATAAAAAAAAATAAAAAAAGAGAAAAAGAAATAAAAAGAGAGAAGGGGGCACACTACTATTCCTTTTGAGAGATCCACACTCGTACTCCATCTTATACCTTGTACTCCATAGAGATTATCATTCATGCATATAGCTATGTGGGTACCTTCACACTATAGAACTTGGCTTGTATATTCCAATGATGAGCCTCCTCAAAAGAGCTCTAGGTCTTCTTGAGCAAGCAAGTTGGATGCACCCCCACTAGTTCCATTGGAGAGCTTACCTTAGCTCATATGTGCATCCGTTGCATGGCAATCCCTACTCCTCACATCATATCTATCATTTGGCTTTCTCTCGCTGATGATTGTCCTCATTGATGTGAGCCTTTCACACCTTTTTTGTCTTTCCCCTTCATCATTTTTCTCTCTTTGCCATCCTAAGTGTCAACTTTCTTGCTTACGCTCATCCATTGCATGAGTTCTCAAAATATCGAAAGGGAGTGGATCATTTTGACTTGTACCTGGCTGACGGTCTGGGGATGAGTCAAGATAAGATTCCAAAGAAGACCAAGTGTGAAACTTTAGTAGATTAAGTTCTCAACAATACAAAAACTATGTTTTACTCTCTCATATATCTCTATCCCCTTTCTTGCACGCAAACACCATTTGGAGACATTCGAGTCACGGACAGCGAGAGCTCTTGCACCTTTATGTTCTTATGTTGCTTGTTACAATGCTAATATAGACTCTTGCTTGTTATGACTTGAATTGAATTACATGCCTTGATTGCTTTACTTAAAAGTTCTTATATGGTTGATAGCATGTCACCACAGAAATTATGCTTGTTATCATTTACCTACTCGAGGACGAGCAGGAATTAAGCTTGGGGATGTTGATACGTCCTAAACGTATCTATAATTTCTGCTTGCTCCATGCTTCTTTTGTGTGATATTGCTATGATATTTATGCACTTCCATACACTTTTGATCATATTTGGACTAACCTATTAACTCAGTGCACCACAGTGCCAGTTCCTGTTTTCTGCTGTTTTTCTATTTCAGGTTTCCCCCATATTAAAAGTGCTCCAAAAATTCCGGGAAAAATACAGGAAAAATCAGCGTACAGGAAGCTTCGAGAAAAACCAAAGCAGGGCTAGAGGGGTGTCAGGGGTGGCCCAGGCGGCCACCCGGCGCGGCCCCACCCCTGGCCGCGCCAGGGGGGCGCCTGGGGCCCCGGCTCCGCCTCTGGTGACCCCCCTTCGCATATATATTCCTCGCGTCCCGAAACCCTCGAAGACGGAACCCTTTTTCGCGATCTCGCCTCTGTTCTGCCGCCGCCGCGCTTCCAAGATCGGGAGCATCAGGAGAACTCTTCCTGGCACCCTGCCGGAGGGGAGAACCACCACCGGGAGCTTCTCCACCACCATGGACACTTCCCGGATGAGTCGTGAGTAGTCCACCTTGGACCATGGGTCCATGATCAGTAGCTATGTGATGTTCTCCTCCCCTCTTTGTTCTTCATGGTTTAGACCTCGTGAGCTGCCCTACATGATCGAGGCACATATGTAATCTTTATGTTGTTGCTCTGCTGAGTTTGCTGGGATCCGATGGATTATGAGATTATGTTCAGATTTTGTGTGAGTAATATATTTGATTCACCTCTTTTATATTTATGTTCTTGAGTAATTCTTGCATGTTCTCCGTTGCTGTTTATTGCTTTGGCCGAGTAGTAGGTGGTAACTCCAAGAGGGAACGTTATGCTTGATTGTGGGTTCATGCCCCCTGATGACTAGCTTGAGTGACAGAAACATGAGTCTAGGGGATGTGATGTTGCCACAAGGGGGAAAACAACGGTGCTTGTACTTGCGGGTGCAAGGATTGTTTACTTTACGCAAAGTTCTTTTAATGCAGTTGTCTATAGTTTTGAGTCTACACTTTGGGTGGGATTCGCAACTTAATACCAGCGAGTTGTTCTGGATAGATATCTCAAGGTGGATGATTAGTAGTAGATGCAGATGGATTTCGGTCTACTTGCCTTGGCGTACCGCCCATGCTTTTGAGCCTCTACCTTTCTTTGCAGCATAGTTAGCATTGGTTTGCGCACATAATCCTGTCAATTGCCCAGCTGTAATTTGTTTACCTCGCTTTGCTGTTTATCGTCTTTTGGGAGAGAGACATCACTAGTGAACATCATGGGACCCCGGTCCATATTACCACCACTGATCACACCCGCTATTTACTTCATGTCTTTATTTCCTAGTTGCAGTCATACCTATCACTATTATCTCTTGTGTTTGATCCTTTGTAAACGACAAGGCCGGAGGGATTGACAACCTCTCTGTACTCGTTGGGAGCAAAGTTATTTGTATCTGTGTGCAGGTCCTGTCAACCGCTAAGTTTCTGGAGCCGTTGACACCTTCTTGTCGACCCTCGGAGTCTCACGGGATTCGATCCTTGGTACCTTTGCCAAGGGAAACTTGTTGCTACGCTACATCTCAAACCTTCCACTTGGGGTAACCAACGAGGGGCGAGAAGCCATCAGCCACTGCCACGCCAACGCCAACTAAGCTTCCACCGCCCCATGCAGCTGCCGACCTAACCAGCTGGGCAGGCACCTGCGTGGCGACATGCAGATCTTCGTGGAAGACCCACCATTGTGCCACCTCAGCTGCCTGCCTGCCTACATGGCACCTCAGGCATCGCTGGCCAGGGCGCGTGTCGACACAAGAAGGAGTGGCGACGGACAAGATGGATGTCTCCCTCGTCCCCGATAAAGCAAGGACACCTAAGCAAGACGCATTAAATGCGCCTTGTCATGTAATGCGAGGGATAACCTCGCATCACTGTACCCTTTCCACCTCCTGTGTGCCACTGTGGCGACCCCTTTTCCCTATAAAAGGAGGCCCGAGGCGACCAGGAGGATGATTGGGCTTTTTAGAACTCCTCACGATCCGGCTTTTTGGAGCCCCTCACGCCTCATAGCTAGCTGAAGAACACAAACATATAATCCACCAAAGCAGGAGTAGGGTTGTACGCATCTTTGCGGCCAGAACCTGGGTAAACGAATCGTGTGCTAACTGTTGGATCTACTCTTCTCTCAACCCCGCGCCCCGCAACCGTAGTAGGGATTCTTGTGATCCCATAGGTGTCGATCCAATACCCCAACATCTTTGGCGCGCCAGGTAGGGGGCGCAGTTGTGAGAATCGGCTTTAGCAGTCTGTTCGACGCTTCATCATCATCATGGCGCCCAAGAAGAAGACGACGGTGGCGGTTGGCCAGTCGGAAGCCGGACAGCCCGTCCCGACGCGGGCGAGCAGTGGACCGGTCGCGGAAAGGACCCAAGGCGCTGCTCGCGAACACCAACACCGTCCCAGCAGCCGGAGTTTGGGAGGTGGCGATGTTTGTGCGCCTGGTAACGGGCCACACACCGCCAGGTCCAAGGACGGAGCCAGGCCCTCCGCGAGTGGCGCGGGGCCTTCCAAGGTCGCTGCCGCATCACCCGAAGGCGACGCAAGGGCCTCCAGGACTCCCACGCCGGCTCCCGCAGCACGCTCCTCCCAAGTAGCGCGCGACGAGCGGCGTCATTGCGCCGAAGATCCCAGGCGTCGCCACGGGAAGAGCCCCGAGTGCCACTCCCGGGACGTAGAAGACCTGCCCACCCGCCGGAGCGTTGGTGGAAACGGCATGCGACCGCGGGATCATGACGGAGCTGCTCCTGACACGGTCAGGGGTCGCAGCGCGTCGCGGTCCGTGTAGGTTTCGCTACCGCTAACCCCAGCCAAAGCCCTGGCACGCGCGCAGTTGCTCCTCGACTTTCCTCCTGTTACGGGGAAACTCGACGAATGGAGAGCCATCATCCGAAGCCTTGTCGCAGTCGCCAACAGGGATGAACCAAGTCCAGCGGAGCTCCCAGGTCGACGCCTCGATGGGGTCACATGCACCGGTGGCGGGAGGACCGGCAGCGCCATGGCCACTGTGCATTCGCCTCCTCCTCGCCCAGTACCGCGTGTGTCGACTCGTCGGGACGTCGTGGGTGACGCCATCTCCATAGCGTCGTCCGACCCACGGACCCATGGCGACCAGCGTCAAGTTCTTCAGGAGCGAGCTCATGAAGACGCTCGAAACACCATCGAGCGCTGACTGGTAGCGCGCCACCAGTCAGACAGGTGAGTGGGGCCTGCTGTGGATCGCCCAGCACCGGAGAGCCCTAGAGGTCTACCTTACGAGGTAGGCTGTCCGGCTTTTACCAATGAGCTGCAGCAGTTCTAGTGGCCCACTCACCACACCTTCAAGCCTGACGTTGGCGAGAAGTACAACGTCAAGACCCACCCGTCGGAGTTCCTCAGCATCTACACCATCGCGATGCAAGCTGCCGGAGCCCGCAACGATAAGGTGCTTGCGAATTAATTTCCGTTGGCTCTTAAACCTAATGCCATGTCATGGTTGATGCACTTGCCGGTAGACTCTATTTCCTCCTGGTCGGACTTGTGTCATGAGTTTGTTGGCACCTTTACTGGAGGTCACCAAGCCCATGGCCAAGCGAGTGACCTGCACGTCATATCCCAGAAGGAAGGCGAGAGTCTGCACAAGTATATACAGAGGTTCAGCCGGGTGCAGTACAACATCCCTGATGTTCACCCTGCTGCCATCATCAGCGCGTTCCATCAGAACGTGCGTAACCTCAAGATGCGTGAAGAACTGGCGATGACCAAGGTGAAAGATGTGGCGGAACTCTATGTTCTTGCTGACAAATGTGCCCGGGCTGAAGAGGGAAGGAAGTACCCCAGCGAAGACGCCGGTGCGGAAACCGACTCTTCAGATGAGGATACTGCCGCCCCGATGAAGAAGGGTCGGCACCGCAACAGGAAGCGCAAAGGTAAAGCCGTGCTTGCCGTCAAGGCATCTGATGACGCCGGCTCCGCCAAGAAAACCAGGGCGGGTGACCCCGGCAAGGAAATTGCCGGGTGTATCGCCTGTCGGGCCTTGGCGGCTGCCGAGAAGCCAGGAAACTCCGGCAAGCGATACTGCAAGATCCATTGCACCAAAGGCCATGATCTCCAGGACTGCCGACAGGTTGAGCTCCTTGCTGAGAAGCAGAGGGCTGAATATGAGAGGCGGGACAAGGAGAAAGGCCAGGATGGTGCTGAAGGGTCCGGCAGGAAGCATGATGGCCAAGCAGGCCGTCGCAGCAAGGATAAACAGCAGGAGAGGCCTGCCCGGGGCCGTGACAGAAGGCCCGAAGACGACGATCACGAAGAGGACGACGAGTCCGGCAACTAAGAGTTTCAGAAATCTACGGAGGCCATGTGCGTCGATGGCAGCGCCTCGCTACATACTTCTCACCGCCAACTTAAATAGTGGGCGCGTGAGATTACAACGGCAGAGCCGTCGTCCGGTGCCCAAAAGCCGCTGAAATGGTCCAGCAAACCTATCATTTTTGACACTGAGGATCACCCTGATCGCACTACTACGGTCGGGTGCTTGCCATTGTTGGTTTCACCGACAATACGCAACCTCAAGGTGACAAAGATGCTAGTCGATGGCGGGGCCGGTCTGAACCTACTCTCGCCCACCGTGATCGAGAAGCTGCAAATTCCTGAGGGAGGCCTCGAAGAGACGGGCACATTTCAGGGGGTCAACTCGAGGAGAAGTCAACCAAAGGGGAAACTCACGCTGCCCGTGACTTTTGGAAGTGATCTGAACTATAGGACGGAGAGGATCGTGTTCGATGTTGCCAAGATTCCCTTGCCTTACAACGGGATCCTTGGCCGCCCAACGCTGGCCAAGTTCATGGCCGCGTCACACTACGCTTACAACACCCTGAAGATGCCAGGACCTGTGATGATCATCACCATCCCCTTCGATAAGAAAGATGCGCTGATTTGCGCTGACCAACTATACCAGCAAGCGGTTGCAGCAGCTGCCGCCACAAGGGCACTTGCTCCTACCACTGGAGCCTCGGGAGGGAAGAAGAAGAAGACCAGTGAGACCTCGGGAACCCACTCCGGCAAGCGCACCTCTTTGGAGTGTTGTGCTCCCGTCGAGGACGTGCCAGAGAGCTCCACCGGCAAGAAGAAGACCGGTGAGACCTCGGACACCCACTCCGGCAAGCGCACCTCTTCGGAGTGTCGCACTCCCGTCAAG
>LR738713.1:231723325-231746276 GCA_902687465.1 Secale cereale | reverse complement strand
TCCTTGGCCGCCCAACGCTGGCCAAGTTCATGGCCGCGTCACACTACGCTTACAACACCCTGAAGATGCCAGGACCTGTGATGATCATCACCATCCCCTTCGATAAGAAAGATGCGCTGATTTGCGCTGACCAACTATACCAGCAAGCGGTTGCAGCAGCTGCCGCCACAAGGGCACTTGCTCCTACCACTAGAGCCTCGGGAGGGAAGAAGAAGAAGACCAGTGAGACCTCGGGAACCCACTCCGGCAAGCGCACCTCTTTGGAGTGTTGTGCTCCCGTCGAGGACGTGCCAGAGAGCTCCACCGGCAAGAAGAAGACCGGTGAGACCTCGGACACCCACTCCGGCAAGCGCACCTCTTCGGAGTGTCGCACTCCCGTCAAGGACGTGCCAGAGAGCTCCACTGGTAGAAACAAGAGATCCAGGGCCACACTGCCGGGAACCAAGAAGGTTTCCGTCAAGGAGGACAGCACAGGAGGGGCTTTTACCATAAGCTCCACCCTTGACAACAAATAGGAAGACGCGCTCGTCACCTTCCTGCGGGCGAATGTCGACGTGTTTGCATGGCAAGCATCCGACATCCCCGGCGTTCCCAGGGAGGTGATTGAGCACCACCTTGATGTATGTCCTCATGCGCGGCCCATCAAGCAGAAGGTCAGGAAGCAAGCTTCGGAACGACAATAGTTCATCACAGAGGAGATCCGGAAACTGGTAGCAGCGGGTTTGGTAAGAGGAGTGCTCCATCCAACGTAGTTGGCCAATCCAGTGGTAGTGCACAAGGCAAATGGGAAGTGGAGGCTGTGTATTGATTACACAGATATCAATAAAGCTTGTCCCAAGGACCCCTTCCCGTTGCCGCGCATCGACCAGATTGTTGACTCCACGGCTGGGTGTGACCCGTTGTCATTCCTCGATGCCTACTCCGGCTACCATCAGATCTTCATGGCAAGAGAAGACAAAGAGAAGACAACATTCATCACCCCATGTGGTACGTACTACTTCGTACGAATGCCTTTTGGGTTGAAAAGTGCTGGCTCGACGTTTGCAAGGGCAGTCTAGATTGGTTTTGAACCCCAGCTCCATAGAAATATGGAGGCTTATATGGATGATATAGTGGTCAAAACAAAGAACAGGGCAACCCTTATACCGGATTTACAAGAAACATTTGTGAACCTACGCAAGATCAACCTCAATCTGAACCCTGAGAAGAGCGTCTTCGGCGTCCCGTCCGGCAAGCTTCTCGGGTTCTTTGTGTCGCAGCGTGGGATAGAGGCCAATCCGGACAAGATCAAAGCTATAGAGCAGATTGAAGCACCCAAACGGGTCAAGGATGTGCGTCGGCTTGCTGGCTGCGTTGCTGCCATGAGCAGATTCATTTCAAAGTTTGCCGAGCACGCCCTTCCCTTTTTCAAGATTGTGAAAAAGGCGGGCCCAATGGAATGGACGCCAGAAGCTGAAGCAGCATTACAAGACTTGAAGAGGTATCTTTCCTCCACGCCAGTACTAGTTGCGCCTAGGCCACAAGAACCGTCGCTGCTATACTTAGCGGCAACAAACCAGGAGGTCAGCGCCGCACTAGTGGCATAGAGAGAAATTGATGAAGAGGTGATAGCGGCGACAGAGCCTGATGCCATTGGTGCAGAGACGACACGGCCGGTTGGACTGCAGCCAAGGAAGAAAATGATGCAGCACCCGGTCTACTTTGTTAGCTCCCTCTTGCAGGGGGCTAGATCAAGGTACTCCGGTGTGCAGAAATTGCTCTTCAGCCTTCTTATGGCCTCGAGGAAGCTGCATCACTACTTCCAGGTGCACGAGATCACTATTGTCACTCGCCTCCCTCTACAACGTATATTGCACAATCCAGATGCAACGGGAAGGATTGTAGAGTGGGCACTGGAGCTATCCAGCTTTGGCCTCAAGTTTGAAAGTACCTCAATGATTAAAAGCCGAGTCCTGGCGGAGTTCGTTGCAGAATGGACCGCGACGCCTGATGAAGAAGTCCAGGAAACTGCTCTCCCCGGCAAAGAGGCGAGTTGCAACTGGATCATGTACTTTGATGGAGCTTTCTCCTTACAGGGTGCCGGGGCAGGCGTACTGCTGGCCATTGGTGCAGAGACGACACGGCCGGTTGGACTGCAGCCAAGGAAGAAAATGATGCAGCACCCGGTCTACTTTGTTAGCTCCCTCTTGCAGGGGGCTAGATCAAGGTACTCCAGTGTGCAGAAATTGCTCTTCAGCCTTCTTATGGCCTCGAGGAAGCTGCATCACTACTTCCAGGCGCACGAGATCACTATCGTCACTCGCCTCCCTCTACAACGTATATTGCACAATCCAGATGCAACGGGAAGGATTGTAGAGTGGGCACTGGAGCTATCCAGCTTTGGCCTCAAGTTTGAAAGTACCTCAACGATTAAAAGCCGAGTCCTGGCGGAGTTCAATGCAGAATGGACCGCGACGCCTGATGAAGAAGTCCAGGAAACTGCTCTCCCCGGCAAAGAGGCGAGTTGCAACTGGATCATGTACTTTGATGGAGCTTTCTCCTTACAGGGTGCCAGGGCAGGCATACTGCTGGTCGCGCCCACTGGAGAGCACCTCAAGTACATGGTCCAGATGCACTTCCCCAGGGAGGTATCAACGAACAATACCGCTGAATACGAGGGGCTGCTCGCTGGTCTTAGGATTGTGGCAGACCTCGGAATCAAGAAACTCATCGTTAGGGGCAATTCGCAGCTTGTCGTCAAACAAGTCAACAAGGATTACCAGAGCCCGTTGATGAAGGCCTACGTCGATGAAGTGAGAAATTTGGAAGAGCGCTTTGATGGTATACAGGCGGAGCACGTTCCCCGAGCGGAGAACGACATTGCCGATTACCTGTCAAAGCGCGCTGTCCTCAAGTTACCTATGGAACCAGGTACCTTTGTGCTTCAGCTTCCTCAGCCATCCATTGATCCATCAACAGAGCAAAACAAGAGAAGGAAATCAGGGCCCGACAAGTACTTTCCCGCCGAGCTCCCCGGAGCCGCCGGCAAGGATGTTGCCAAGGACACTGAGCCTGCCACGGGACAGCTGGCTCCGGCGGAGCATCAAGCTCTTGCCGTCAAGACAACCGCTCCCATGGCGGAGGAAATGCCTTGAGTCCTCGTCGTCGAGCCGCAGGCTCCAGCGTGGGCACAGCATACCGTCCGATTCCTCTAGACTGGGGAACTTCCTGAGGAGCAGGAAGAAGCGGAAAAAGTAGTCCGTCGGTCTGCTATGTACCAGTTCGTCGATGACGTTCTGTACAGAAAGAGACCGAACAGCGTGAAATTGAAGTGTATCCCTCGAGAGGAAGGACTGGGGCTGTTGGCAGAGATACATGGAGGCATATGTGGATCCCACATAGGGTCAAGAGCCCTTGCCGGCAAGGCATTTCGGCAAGGCTTCTTCTGGCCCACTGCCCTCTAGGATGCAACGACACTGGTCACCAGGTGTGAAGCATGTCAGTTCCATTCAAAGAGACTTCATCAACCAGCTCAAGCCCTTCAAACCATTCCTCTCTACTGGCCCTTCTTGGTCTAGGGGCTCGACATATTGGGCCATTTCTCCCGCGCTGTCGGGGGCTTTGAGTACTTGTACGTCGCAATCGACAAGTTCACAAAGTGGCCAGAGGTGGAGGCAGTGAGGAAGGTCACAGCTCAGTCGGCCGTCAAGTTCTTCAAGGGCCTAGTGTGCCGTTTTGGTGTACCCAACAGGGTCATCACCAACAATGGCACACAGTTCACAAGCCGCACCTTCATGCAATATATCCAAGACCTCGGCAGCAAAATCTGTTTCGCTTCCGTTGCTCACCCACGAAGCAATGGTCAAGCTGTGAGGGAAAACGCTGAAGTGCTGCGAGGATTAAGGACAAAGACCTTTGATAGGCTGCACAAGAGCGGGAGGCGCAGGATTGATGAATTGCCGACGGTTCTTTGGTCTATCATAATGACGCCAAATCGAGCCACCGGCCAGACACCCTTTGCCCTGGTATACGGGGCAGAGGCAGTTCTCCCCACTGAGCTCATACACGGTCACCTCGAGTGCTTGCTTATGATGAGCTTGAGCAAGAGCAACTGCGGCAAGATGACACAACGCTCCTTGAGGAAGATCGTCTTCGGGCGGCTGTGAGAGCAGCACGCTACCAGCAGGCCTTGCGCCGCTACCATAGCCGCAAGGTCCATGCCCGAAGCTTTGAGGAAGGCGACCTTGTTCTTCGGCGCGTTCAATCGGCCAAGAATACAAACAAGTTGACGCCAAAGTGGGAAGGCCCTTATCGGGTAATACGAGTTACCAGGCCTGGCTCAGTCCGCCCAGAGACCAGAAATGCCGTTCCGGTGAGCAATTCCTAGAACATTGAGCATCTTCGCAAGTTTTATCCATAAGGCGCGGCTTGCCGGGCCTCCCGGCAAGCCACCTTTTGTACAAGCCTTGTTGGCAAGGCATGTAACTCTTTGTACAAAGCCAGGCGCTGACCCTGAGCATAAATAAATGAAGCGCTGGTGCCCTAAGTTATAGCATGCATGCTGAGTCAAGTCTCGTCCTTGGTTAGGGTTGATAGTGCTTAGCGGCGGCTAACCCCTAGTTTAGAGGTCGAGTTTGCATCTCTTTGTCTTTCCTCTATCTCCTTTGGTTCACAGGACGCACAGATATCCTTGCCGAAGCCACTTGGAGAGAAGAAAGAGGAACAGACTAGCACCTAGGCCCTGGCAAGCCAGTGTTGCCGGGGGCTACAAGAGCAAAGATTCACCCATAGCGAACCAGGGTTGCCGGGGGCTGCAGCTTCAGATAAGTTCTTCGTCCCTTATCATGCATTCCATTATGGACTGAGGTATGTGAAACCTTGTTCCTTTCCTTAAGCTACCTTGGTCCCATAACTCTAGGCCATGGGGCTCGTTCCCGGAACTAAGTTTGGTCGTAGTCGCGGCGGCGAAAGGATGAAACGCGGAGCCTAAGCCCACTTCATCCCTGCCTCCGCCAAAGGTGTGAGAAAGGTCGAGCGAAGTAGGGAGACGGCAAGGCATGTTGCCGGGCGAGAAAATGTTTATCTTAAAGATATCAAGGATTTATTCCTTGTCATGGGTTTCACCCACAAACAAATGACACGGCAAACATCCCTTTTTCATTAAAAACATTCCATTCAGGTGCAGTCCGTAGGGAATGAAAAACATGAACAAGGGGATTACAAATTCTAAATTAAACAGATGCCCGAAGGCTTACAAACTAAAAAGAGATAAGATGCCCGTAATGCCATTCTTGTCCCTCTCCTCAGGAGGTAGGTCAAGGAGGCGAGAAGGGCAAAAGGAGCGCCTAGGCAAGCTACGGGTGGCAGAAGACACCAAGAGGACATCTCGATGGCTGCCCAAAGGCTGGATGGTGATGGCGACGCCGGAAGCAGAGCTCGAAGACGAGGCAGCAGGACGTCAGTACGCGTCGAAGGCGTCGGCGCCCGCGTACTCCAACATGACGACCTTGCCGCCCGCCCTCTTCCTCTTCCGCAGCCTCCCTACGCCAGCCGCCAAGGGGACGGCCCCGAGAAGTTCAAGGAGCCGGCGACGCGGATGATGGGGTCGCCGGTGCCACCGGGAGCGGCGCCCGACACCTAGTCGGACCCGTCATCCTACTGCCCACCACCCTCGTCGTCGTTGCCGCTGTCCTCCTCGTCACCCTTGCTCGAGGAGGAGTCTTCGTCATCGGAGGAGCTCTCCACGCAGCACCTTGCACGAGTTCCAAAGTGCCCGAAGACCTTGACGGAGAGAAGGCCACCCTCCATCAACTTAAAATGGAGAGTGAGCCCATCCGTTAGGCTGTGGATATGAGCAAACATCTTCCATCCCAGACGAAGATACATCACATGAGGAGCAGGGAAGTCGACGCGGACCCACGTGCCTCTGATCCTGCAGCCCCTCATGTGCAGCCGCAACGACTCCGGCGGATCCAGATCCATCTCCCGCGCGAATGGAGTGTGGAGGCGAAGGCGACGGCGCGGCGGCCGACGCAACCTGACGAAGAACTCACAACGGTCATCCCCAACATGACCCTCCACTGGAGGAGGAGCTACAGGCGGGGGCGAAGCCGGCGGACCACCCCGTCCTCCTCTTCCCCGAGCACTCCGGCCTCGCACACGGCCTCGCCCCCTCCCCCTTCCCCTCACGGTCGGCTCTGCCACCGCAGACGCAGGAGAAGGAGGGACGCGTTGTCGAGTAGCAACCCTCGCCGCCACCATTGAAGGGCCGGGATTTCCTCTCTCCATGGCGAATGGAAGAGAGGAGCAGAAGCTGAGGGAGGAAGGAGATGGAAGAGTGCGGGGCGCCGTCCCTCCCCTCCCGCTCTTTATAAAGGGGCGGGGCTGGGGCTCGACTGCCCCGCTCGGCCAATCAAGACACGGAAGGCGCAGGGAGCCAGGACCGACCCGCCGCCCCAACCAGCGACGGCCCGGTTCCCCGCCTCCCACATTTGCCACCCCAAGCGCATGGGAGGCACGTGGTAGACGTGCAGAACCAAGGGGACGGGTGAGGCGACCTCTCCCCACCACATGATCGTGGGGAGTGGACGCCTTGAGGACCGTGCCTCGGCCCCATTCAGTAAATGGGCCGCGTCTCCACGCCTCCCCTCGGCTATGGGGAAGGCGCGAAGCCGCCTCTTTACTGCGACGTTACGCATGCCTGCGGAAACCGCCCCGCGCATGCCGCCCACGTCACGCCCGCCCCTCCACCCCGCGCCATGCGCGCGAGTCGTGGGAGGCGCAGCGCGCGGAAAATCTTACCTCGGTGAAAACCACCCCGCCTGCCCGCGCACCGTTCTGAGCCTAGCCCAACAACGCGTCGCAATTATGTGTGGCCCAGGCCCGGGGGCTCCTGTCGGTGTACAAAAAGAGGGGTACACTTTTTGTACCCCTATGACTATGCATGGGCAGTCTGAGCCACGGGCGCCACCACACCAAGCATGGCAAGGGAGGTGAGCCAGGGGAAGACCGAAGCTCGATGGAACTGGAGCAACACCAAGAACAAGACCACAAAGAGCGAAGGGACGAAGCGGCTTCCCCCGGCAAGATCCTTGCCGGGAGCCAGTTTCAGCAACCCTGGCAAGATCCTTGCCGGGGCCGGCTTTAACTGCCCCGGCAAGACCCTTGCCACGGCAGCTCGCCCCATGCCCACGGAGCGGATCACCCTTAAGTCCACTGCCCCCATGAGGCAAGGATTCGGGAGACATTCCCGTAGTGGCATGCAGATCTTTCCGAAGACATTCAAGATCAGATACACATTGAGAAGACGGCGACCCTTGGCGGGATCCCAGCCAAGGAGGACCACAAGACCCCCGGCAAGAACCTTGCCGGGGATGACAGGAGGCGCTGCGGCAAGACTCTTGCCGGGGCCCCGGCAAAGCCCTTACCGAGGACATTCGCAGGGCCACCGCCAGGCCAACGCCAACTAAGCTTCCACCGCCCCATCCAGCTGCCGACCCAACCAGCTGGGCAGGCACCTGCGTGGCGACATGTAGATCTTCGTGGAAGACCCACCATTGCGCCACCTCAGCTGCCTGCCTTCCTACATGGCACCTCAGGCATCGCTGGCCAGGGCGCGTGTCGACACAAGGAGGAGCGGCGACGGACAAGATGGATGTCTCCCTCGTCCCCGATAAAGCAAGGACACCTAAGCAAGACGCATTAAATGCGCCTTGTCATGTAATGCGAGGGATAACTCGCATCACTGTACCCTTTCCACCTCCTGTGTGCCACTGTGGCGACCCCTTTTCCCTATAAAAGGAGGCCCGAGGCGACCAGGAGGAGGATTGGGCTTTTTAGAACTCCTCACGATCTGGCTTTTTGGAGCCCCTCACGCCCTATAGCTAGATGAAGAACACAAACATATAATCCACCAAAGCAGGAGTAGGGTTTTACGCATCTTTGCGGCCCGAACCTGGGTAAACGAACCGTGTGCTAACTGTTGGATCCGCTCTACTCTCAACCACGCGCCCCGGAACCGTAGTAGGGATTCTTATGATCCCATAGGTGTCGATCCAATACCCGGACAAACAACATGGCATGTATAACGTGATACAGCTAGAACAATACGAGCATGGCATGAACATAAGAACATGATGAAACTATCATGCACCAACTAACTCTGCTCGGGTTACCTCGTAACCATCACATGCATTACTTACCATCATGGACATTGCACGATCATCTCAGGATCCAATCAAGCTTGGTATTAACAATACCATAGTAATCATTTATGACCACAAGGAGCTTGACCTTTACCATTGACTCTCACATAACATCCCAAATATCCAACAAGTCGGTACTCACGATACCCTAGTGAACCTCTCACGATCACATAAGTATCAACTAACTTCTTTCATCATCGAACCAGGGTTGTTATTAAGAACATTATTATTATTAATACTATTGACCCACAGTGTGAACGACACGAAATGGACCCATATCCGCGGGCGCGGCTATCGATAGAGTTAACACACACACTTTGTAGAGGTAGCACACTTTACCGACACTACGAAACCCTGGCCTCGCACTCCCATACGTGCGGATCAAAAGGTTCCAACGAAACCCTCCCCTTTTCATGGCACTCTCCCGACCACTCCGAGCATCTCCCTCACAGGGCTAGGTCTTGGGTGGCCCCATGTCTACCAAAGACACCAACGGCCATCGTCGTGGCAAAACGGTCCCAAACGGGGACAAAGGTACCATAAAAACAAAAACGAGCACACAAGGTTCTGTCCGCCTACCTGATCAGGGTAGCGCGCGCCCACAACCTTCCCTCGCGGGAGGCACCTGTGAGAGGCTGATGTCTACTACGCAACCTTCTTCTTGTAGAGGTTGTTGGGCCTCCAAGTGCAGAGGTTTGTAGGACAGTAGGAAATTTCCCTCAAGTGGATGACCTAAGGTTTATCAATCCGTGGGAGGCGTAGGATGAAGATGGTCTCTCTCAAACAACCATGCAACCAAATAACAAACAGTCTCTTGTGTCCCCAACACACCCAATACAATGGTCAATTGTATCGGTGCACTAGTTCGGCGAAGAGATGGTGATAGAAGTGCAATATGGATGGTAGATATAGGTTTTTGTAAACTGAAAAGGTAAAAACAACGAGGTAGAAAGTGGTAAAAGTGAGCATAACCGGTGTTGTAATGATAGGAAACAAGGCCTAGGGTTCATACTTTCACTAGTGCAAGTTCTCTCAACAAGGATAACATAATTAGATCAAATTACTAGCCCTCAACATGCAACAAAGAGTCACTCCAAAGTAACTAATAGCGGAGAACAAATGAAGAGATTATGGTAGGGTACGAAACCACCTCAAAGTTATTCTTTCTGATCGATCTATTCAAGAGTCCGTAGTAACGTTCAATCTATCATAGAGTTCGTACTAGGATAACACCTTAAGATACAAATCAACCAAAACCCTAATGTCACCTAGATACTCCATTGTCACCACAAGTATCCGTGGGCATGATTATACGATATGCATTACACAATCTCAGATTCATCTATTCAACCAACACAAAGTACTTCAAAAATTTCTACCGGAAAGTCAAGACGAAAACGTGTGCCAACCCTTATGCATAGATTCGCAAGGTCAGGGAACCCGCAAGTTGATCACCAAAACATACATCAAGTAGATCACATGATATCCCATTGTCACCACAGATAAGCACGTTCAAGACATACATCAAGTGTTCTCAAATCCTTAAAGACTCAATCCAATAAGATAACTTCAAAGGGAAAACTCAATCCATTACAAGAGAGTAGAGGGGGAGAAGCATCATAAGATCCAACTAGAATAGTAAAGCTCGCAATACATCAAGATCGTGCCATCTCAAGAACACGTGAGAGAGAGAGATCAAACACATAGCTACTGGTACATACCCTCAGCCCCGAGGGTGGACTACTCCCTCCTCGTCATGGAGAGCGCCGGGATGATGAAGATGGCCACCGGTGAGGGTCCCCCCCTTCGGCAGGTTGCCCGAACGGGGTCTAGATTGGTTTTCGATGGCTACAGAGACTTTTGGCGGCGGAAGTCCTGATCTAGGTTAATTTCCGAAGGTTTCAGTATTTATAGGATTTTTTGGCGTAGCGCACATGTCAGGGGGGCTTCTGGGCTGTCCACGAGATAGGAGGGTGCGCCCCCTGCCCAGGGCGCGCCCCCCACCCTCGTGGGCAGCCCGTGGCTCTCCTGGCCCAACTCTTTTACTTCAGTGGCTTCTTTTGGTCAACAAAAATCATCAAAAATTGGCACGTCAATTGGACTCTGTTTGATATTCCTTTTCTGTAAAACCCTAAAACAGGAGAAAAACAGAAACTGGCACTGGGCTCTGGGTTAATAAGTTAGTCCCAAAAATCATATAGAAGTGTATAATAAAGCCCATAAAACATCCTAGAAGGATAATATAATAGCATGGAACAATAAAAAATTGTAGATACATTGGAGACGTATCAAGCATCCCCAAGCTTAATTCTTGCTCGTCCTCGAGTAGGTAAATGATAAAAACAGAATTTTTGATGTGGAATGCTAACCAACAAAAATTTCAATGTAATTCTCTTAATTGTGGCATGAATGTTAAGATCTGAAAGATTCAAGACAAAAGTCTATATTGACATAAGAAGTAATAATACTTCAAGCATACTAACAAAGCAATCATGTCTTCTCAAAATACTATGGCTAAAGAAAGTTATCCCTACAAAATCATATATTCTGGCTATGCTCCCTCTTCATGCACAACCTCGGTTTTAGCCAAGCACTTGTTTTCATACTCTATTCTTTCAAAGCTTTCAACTTTCACGCAATACATGAGCGTTAGCCATGGACATAGCACTATGTGGAATAGAGTGGTGGTTGTGGACATTGACTAGGTGTATCAAGGGGCTATGGAAATGCCCATCAATAGATATCAATGTGAGTGAGTAGGGATTGCCATGCAACGGATGCACTAGAGCTAAATATGTCTGAAAGCTCAACAGAAGAAACTAGTGGGTGTGGATTCAACTTGCTTGCTCATGAAGACCTAGGGCATTTGAGGAAGCCCATCGTTGGAATATACAAGCCAAGTTATATAATGAAAATTCCCAATAGTATATGAAAGTGACTAAACATGAGACTCTCTATCATGATGAACATGGTGCTACTTTGAAGCACAAGTGTGGAAAAAGATAGTAGCATTGTCCCTTCTCTATTTTCTCTCATTTTTTGGAGGGGCTTTCCTCTTCTTCTTTTTTAGCCCCTCTCCATTTTTTTGGGCCATCTCCTTTTTTATTTGGCCTTTATCTCTTTTTTTTTGTTTTTTTTGTTTCCTCACACGGGACAATGCTCTAATAATGAGGATCATCACACTTATATTGATTTACAACTCGATATTACAACTCGATACTAGAACAAAGTATGACTCTACATGAATGCCTCCGGCGGTGTACCGGGATGTGCAATGAATCAACAGTGACATGTATGAAAAATAATGCATGGTGGCTTTGCCACAAATACGATGTCAACTACATGATCATGCATGGCAATATGACAATATGAAGCGTGTCATATGAACGGAACGGTGGAAAGTTGCATGCCAATATATCTCGGAATGGCTATGGAAATGCCATGATAGGTAGGTATGGTGGCTGTTTTGAGGAATATATATGGTGGGTGTATGGTACCGGCGAAAGTTGCGCGGTACAAGAGAGGCTAGCAATGGTGGAAGCGTGAGAGTGCGTATAATCCATGGACTCAATCATTAGTCATAAGAACTCATATACTTATTTCAAAAATTTACGAGTCATCAAAACAAAGCAATCAACGCATGCTCCTAGGGGGGAGGTTGGTAGGAGTTAACCATTGCGTGCCCCCGACCTCCACACAAAGGTTGACACTTTACAAATACATCATGCTCTAACTTCGTCACATAGCGGTTCACCATATGTGCATGCTACGGGAATCACTAACCTGAACACAAGCATTTCTCAATTCCATGATAACTCCACTAGCATGACTCCAATATCACTATCCTCATATCTCAAACAATTATCAAGCATCGAACTTCTCATCATATTCAATGCACTTAGTGTGAAAGTTTTTACTACATTGATATTGCATGTCTATCATGTGAAGGCTAGTTTTTAGCCAAAGCCTATTACCATGATGTTCTAATAGACTCTCAAAAGGATATAAGTGAAGCATGAGAGTTCATCTATTTCTTCAAAATAAAAGCACCGCAATGCTCTAAAAGATATAAGTGAAGCACTAGAGCAATATCAAACTACTCCAAAAGATGTAAGTGAAGATCAATGAGTAGTTGAATAATTATGTCACTATGTGAAGACTCTCTAACATTTAAGAATTTCAGATCTTGGGATATTATTCAAACAGAAAGAAAAACGATATAAACTAAATTGACGCTCCAAGCAAAACGCATATCATGTGGTGAATAAAAATATAGCTTCGAGTATAGTTACCGATGGATGAAGACGAAAGAGGGGATGCCCCAAGCTTAGGCTTTTGGTTGTCCTTGAATTTTACCTTGTGGTGCCTTGGTCATCCCCAAGCTTAGGCTCTTTCCAGTCTTTGTTCCATAGTCCATCAAAGCAATACTCAAAACTTGAAAACTTCACAACACAAAACTTAGACAAAAATCTTGTGAGCTCCGTTAGTATAAGAAATCAAACCATTACTCAAAGGTACTGCAATGAATTAATTCTTTGTTTGTATTGGTTTTAAACCTATTGTATTCCAACTTCTCTATGGTTCATACTTCCCAATACTACCCATAGATGCATTGAAATAAGCAAACAACACACGAAAAACTGAATCTGTCAAAAACAGAACAATCTGTAGTAATCTGCAGGTTTCACATACTTCTGTAACTCCAAAAAGTTCAAACTAAATTGGTAAACGTGAGGAATTTATCAATTAATTATATGCAAAAAGAATCAACTAAATAGCATGCGCCAATAAAATCTGATGACCATTCTAGCGAGCGCTAACGATTATGTTTTTCACAGCAAGATCACATAAACTTCACACAAGTCTTCCCAAAGGTTCTACTTGGCACAAACACTAATTAAAACATAAAATCACATCTAAACAGAAGCTAGATGCAATATTTATTCCTAAACAGAAACAAAAGCAAAGAAAATAAAATAAAGTTGGGTTGCCTCCCAACAAGCGCTATCGTTTAACGCCCCTAGCTAGGCATAATGATGCTCACATAAAAGATAAGAATTGAAACATAACGGGAGCATCCTGAAGCATATGAATAGCACATTTAAGTCTAACCCACTTCCTATGAATAGGGATTTTGTGAGCAAACAACTTATGGGAACGATAATCAACTAGCATAGGAAGGCAAAGCAAGCATAACTTCAAGATTTTAAGCACATAGAGAGGAAACTTGATATTATTCGAATATGTAGAAGCATATGTTCCTCTCTCATAATAATTTTCAGAGGCATCATGAATAAATTCAACAATATAACTATCACATAAAGCATTCTTGTCATGATCCCCAAGCATATAAATTTTAATACTCCCATCATAAGCAAAATTCTTCTCATTCATAGTAGTGGGAGGAGCAAACTCAACAAAATAACTATCATGTGAGGCATAATCCAATTGAAAACTAAAATCATGATGACAAGTTTCATGGTAATAAATATTCTTAATAGCATACAAGTCATCACAATAATCATCATAGATAGCAACTTTGTTCTCATAATCAATTGGAACCTCTTCCGAAATAGTGGATTCATCACTAAATAAAGTCATGACCTCTCCAAATCCACCTTCGTCAATATAATCATCATAAATAGGAGGCATCCTTTCATCATAATAAATTTTCTCATCAAAACTTGGGGGACTAAAAATATCATCTTCATCAAACATAGCATCCCCAAGCTTGTGGCTTTGCATATCATTAGCATCATGGGTATTCAAAAAATTCATACTAACAACATTGCAATCATGCTCATCATGCACATATTTTATGCCAAGCGTTCTATGTAATTCTTGTTCTAGTACCTGAGCACAATTTTCCTTCCCATCATTTCCACGAATATTAAAAAGATGAAGCATATGAGGTAACCTTAATTCCATCTTTTGTAGTTTTATTTTATAAACTAAACTAGTGATAAAACAAGAAACTAAAAGATTCGATTGCAAGATCTAAAGATATACCTTCAAGCACTCACCTCCCCAGCAACGGCGCCAGAAAAGAGCTTGATGTCTACTAAGCAAACTTCTTCTTGTAGACGTTGTTGGGCCTCCAAGTGCAAAGGTTTGTAGGACAGTAGCAAATTTCTCTCAAGTGGAAGACCTAAGGTGTATCAATCCGTGGGAGGCGTAGGATGAAGAGTCTCTTGTGTCCTTAACACACCCTGCAACCAAATAACAAAGAGTCTCTTGTGTCCTTAACACACCCAATACAATGGTAAATTGTATAGGGCACAACTTCGGCGAAGAGATGGTGATATAAGTGCAATATGGATGGTAGATATAGGTTTTTGTAAACTGAAAATATAAAAATAGCAAGGTAGCAAGTGGTAAAAGTGAGCATAAACGGTGTTGCAATGATAGGAAACAAGGCCTAGGGTTCATACTTTCACTAGTGCAAGTTCTCTCAACAAGGATAACATAATTGGATCATATTACTAGCCCTCAACATGCAACAAAGAGTCACTCCAAAGTAACTAATAGCGGAGAACAAACGAAGAGATTTGACACGTCTCCAACATATCTATAAGTTTTGGTTGTTCCATGCTATTATTTATGAAGTCTTGGATGTTTAATGGGCTTTATCATTCACTTTTATATCATTTTGGGGACTAACCTACTAACCCAAAGGCCCAGTCCAAATTGTTGTTTTTGCCTGTTTCAGGGTTTTGCAGAAAAAGAATATCAAACGGAGTCCAAACGGAATCAAACCTTTGCGAGAGACATTTTTGGAGAAAATCACGCACGCGGAGCTTCAGAACCACGTCAGGGGATCAAGTGGTGGCCCACGAGGGCGGGGGCGCGCCCCCTTCCCAGGGCACGCCCCCTGCCTCGTGGAGCCCCCGAGCGTCCCCTGGTGCCCTACTTCTCCCTATATAAGTCCACGTACCCCAGAAACTCCGAAGACAGAGAGAAACCCATAATTCCACCGCCGTATCTTTTGTTCCCGTGGAGATCCCATCTTGGAGCCTGTTTCGGAGCTCCACCGGAGGGGGATCCATCACGGAGGCCTTCATCATCATCATCGCCCTCACCGTGAGTTGTGAGTAGTTTACCACAGACCTTCGGGGTCCATAGCTAGTATCTAGATGGCTTCTTCTCTCTCTCTCTGGATCTCAATACAAAGTTCTCCTTGGTCTTCGAGGAGATCTATTCGATGTAATCTCTTTTCGCGGTGTGTTTGTCGAGATCCGATGAATTGTGAGTTTATGATCAAGGTTATCTATGAAACATATTTGGTTCTTCTCTGAACTTTTTATGTGTGCTCATAATATTCTTGCAAGTCTCTTTGAATTATTGGTTTGGTTTGGCCTACTAGATCTATAGTTCTTGCAATGGGAGAAGTGCTTGGCTTTGGGTTCAATCTTGTGGTGTCCTTTCCCAGTGACAGTAGGGGTAGCAAGGCACGTATTGTATTGTTGCCATCGAGGATAAAAAGATGGGATTTATATCATATTGCTTGAGTTTATCCCTCTACATCATGTCATCTTGCTTAAGGCATTACTCTATTCTTATGAACTCAACACACTAGATGCATGCTGGATAGCGGTCGATGTGTGGAGTAATAGTAGTAGATGCAGGCAGGAGTCAGTCTACTTGTCTCGGACGTGATGCCTATATACAATGATCATGCCTAGATAGTCTCATAATTATTCGCTTTTCTATCAATTGCTCGACAGTAAATTGTTTACCCGCCGTAGAATATCGCTATCATGAGAGAAGCCACTAGAGGAAACTTTGGCCCCCTGGTCTATTCTCAACATATCAATCTACATCTACTTTACTTTTACTGCTTTTATTCAATGTTCCTATAAACCAAAAATACTAAAAATATAAACTATCATCTCTATCAGATCTCACTTTCGTAAGTGACCATAAAGACATTGAAAACCCCTTATCGCGTTGGCTCACGGGCACGAAATATAAGTAACCGTAAAGGCAAGCTCGACGGACGGCGACGAGGAGTAACAGGGAGAAGCTCACGGGGCAGAGGGAGCCAACGGGCACGGGAAGGAAGCGGTCGAGGCGCCATTAATGTCGTGTCGGCACTGTGCACCCGTGGACGCGATCTGTTCACTGTGGGGACGGCTCACCGGGGAAGAAGACGGAGGGGGCAAGGGCACAGGGCGACACAATCGATCACGAGGAGGCTACTAGACATGGCTGTGGTTCGAGACATCTAAGGAACGGACGAGAACAGGGGCAAGAACGCTACAGAGCACGCGTTTGGCTGGTCCACCCCGTGGTCACCGCGTGAGCTGGTCCAAATGGCGCATTCTGGCCGAGTCGTCCATATCTGAAGGAATGACCTTAGTGCCCTGAGTTCAAAGGCGGTAAGTACTCGGTCCAGGGGCAAAGAAGTGATTGGCAGAAGGATCCAGGAGACATGAACATGAAGGTGTTTGTGTTGCGGGGAGACAAACACAGAAAGAGGCAGAAGCTGACATTTGGCAGGGCTTGATCACACTCAACAAACACCGTGATGACCAAGTATCAACCCAAATGGAGGAATCTAGAAGGGGGTTGCAGTATAGAGTGCCATAATTGCTAGAAATGGGAATTTGGACGATGCACTCAAATGGTGTGTCAACTTGAGCTCAAATTGGACAAGGCAGAGTTATTAGGCCATATGAAGATGCTCAAAAAGTCTCATACCAATTGGCCAAGCCAAAATGGTACTTGCTTCATAATGGTCTTCTCTGAACAAAATCTTAGGAAAATTCCTAAGGGATTATGGCTAAACAATATATGCCCAAATTTGGTGGAGATAGGTTATATGTATAGGAGAAGGTCTAGGAAAAATTTCAGCCTTAATGGAGCAAGATAAAATATACTTGCTTCACAAACTGAAATTTTGGATAGAATCAAATAATTGAATATGAGCTCACATGGAGGCATTAAATGATCTCAACTTTGGTGAAGGGCTAAGATATGACAATATTGAGGACCCTGCAAAATTGCAACTCATTTGGATATGCCTAGCATGTGCCTCCTTCACAAAGTTTCTTTTTGGGCAGAAACTTTGGAAAATCATAATTAAATAACTACTAGGCAAATGAGATTGAAATTTGGCATGTTTTAAAGATATGGACAGTAGACGATGTCCAAGAAGTTTGAGGGCAATTGGGCAAAGGGAAATAGCACTTGCTTCACAAAGTGCCTTTTAGGGCAGAATAGAAAAATAAATATTGGAGGATTATGTTTGAACATGGCAAGGAAAAGTTTTGCCACATTTGATGAAGATATGATCCAAACAATTTATGAGAATTATTTGGGAATTTTGGAAGTGATGGAATATAGGTTGCTTCACAACCTAGGGCAGACAAGGTTATTGCTTTAGTAGAAAAAGGAATATTCCCAATAAAAGAATACTGGGATTTGGGCTAGGATAAAAATAGAAAGGTCTAGGGAATGATTTGGGTATGACAAGCCACTCTGGAAAGTAAGAAGAGGGCATCTTCTTCAGTTTCGAGACCACAGAGCCACAGAAAAATAAAACTCAAGCAAAAATCTCAGAAAAACAAAAGAAAAAGAAAGGGCCGAAAATCAGGCTATGACAGAGTATTAAATTACAATTTCCCTTGAGAAAGGGCGTGGAAAACTTCCCTAGAACCAAGATCAAATTGCCTTATGAATCTATAATGAGGGCAACTTATGGAACATCCAACATGGATGACAACACTTGAAATCTTGGTATCATGCCTAGCTAAGGGCATAAACGATGGCGCTTGTTGGGAGGCAACCAAACTTGTATCTTTTTGCCTTTTGATTTACTTGTTGTTTTCAATAAAATACCCTTTAATACCTCTGTTAAGATGTGTTTTTGTGGTTTGAATAAATGTGTGTGCCAAGCAAAGCCTTAGGATCATGTTGGGTGTTAGTAGATTTGGTCTTGCTGAAAAACAGAAACTTTGGCGCTCACGAGAAAAATTCTAATTTTTAACAGAATAGTGCTTTTTGGTTGATTTTTTTTGTAGAATATTAAAATACAAATTTCCCACATGTCCCTATTGTTTAAAAAAATAGAGTTGTAGAAGTATTCAAAACTTCCAGATTACTAAAGACTGTTATGTTTTTACATATTCTGTTTTTATTGTGTTATGTGCCTGTTTTGATGATTCCATGGTTTTCTTTGAATAGTTTTTTCCATAGAAAAGTTGGAATACAGTAGATATATTACAACAAATATGAATGGTACTACATCACTTATAGTAGTGATTTGTTTTCTTATACTAACGGATCTCACGAAAGGTTTTTTGAGTTTTGTGTGATTGAAGTTTTCAAGTTTTGGGTCATATTGCGATGGATGAAGGAATAAGGAGTAAGAAGTGCCTATGCTTGGGGATGCCCCGGCATCCCAAGCCATTATCTAAAAGAGAAGAAGCAACTAAGCTTGGTGATGCCCCCGAGTGGCATCCCCTCTTTCTTCTAACGACCATCGGTATTTTACTCGAAACTATATTTTTATTCGTCACATGATATGTGTTTTGCTTGGAGCGTCTTGTATGATACGAGTCTTTGCTTTTTTGTTTTGATTTTTAAGTTATCAATCCTTGCTGTACACACCTATAAGAAAGATCCAAATTATGCCATGACTTGTTAGATTAGCTCTCTTTGCTTCACTTAAATTTTTGTGAGCTATGGAATTGCTCTAGTGCTTCACTTATATCTTTTTGAGCATGGTGTGCTTTAGTATTTTAGAAGAAATACTCTCTTGCTTCACTTAGACTTATTTGAGAGTTAGTCATTTTTTAAGAAATTCTCTCTTCCTTCACTTAAAATATTTTGAGAGAAAGAAAAAAAATATGCTCATGATCTTCACTTATATTTGTTTGAGCTTATCAAAAGCAACACATAAAAAATTTAGTTCCAAAGTGATAAATATCCGAGAAGGATATAATAAAACTTTCATGAAGATCATTGGACAAAATAAACTTGATTCCTTATAATAGTTTTGAGACATGATGATGTGATATGTGAGTCATGTTAATGAGTAATTATGCTTTAGTAAGAATATTAGTGTTAGGGTTTGTGATTCCCTATGCAAGCACGAAAGTCAATAATCATGCAATGAAATTACATCCTACTTGTGGTTTATTATTCGGTGTTATTTAAGCTCAATGTTTGCTTATGAGATTATTCGCTTCATCGTTGGTCGCTTCCCAGTCTTTTGATAGCCTTCATTTTGCACTAAGTATGATCAGTACTTGTGCATCCAAAATCGTTTATCCATGTTTTGCCACATGAGTCCACCATACCTACCTATATATGGTATTCCCTTGCTATTCTAAGAAAATTTGTATGTGCCATCTCTAAGTTTCAAAATAAATTTCCCTTTTGTGTACCCACACCGCTCACGAGGCGGTGAGTGGTGGCCAATATTTTCCATGCTAGATGTGTTATTCTCATGATGAGTGTTTATTCACTTGTCATTGCACGAGATTAAGGCAAAGGTATTAGGGATGCCCAGTCCCGCAATGAAAAATAAATATACTTTATGTTGTCAAATAATAAATTCCTTGGAAAGTGTTGGTATGGAAGGCAACCGTGGATTCGGCTAGCCATGGCTTGTGAAAGTTTGGTGGAAAAGAATGAACTTTATTTTATGTTTGGGAACCACCTATGATATATCTAGCATGGAAAGTGTTGGGAACCTTGAGTCGTTTTCATATACCTCCCAAAATACTTTTATCTCTCAATTTAAGCTTTGATCTCTGGCACCTGTACAAATCCCCTACTTCCCTTTGCGAAAGGCCTTTCTTTTACTTATGCAAATTTTATTTTTGAATTTGAGTCTCCATGATCTCTTATAAAGCACCAACTAGGACACACTATGATCGTACTTGAGCATTGGGTGTAACTAATACGTGAATGTGTTTCATGAATGGATCAATGGTTGAGCATGATGGGCTAGGGATAACTTATTTTATCATTGATATTTTGAAAGACATGGTTGCTTGTTGATATGTTTGAGTATTTAAATCTCATGTCAAAACTAGACTATTGCTTTGAACAATATAAAAGTCCAAATTTCCATGCTATAAAGAAAAGAATATGATATGACATGATAGGCAGCATTCCACATCAAAATTCTATTTATCATTTACCTACTCGAGGACGAGCAAGAATTAAGCTTGGGGATGTTGATATGCCTCCAACGTATCTATAATTTTTTATTGTTCCATGTAGTTTTATTATGATTCTTGGATGTTTTACAATCATTTTATAGTCATTTTATATCATTTTTTGGTACTCACCTATTGACATAGTGCCAAGCGCCAGTTGTTGTTCGCAGGAAATCAATATCAAATGGAGCCCAAACACCGCGAAACTTTTTGGGTAATTTTATGGGCCAGAAGATACCTAATGGGCCAGAGAAGCACCTGGGGGTGCCCCGAGGGGGACACAACCCACCAGGGTGTGCTAGGCCCCCCTAGCGTGCCCAGGAGGGTTGTGCCCACCTCGGTGGCCTCCTGCACTGCCTCTTCACTCTATAAATACTCAAATATTCCAGAGATCTTAGAGGAGTCGACGAAATTCTATTCCAGCCGCTGCAAAGTCCAAAACCACCTGATCCAATCTAGACACCATCACGGAGGGGTTCACCACCTCCATTGGTGCCTCTCCGATGATGTTGTAGTAGTTCCTTGTAGACCTATGGGTCTGTAGTCAGTAGCTAGATGGCTTCCTCTGTCTCTTTTGATTATCAATACAATGGTATCTTGGAGATTCATATGATGTAACTCTTTTGCGATGTATTTGTTGGGATCCGATGAACTTTGAGTTTATGATCAGATCTATCTTTTTATATCCATGAAAGTTATTTCAGCCTTCTTTGATATCTTATATGCATGATTTCTTAAAGCCTCGTATTTATTCATCGATACTTTGGTTTTGTTTGGCCTACTTGATATATTTATCTTGCAATGGAAAGAGGTGCTTTGTAGTGGGTTCGATCTTACGGTTCTTGATCCCACCGACAGAAAGGGAACCAACATGTATATATCGTTGCTACCAAGGATAAAACGATGGGGTATATTTCTACATAAATAGATCTTGTCTGCATCATGTCGTCGTTCTTATTGCATTACTCCATTTCTCCATGAACTTAATACACTAGATGCATGCTGGATAGCGGTCGATGTGTGGAGTAATAGTAGTAGATGCAGGCAGGAGTCGGTCTACTAATCTTGGACGTGATGCCTATATAATGATCATTTCCTGGATATCGTCATGATTATTTCAAGTTCTATCAATTGTCCAATAGTAATTGTTTTCCCACCGTTTGCTATTTTGTCGAGAGAAGCCACTAGTGAAATCTACGGCCCCCGGGTCTCTTTCTCATATTATTTGCCTTTGCGATCTATTTTCCTTTGCTTATATTTTCAGATCTACTAAACCAAAAACCCAAAAGTACCTTCCTGAAATTTATCTTATTTATCATTCAATCTATCAATATTTACAACTCTATCACGTCCATTACCCGAAAGGGATTGACAACCGCTTTTACCCATCGGGTTGCGAGTATTTGTTATTTGTGTGCAGGTGTTGTTTATGTTGTGTTGCTTCGTTCCCCTACTGGTTTGATAACCTTGGTCTCATCACTGAGACAAATACCTACCGCTACTATACTGCATCATCGCTTCCTCTTTGGGGAAATACCAACATAGTTCTAGCAGACATCAGTGTGTTGGGAAAGGGCCGCGCACCAGGGCCCTCGTGGCGCGCCACCAAGCGCTGCTGCGAGCGTCATGGATTTTATAAGGTATAATTTAGTTTTGTAAGGCGATCTCATTAGTTTTGGGATGCAAATCATTAATCCCGAGTGTTCGGGAATTATTAGCTTCCTTAATTAAGTATGTAAAAGGAAAAGTCTGGAAACCTTGTGTATCCATACCCATTTTGTAAGTACGTGCACAAACTTAACTATATATCGCACTACACGTCTCTCTCTATATATTCTTGCACACTGTGCTACTACTATTACTTATGTACGTGCATATGCACGTTTTAACATTAGGATGTGTTTTTTGTAAAAGTAGAAAAACAACACTAGTTAAGCTTGTGAAATGATTCAATGCAATAGAAATGCAAAAATGCTCGTTTGATTGTTTACTTTTAGCTTCCTTATCTGTGGTTATTTCTCTATCGTACTTTGTACAATATCTCACTGGTCGGGAAGGCATGCAAAATCCCAAACTGCTTCGTATACCCTGTATCGAAATTTTGGCCTAACAAGTTGTGCCGTGCAATAGGAATTGCAACTTGAGTACTACTACTAGGAGTACCAGGGGCCAGGTCTTTTAGGCTTCTAGATTAGTAATCCCATAGCTACCACCTCTATCTTGGTTTATTGGTCCCCATTGTAATACGTGTCAAATTTAACTAATGAAATATTTATGCATGTCACCGAAAATTATATCAGTTATCAGTTAAATCTTTGGCCAAAATTTAACACAAATTACAATGGTGACTAATAAACCATGACAGATGTAGTACTCCCTTTGTCATAGTTTAGAAGGCGTACATCAGAAATCAATGGGACCAGGGTGTTTCACGATTGGCTCTAGTTTCCTTTGCATGCGTCTGAAAAATAGCAGCGTAGTTAATAGCACAACGCCCAATTGCTTGAAAAATCAATGCGCAGTAACCCCTGTGGCCACTAAACGAGCAACCCTCACACATGCATTGGTGGAGACCGATTCCAGTGGGTGGATTCACAT
>LR738713.1:231664519-231723315 GCA_902687465.1 Secale cereale | reverse complement strand
CTATCTTGGTTTATTGGTCCCCATTGTAATACGTGTCAAATTTAACTAATGAAATATTTATGCATGTCACCGAAAATTATATCAGTTATCAGTTAAATCTTTGGCCAAAATTTAACACAAATTACAATGGTGACTAATAAACCATGACAGATGTAGTACTCCCTTTGTCATAGTTTAGAAGGCGTACATCATAAATCAATGGGACCAGGGTGTTTCACGATTGGCTCTAGTTTCCTTTGCATGCGTCTGAAAAATAGCAGCGTAGTTAATAGCACAACGCCCAATTGCTTGAAAAATCAATGCGCAGTAACCCCTGTGGCCACTAAACGAGCAACCCTCACACATGCATTGGTGGAGACCGATTCCAGTGGGTGGATTCACATGGTCGCATGCATACAGTACTCGTAGAGCAGAGTATTAATTAGCTAGGAGTAATTGCATTGGCACCTTATATCTTGTCTATTTCGGAAAATCACGTAAATCTAACTGTGCCTTCTAAACTGTGATGGAGGGAGTACTAGTTTAGAAACCCAAATGAATGAGTGAGGCACCTTCTGTTACTCTCCACTATGACTAGTCTTATGGGAAAAACTGGGGAAGAGACAGCTTATTTTTTAAGCCGCCAAAATAACTGGCCCTAGAAGTAGTAGCTGCGCTTTCCCAGCTTCGCGTTTTTACACTATGGCCAGCTGCGGCTTCTCATATCCAGCTTCTTGGTGCTAAAACGTTTGGCTCGACTTAGAGTTTGCAGAGTTGGCGATTGAGTGTGCCCTAGGAGGACATCAGAACATGCCCTAGGAGTAGTAGCTAGGGATAGAGTGTGCGAGATGAACCGGACAAAGTAAATGCAGAGAATTGAAATGCAAAAAAGACATAGGGATGTGATGGTTGCTTGTCCATTTATTTTACCAGGCCACTTATTACTGGGAGTGGTGGGGTTTTATGATATGACGGCTTTACTGTCGCGCCACGAGCGGGGTGAGACTCAAATGCAGCGCCGCCCTCTACACTAGTACTACCTCTGTCGTGATTTTTAATGCCTTCCACTACATAACTGGTGCCCGACATGTTAAAATATACTCCCTCCGTTCCTAAATATTTGTCTTTCTAGACATTTCAAATGGAATAGAACACACGGATGTATGTAGACATATTTTAGAGTGTAGATTCAATCATTTTCCTTCGTATTTAGTCACTTGTTCAAATATCTAGAAAGACAAATATTTGGGAACGGAGGGAGTAGTAGACGGGGCATCGATGCCCTGGTAAATTTATTTGGCACCGGCCTCACACTGTGCGGGTGCAGCCCGCATAAAGATGGGACCCACACATACATAGAAATATCAAAGCAAGCCAACCTCTGGTCAGCCTTCACGCAAGTTCCTCTCGTCTATCTTCAGAAAAATAGGGCCTTAGAGCAGCAAGTACATATGGTAGTATATTTTATCACAATGCGCAAATGGGCATCGGAGCAGGAACTTGCTCCGGTTATCAGAAATCTTTTTATGGAACCGCATTAGCTATGAAGGGCATCGGTGCCAAATAATGTAAAAGTGGATTTGGCACCTCTTTTGGCCTACATTGTGGAAGGCCTTATTCCCCCATGTCATTTGACTGAAGATTTAATTGACAAAATGTTAGTGCATGTTAACAAAAACTATATCGTTGGATTCGTATTTGAACATAGTTTTCAATGATATAATTTTTGGTGACATGCATGAGCATTTATCATACTATATATAATGTTTGTTAAATTTATGGTTGTACTATATATAGTAAGGTGCCGGTGCGTTGCACGGAACAGTGAAATGCATTGATCGGGGAGTTATTTATTTTGACAAAGTATGTGGGGGTCATCTCATGTGTAACGAGTATTTGTTATACATGTTGCCTATAAGTTGGCTATAGATGACATGGCACTTTCTTATAGTCAACAGTTGGCTATACTATTAAGTATTAACCATGCTCTTATACACGTAGACAGAGGGATTAATTTAGGATGAATTGGAAGGGGGCAGAGGAGATGTAAGAAATGGTTCATCATAAGTCTTTCACCTTTACTGGAGTAAAAATTCTCAATTAATCTCATAAATGGAAAGTGAGAACTCTAATGGAGCAAAAGCATACATGGAAGATTCTAGACTAACCCATAAATGGATACACTTTTATTCAAGCGCGATACTCTAGTAGAGCAAGATCATGCATGGAAGGTTTTATACTATATAAATAAAAGTCTCCACATGCTTAGACAGCGAATTACACTGAGCGAAGACTTGGGCAGAAAATGCATATGATCAGGTGAACCTCCTTGGAGTCCCCGTGCACCATCTTGGTCGGAAAATCATACCAAGCTTCTTCCATGTCCACATTGCCCGGAAGGAAGCAGCTCGGCACAGTCTTAGTTAGCGTGATGGAGTAGGCGTGGCCGCCCTAGTACCTCAGAGGAGCAGTAGCAGTGAGCTCGCACCCATACACTGGCCTCGTGTCAGCATCAGCAGCGTTGCCCATGACGCACAATATAGAGACGGGGCGGTGGCCTACACGGGCCTTATCGTTGCCCACGACCAAGAGGAAGACGATGTCGTCCTCCACCGCGACTAGCAGGCGGCGATGATTCTCCAGCGACTCCGGCACGGCGAATGGGTAGCACGTATCGTACTTGATGTTGTCCGCTGCGGGCAAGTAGTGAGTGATGGATGGTGTCGTGAGGTGATGCACAAAGCTCATCAGTGAGCCCTCAAACGGCGGCGTGCACTCATAGCAGTAGCAGGGCGCATATGGAACTATGCTCCGCCAGTGAGTGTTGGTCGAAGTACCTCTCGCTGCTGAAACTCTTGTAGATGCAGGGCACCTTGCAGGCATCAACCAGGCCGTCCATGAAACGGGAATGGCTGTAGGGGGCGTTGCGCCCGCCGAATGGAGCGTAGGTGGCAGTGGCTATAGATTGTTGCACCCGCCGAATGGAGTGCAGGAGAAGCACATGAAGCAGTAGATGGTGTCCTTACTAGTACTCGCTCCATTTCTTTACTCTCTACTTTCTCTACTTACTAGCAAGATGCATATATATGAGTAGTTTATCCTGTGGGAGATAAGGATGAACGAGGGACGACCTTATCTGCAAATGTGGAGAGAAGTGCGGGTATCTTTTTACGAAATTGTCATAGTTTCCTTCCTATCTGTCAGATATAGATCGGACGGCCTATAATGCAAGATGGCCGGCACACTATCATCACCAACTCTGTTTTTTTATAAGAGTATAGAGTAGAGAGTAGATAAGAACTGAGCATAGGCCAGCTGCCAAGGCGTCGTCCATCCCCATGCCTCCGCCCAGTCCAACCACCAGCTGCCAAGTTATAACACCAGGTGTTTTAAGCTTTTTAAGTAATGATATCCGGCGATTGTTCGCCACGAGCCCGATCCTGGCGTATCCCACATAACCGTAAGATTTCCATCCGATGATGTTCTGTTTTTAAGCCATGGTATTTAATAAAACGGCCCTATTCGATACACGGGATATTTACAGGAAGCTCGTCGGAAAGTTGTTCCTCGGAGAAATTTCTCTTCTCTTCTATTCGGGACAAAGGAAAGATCAACAGTGTTTTGCAAGAAAACTTCCTTCGGCGTGCAGATTTTGCCTCATTCCATAGGATCGAAAAAAATCTACCATGAGCTAATGTTTGGCGGATGCCCGAGGCAAGCCGCTCCCTACTACGTACGGACATGAATAAAATATTCTGCTAGAGAATATGCTTGAACCACAGACAAAACCAAATCACTTCTTAGCCAAATATAAAACCAATATTTTTCCTGTACGCTTCCAATGGAGGCGAATGCTCCTTCCTCCTGATTCCTCTGTGGTTTTCCGTGTTAACTCATTCATGTGTTTTACAATGGCATTCCTTTCCTATTCCTATATATCTCTCCATTCCAATGTTTTCAACACCTCTATTCCGAACAGGCCCGTACTATAACTGCGTCGCGAGCGTTGGCAACACCCAGGTCTCCCAGCGAACGTTTGCTAGGGAGTGGAGTTAGCACTGATGGCGGCTCATAGTCATTCCATGATCTGGCACTGAAGTTTTTAATAACTACTTTAGAATATACTACTCCTCTGGTGCTAGTAGTAGAGTAGAGTCCTACACAACTACTAGGGCATACTAGTAGGTATTGTAGTTTATTGTACTAGTAATGTGATCACTCAAGCAAGTTGTTTGGCATCGATATGACCCTACGATGCTGGGATGTGTCTATTAAGTCAAGCGGCGTGTTGTTGTCATCATCACCTGTCCATTTCCCGCAGCACATATCCGCTTCTCCATCCTCATCCGCACATAATCGTCAAAATCTTCAATCCCCGCTAGGCGCCTCCCCCCTCTTCCGAAACTGAAGCACTAAAAATGGCAGAACTGAGCAGCATCCGCCGAAAGAGTGGCTGGAATTCTCTCCCCATAGAGGTAATCAAGCTCATTGTTTCGCATGTGGACGATCTCAGCACCATGCCGCTCGCCGCATGCTCGTCGGGGTTGTACCGTTTACTCAAAGCCCTCGGGCCGGAACTTTTTAAGCTAGCTCCCTGCTTGCTGATGCCGCCTGATCTTCAGAAACGGCGTGTCACATAGCATAACGATTGTAGGGTGGCGAGCATCAACCCCCTCGACTGCGATCTGATCCCCATCACCTTGGACTACATTAACGGTATGTACTGGGTCGGCATGAACACGTCTTGGATGGTGCTCGTCAATGGTCGCGGTAGCTGGATGCTCGTAAAGGTCTGCACCCGGCGATTGATCCGCCTTCTATCGACTTTGGCAACGCGGCCCAGAATACTCGGAATCTTACAGTAGCCAACATGATACCAAGTTTGATTTTCTCAAGGTTGTAATCTGCCAAGTGCCCACAAGATATGTGAATTATAAAGACTTCAGGCTAATTGGGTTCTTCAACTACGGTCTCGCATATCTGATAGGTCACTGCTGTAAAAAATGGATAAATCTGCACGTCCATCGTAGGATCATACATCCTCCATGGTTCTCTGATGCCATTGAACACAAGGGCTTCATTTACGCTGTGGACCCTTCTATGGCTGGACGTATTGCTGGCCTACTCCAATCATCGCTCCAAATGGTTGTTATAGTAGTATGTTACTTTCCTATGATATCATGATGGCTTGCTTATATTACTGTCAACATTTACTAAAAAAATATTCATGCTCATAACATGTTGTTCTTAAGATTGACTACAGTACGAGCCCTTTCTTATTTGACTACAACTTGATATGATGTTGTAGGCCGCCTGGTGTCCATACCCTTCCTAATCCCAGAAAGTTTCAAAGAAAAGCGGCAGGGCAGTTGCAGGTGGTTCCTGGCTCGATCAGACGGCGACGAACAATTGATGATCGTTTGCACATACAAGACGTGTTGTTTTCCGGAATACAATCACAGTCACTTCAAGGTCTTTGAGCAGGATCCTAGCTTCTCCGGGCCTTCAGGAATTTTTGACTGGAGGCTGGTAAGTAGCCTTGGTACACGCTCTCTGTTTGTGGGACTGAATTATCCGATTAACCAAGAGATAAACCGACGGCAAGGATCATGATGGCAGCGCGGTTTCGTTCATCAGGAAAAACTGTGTGTACACAGCATACCATCCGTCTCTCCATGCACCATACCCCGATATGTGCCGCCACGCTCTGCAGCCCAAAGTAGGACAGAGAGTCGCAAGTGTCAGACTTCGACCTGCTGGCTGGGTTTCCCCTGTTAGGCACCCATGTGGTTCAAGCCGTCAGCTAATCTCCAATGCTTAATAAATAGTAACATCTAGTTGAGCAAGTTAGTTAGATGTGTATGCTTGGTCTACTAGGATCTTTATTTAGTTAGATGCATACACTTCCACTTTTTTGGTAGCCCTTTTGTAATGATGGCTACTGTTTGGTTTGGAAGAGAGAGTTGCGTCTTTACTCTTCTGGCTTGCTTACTGCTTCTGTTGCACCCCAACCCTGGTTGTTGCTTCTGTTTTCAATGTACAATCAGTTGTATATTTCTTCTGTTGGGTGAATAAATGTGTTGTTAGAACGACAAACACAATGTTTTGGAAATCGTTGCATGATCCGATCCTTTAGTGCCCCGTCTTAGCGCATACTATTTTTTGTACGGAACACATTTCCACTTGTCGATAACATGCAACCCACTGATGAAGGCCCAATAGAGGAGCCCATAATTAACTAGAAGGGAGGCTCTCACATGAATCCGGCTCAGGTACAAGCTCATGATCCCCTAAACATAAATAAGTAAATAAATAAATAAAGCTAAATGCTCATGCACCAGTTCTTTAAATTTACGATTTGAAAAGTCAAATTTTAACAGGAGGATATTATTTCCTACGAGTGTGTCGTTAAATTGTGTCGATATTATTCTTAGGCAAAGTCGCAAAGATACCGACCGGTCTTTTTTCTCCCACCATTTTCTTTCTGCAACTAGTGGATCCATGCAAATCATAGTCAACATTGTAAATATTTCTGGCCCATTATTATTTTTCGATAAGAATGCCCAACCCAGCAACACATTGGCGACACCACTTTATCCTAGCGCTTCTGAATGTGCTCGGCTTCACACCTCAAGTAGAAAATTGTATCAAAAAAACCTCAGGAAGAAAAAGGTGCTCTGCAACATTTTACAATAACTTTTAGCGATATAAAATTAATTCTTATAATCCAGCATAATGAGTTTTTGGGTCTGGCCGGTCCAGCCGCCAAAACCAAACCTGTGCCAGCAGGAGCGCCTGTTCCCGCCTTCCACGATTGGTTGCGCTGCTGTGCACGCATCGCCACCCCGTTGTACCCTGAAATGCTGGCCAGGCCATCCCTTTACTACCCCGACATCCTATTCTTCTCTGGCGACAACAGCCTACCCCGCACCAGAACCAGTGAACCCTCGTACTTCCCTCCCTCTACTGCCATACTACCGCATGTTCCCTGGCTCCTATTCATTCCCATTCGAGGCTTCTCCATCGTCCCCCGCCTTGGTGCGCTCGCCCCGGCGCCGCCGTCCGGCCCTGTCAACATATTGAATCGGGAGAGGACTGTAGTTGTGAGTATGATAGTACGGCCGCACCAGGTCCACTCCCGAACACAAGCAAGCGCCTCTTTTACTACTCAGATGCACCCCTCCTTTTTATTTACTCTAATCTACCATGGTGATATCTAGGACCCACATCACTGTCAATGTATAGTCAATTAATGACAGAATTGCACAACTATTTTTTTGATGATTTGTTCAGAGGTGCAGGCTATAAACTGGGTTGTGCGGTATGTGTGGCTCGTCTAACAACATGACCAGCCCAACAGTTTTTTCTTTGGGAAAATAGGTAGCCCACTATTTCTTTTTGATGAATACCCAAGCTAGGCCTATTTGTTTTCTCCGACTTACTGGGTTGCAAATCTTTCAAGACGAGGAGGGATGCATTCTGGCCTGAGCAACGAGTATGGGTAGTATATCTTAAAAGTAATATGAAAGGGGTTACAAATTCCAAAAACATATAGGAAATGGGCAATTAGTTTCTTTTTTTGTTTTTGTTCTTCAGTGATATTTTATATTTCAATGGGTTTTAACATGACATAGTACTGCTTTTTTTTAGTATAGCTACTAATTTTTGGATTAAGGATATTTTGTTCCATAGTAAAAATATGCAAATTTTAAAATTTTCATATTTTTGGGTTCAACATTGTAAAAATGGGCTATAAATGGGCAGCACTTCTAAAAATGGAAAATGGGCTGCAAATAATAACATATGATATAGGAAATGGGCTGTAAATTATAAAAATAATAAAAAATGGGTTGTACACGCCATAGATTTCGAGGTTGACTTGTTTACGCAAGGCTTTGTCAGTCAATACACGATTCCTCCAACTAACATCTAGTGCGCATCGGTTCGTAGGCTAACATGTGGGCCTACTAAGTTGACGCGTACGCAGGCCTTTGTCAACTTAGTGAACAAACGATTGTAGCAGCAGTGACCGTAAGATGTCTATCCAACGGTCGTAGTGCTTCTTGAACCTCTAGTCTTCTTGCTCCAGACGCCCAAACCAACGTCGGTCGTGCCGCCCGCTCGTGCCTCCCATGGCCGACTCTGCCGCCGCGCAGGCCTGACCGCCCCAACCTCTGGCCAGGCCATCCCTCTACTCACCCACAACCCCTGTAATTCTACGGCGACGACAACCTCACACCGCAGCCGAACCAGTCAACCCTCGTACTCCTCTCCACTTGGGCATCCACTGCCTCGTCTTCCATGAACCCGTGTCGTCCCCTTCCTAGGCCTCGCCGCCGTCCATCGCCTTGGTGCTCTCGGCGTGACGTGGTCAATGTGGTCAAGGAACAACTTCTATCGGAAGAGTACTTTACATGAAGAGGCTGACAGCCAGGTCATCGGCCGCAGCAAGGAAGTGCCTCCTTATTACGCGTAAAATAATGGTTCCTCCACCTGACAGCAGGGACCCACTGGTCGGGCCACCGTATTCCGTGAAAAATGTCCCCTCTGACTACTAGGACCCACCAGCTAAATTTTCGCACGCAAGGAAGTGCGTACATATTATGGGAAAAAAATGTTTCTCCCCCATGACCGTTGGGACCAACCATCGATTTCTTTGCACGCAAGGAAGTGCCTCCTTACCTCCCTGACAGCTGGGACCCACCGGGTCGAACTGTACGTAGGGTTGTCTATCTGGTCGCAAACATGTATGTACATACTGGTAAATCAGTCTGTCTACAGGCTACAGCAATGATCCGTGGCCGAGTAAGGAAGGGCATGTGTTGTAGTAGAGGCGTGGATGTAGCATGTCACGCAGTCCCGTCAATATTGTGTACACATACGTATATCCAGGGTGCAATAAAGTAAATACGGCCACGTACGTACATACGGGCGGGGTCTCGAACGCCTACTCGCGCATAGGTATGGCCAGGGCTCCTATACATGGAGAGGCAGCGGAGAGCAGCAATGGCGTCCTATTCATCGGCAGCCAACCGACTGGGTCGGAACAAAGAAATGGCATCGTGTTCATCGGGAGGCAACGGAATGTGTCATGTTCATCGGGTGCCAACCGGCTTGGACAGAACAGCCAAAACGAGGCATGGTGTACCGCAGAACGGAGGACACGGCATTCTGTTCGACCGCCTACGATTGAAACGAGATCCTGCTCAGCAGGAGGGGTCTAGCGTACCACACAATTGTGATGGCCTGGCTTATTAGGGATGAAAGACTACTCATATCAATAAGGAATTCCTTCTTTTCCGGGAGCCCATTCAGATAGAACTCCAAAGTTAAGCGTGCTCAGCTTGGAGTAGTTTCAGGATGGGTGACCGACCGGGAAGTTGCTCCCGGGTGCGCACGAGTGAGGACAAAGTGCGCTGAAAAGACTAGTATTGATATGTGAGGCCAGTCTAGATCCCGCCAGGAGTAACGACCACCGGCGGGTGTGTCCGAGGCGTTACAACAACGGAGGAAATGGACTTGTGTTTGAGCTCCTACGGTCGAAACGGGCTCCTGTTGATTGGCATCAGAGCCGACCCTCACGGTTACACGGATGTTTGCGGACAGTTTGCAGTCATGTTGTGCATGATGTTTGTGACCCGTCGTGGCACACGGCATGGCACATGTGCTGTCCTGGAAGCACAGACGTTTGTGCCAAGAGGGAACGTTCCTGTGGCCCGACGAGGACATCAGTTCCTCTTAGTGAGGGTGCATGTGATGGCCTGGCTTATTAGGGATGATAGACTACTCATATCAATAAGGAATTCCTTCTTTTCCGGGAGCCGTTTCGGATAGAACTCCAAAGTTAAGCGTGCTCACCTTGGAGTAGTTTCAGGATGGGTGACCGACCGGGAAGTTGCTCCCGGGTGCGCACGAGTGAGGACATAGTGCGCTGAAAAGACTAGTATTGATATGTGAGGCCAGTATAGATCCTGCCAGGAGTAACGACCACCGGCGGGTGTGTCCGGGGCGTTACAAGTTGGTATCAGAGCTGACCCTCACGGTTACACAGATGTTTGCGGACAGTGCAGTCATGTTGTGCATGACGTTTGTGACCCGTCGTGGCACACGGCATGGCACATGTGCTGTCCTGGAAGCACAGACGTTTGTGCCAAGAGGGAACGTTCCTGTGGCCCGACGAGGACGTCGGTTCCTCTGAGTGAGGGTGCATGTGATGGCCTGGCTTATTAGGGATGATAGACTACTCATATCAATAAGGAATTCCTTCTTTTCCGGGAGCCCATTCGGATAGAACTCCAAAGTTAAGCGTGCCCAGCTTGGAGTAGTTTCAGGATGGGTGACCGACCGGGAAGTTGCTCCCGGGTGCGCACGAGTGAGGACAAAGTGCGCTGAAAAGACTAGTATTGATATGTGAGGCCAGTCTAGATCCCACCAGGAGTAACGACCACCAGCGGGTGTGTTGTGACACCCCGAGACCGGTGCGCCAGGTATCAGCTAGTTATTCGTTGTCAGTGCCATGTCATCTGCTTGCGTGTTGCATCTTGCCTTGTCATCTTGTGTGTTGCATCAACATGTTTTAAAACTTGCATCCGCCCGAGTCCTCTCGTCCTTCCCGTTGTCCGTTCTGAGCCCAGACACACTCACACGCGCCCGTGGCGCCTCCGAATATTTATTTTATGAGTGGCCTAAAAATGTTCTCGAAATGGGTTGAAACTTGGCGTGTGGTCTTATTATAGTGTAGACAGGCCGCCTGCCAAATTTCATCGCATTCGGAGCTCGTTTGATAGCCCAACGGATATATATAGCGGCACTAGTCGCCGGTTAATTCGTCGGACGTTTTCGGTCTCCGAAAACCCCGTGGGCCGCTTTTCCCTTCTCTCCTCGTAGCCCGAAACCTCTTCTACATAGCCCACTAGCCTCCCCTAGGCCCATCCTAACTCCCCTTGCGATCGGATCCGTCGGATCGCGATCGTAGGGCTCTAAAACCCCCCAAAACCCCCAAACCCTAGCCCCTATGCCTATATATAGGCCCCTTCCTTCCAAATTTGGGCAGCCTTGCTTCTTCCCCTAGCTCTAGCCCCCTCCCCCATCAAATTCCGCGCCAACCCACCTCACTTCTGCCACTTGGCGCCGCCTGGTTGGCTCCCCGTCGCCAAAACAGTCACCTCCAGCCACTCTGGGCGCGCCGCGTGGCCTGGCCACTCCCACCGCCGCGTCGGCCCGAGCGAGGCCCGCTCGGGGCTGGATCTGGGCCCCGAGGCCCGACCGCGCGCGTCACCCACTCGCTCCAGGCGCATCCCCGACCGCGCCGCCCTTCGTTCCCGACGTCACCGGAACCCCGTCGGCCGGCCACCGGAGCTCGCGACCCCGCCTCTGGAACACTCCTCTGCCGCCTCCTCGATGCTCTGCCACCAGCGCTCGCTCCTCCACGTCGCTCCGCCCCGAGGCCCGACCGCGCACCGTTCTCGCCGGAGCCCCAACCACCGCCAGAGTCCGGACACCTCCTCCGCCCCGCCTCCTCGTTCGCCGCCGGCCTCCTCTGACGCCAGATCCGGGATCCCCTCGTCGGGATCTCTCCATTTCCATCGGTCCCGACCACCGGACCCTGCCGCCCTCGCCGGAGAACAAGGTGCCGCCGCCGGTTGCCATGGCCAGTAGGGCCTGCTCGGGAGGAGCACGAGCGCCGCCTCCCGCTCTCACCGCGCCGGGCCCAGCGCCCCGGCCACGTCGCCCCGACCTTGCAGTGGGCCTGCTCTGGCCCAGGTCGCCCATCGGCATGGTCCTTCCTCGTGGGCCCCGCCGCCAGTTTCGGTCCAGCAGCACCGGGCCTCCTCCTCTCCACGTCTCGGGCCAGGCCCAATGTGAGCCTCCCCTCCTATCCAGTGCTTGAGCACCGTTTAGTTATCCATCGCCCGTTGTGTTTTTTTCCTATGTAAAAACTGCTAAATCTTTTATTCTGTCAGCATTAATGTTGCATCTTTGCATGATGATATCTTTTTGTGTGCTTATCCAAATTGTGCGAATGATATGTCAAAATGATCATGGGGATATGCTCTACACTTTGTTCCATTGTGCCATGCTTATTTGAGTTCATCTAGATGCTCTAATATCTGTTGCAAGGGTGCTACTTGTTATAAACTGCTGCTACTTGTTATTTTGTTGATGTGTTAGAGATATGATAACTTAGTGCATGTTTATCCAAATGATGCAAGTGATATGTCAAAATGTTCATCATGAGATTCTCTACATGTTGGTTGCTATAGCATGCTTGTTTGAGTTCATATTGCCATGCTTATCTATGTTGCAAAAGTGCATTTGGCTGTTATGTTCTGAAACTTGTTACGAGAAGCCTAGTTGAGGAGCTCGTTGTTATTGTTGTGTTTGTCCCCTTGTCACATGCCTAGATGTTTTAGATTCTCCATGATGTGTTCTTTGATGTGGTGCATTTAACTTTCCATGATATGCCTTGTGTTGACTTAAACATGCTTGCAAACTTGCCATGTTGTTATTGCTGTTTTAACACTTAGTGAAATTTCACTAAGTCTGAAATCTGTAATATCCGGATGCTATGTTTGCTTGTTGTTCTAGGAAAATCCATGTTAGTTTTGAGGTGGCTACTGATGATTCCTTGTTGTATATGTTGTTGTCTATCCATTCATGCCCTCACATGCTCATTTGGGTTGCTGTAGCTTATTTAATTCTTGCTCCCAAGTTGCTAGAAAATATTGCTGTCAGGTTTTTAGTGTCATGATCAAAATGTTGTAGCTTGTTGCTATTGATCCATGCCTCCTATGGAGATGCTCCAATGGAGTTGTTTGCTGTAGGATATGTCTACTCCATGTTCATGCTTCTTATCACCATGTTTGAGTGCTGTAGCTTATATTTATCATGCTCCAAAGTTGCTATGTGGCTGTTAATTTCAGCTTGTTTTTATATCTTGTTTCATGTGTATCTTTTAGCCCGTTGCTCCGTTTGGAGTGTTCCTTATATGAAACTTGTGTGATTTTGCATGTAGAATCGTAATATCATCTTGTTAACATGTTTGGAGTGAGTTTGGTTGATGTTTGGGTGCATCTTGCACCGTTGCCATGTTGTGCTTCCTACCTTGTCAAGTTATGCTTCCTACCTTGCCATGTAATGCTTCCTGTATATACTTGTTATGCTTCCTGTATAGATTTGTCATGCATCATATCTTGCCATGTATTGCATCATATAAACTTGTGTTGTTTTCTGTGCTTCCTTCCTTACCATGTAATGCTTCTTGTATAGACTTGTTGTGCTTCCTATATAGACTTGTTTGCATCATACTTGCTTAAGCACATTGCCATGTTTCCTGTGATGTTTTCTGTGCTTCCTACCTTGCCATGTTTTGCTTCCTGTGTAGACTTTCTGTGCATCATAAGTAGACTTATTTTGCATCATACTTGGTAGTGCCTATTGTCATGTTCTTGAGTGGTTTGTTTACCGTGTTGCTTGCTTCTTCTCGTTAGTGCTTGTTCCGTTGCGTTCGTGAGGATTCGTTCATCTACCCGTGGTTCTTCTTCAAGGCTTCTTCTCCGTCTTCTTCACGGAACCGTTCCTCTTCCTTGAGGGATCTCAGGCAAGATGACCATACCCTTGGATACCTTTACTATCATTGCCATGCTTAGTGTCTCGATGCTATCGTTACATGTCGCGCTACCCATCTTTTATGTCAGCCTCTCCTTGTTGCCATGAAAGCTCTAACCTTTGAAACCTTCCTAGCAAAACCATTGTTTGGCTATGTTACCGCTTGCTCAGCCCCTCTTATAGCATTGTTAGTTGCAGGTGAACATGAAGATCGTTCCAGGAGGGAACTTGTTGTTGGAATATCACAATATCTATTATTATTATTAACACACCTATATACTGGGCATGGGTGGAAGGCTTGGCCTTTTGCTCGGTGTTTTGTTCCACTCATGCCACCTTAGGCGCCAATAAACCGGCATTATGTTCCTTGATTTTGCGTTCCTTACACGATGGGTATATGGGGACCCCTTGACACTTCGACTTTGAATAAAACTCCTCCAGCAAGGCCCAACATTGGTTTTAATTTGCCTCATAATAACAACTTAATTAATTAATTAAATTGCATAAGGGGGAAGCTCCTTGGAGATTCTTTTCTACATAGCAGGGGCGGCCAGTGCTGATGGTGTTGGTCCCAAATAGAGTCGTTTGCGGCGCCCCCCCCCCTTGGAAACTTGGGGTTTGGCTGCTGTACGATGCGCTCATCCGGACGTGGCCTGAGACGAGATACGCGCGGCTACTTTCAGGGTGTCGGCACGCCGGGAGGTCTTGCTGGACTTGTTTTACCATTGTCGAAATGTCTTGTGCACCAGGATGCCGAGCCTGATCGGTTTTCCCTAAGATAAGGGGTGATGATATTATATTTATCACTTCAGGTAATTGTGAGAGCTTGTGATGGGCTAAGTTGGGACACCCCTGCAGGGTTATGATCTTTCGAAAGCCGTGCCCGTGGTTATGTGGCAGATTGGAATTTGTTAATGTCCGGTTGTAGAAAACTTGTCAGAGGATCCGAAGTAAAACACACAACTGTGTGAGTAACCGTGACTGTCTCTTTTCATTTCGAGAAGAGAACACGGTGGGGTTATGTTTGACTCGTAAGTAGTTCAGGATCTCTAGCGATCACTACTAGTTGCGACCGTTTGCATAGATGCTCATCTTATTCTTGTACTCGTAAGTTAGCCACCATATATTTTTGCTTAGCCGCTGCTGCAACCTCACCACTTTACCTCTTCCTACCTTTTAAGCTTTGATAGTTTTGTTACCCATGGTTATGGGATTGCTGAGTCCTCGTGGCTCACAGATACTACAACAACAGTTGCAGGTGCTGGTTTCCGATGTCTTGACGTGAGAGCGATGATCGTTGTTTGGAGTTCTTTCTTCTTCTTCAGTCTTGGGTTAGGTTCCGGGTCGGCAGCCTGGGATAGCAGATGGATGTCGTTGTTCTTTTCGTGTTTGTATCCGTAGGCGGATACTTGTATTGTTGTTGTTTTCATGTGACTTGTATGTATTGTTGTATCCCCCATGTATGTATGTAATGGTACGATGTAATGATATCCATCTTGCTAAGCGCCCGAAATGTGATTGTGCCCCAATCACGTAAGTGTCACATGATCGGGATAGAATCTCATCTTGGGCCTGACAAGTTGGTATCAGAGCCTTGACCGACCATAGGAGCCCCCTTGATTGATCATAGTTTGGCCGTTGTTGAGTCTAGAAGAGAACTTTTCCGGAGTCTAGTAATATCGGAGAGTAGGAATTCTTTTTACTTCCCTGCCCCTTCGTCGCTCTGGTGAGGAATCTTGACGTAGGTGTTTTGAATTACTTCTCTTCCCCTTCAAATTTTTTTAGGATCGCGTGGTTAGTTTTCGTTCGTTGCGTTCTTAGTCCTTTCATCTGGTGCATCTCTCGTCAAGTGGATTCAACCCTCTTCTTCTTACAAGTTCAACCCTCAGTTCTTTTAACCGACGGTGTTTTTCCCCGTCCGTTGTGGTCTTTATTTTCCCACCCTCCCACCCTTTTGCTTCTCGGAGCCGGAGTCCTTAATCGAGTATCCATCTTACTCGTGTGAATCCTTTGCATTCTTTCCTCAGTTATTTCAACTGGTGAATTCTCGTCCAGTTCGTCATCATTTATCTCCTTTCTCCGGTGAATTCTCCTCTCGTTTGATATTCTTCATCTCTTTTCTTTTCCGGTGGATTTCAATTCAAGTATTCGGTGTTCATCATATTGTGTTTTCCTCGGCTCAATTGCTTCACCTTGCTCGTTTACCTCTCGCCATTTAATTGTTCCAGAGTTCCGAATAAATCTCAGGATATTCATCTGTGTTCTAATTCATTCGAGGTTGTCACCTCATTCGAGTCATTCTATCATTCTGGTGCATCATCTCCTTTTTAATCCTTTTCAACGGTGTTTTCTCTTCGGTGGGCTCATAACCCACAGGTCTTTCCCACGATCTTACCTGACTCTTTTATTTCCCGGAGTGTTCCAAAATTCTTTCAAGTGTGACGTAAGTATGAATTTCATCAGTCATATGCCTTCTCCAAGTTCGTTTGTAATTCTGTCATGTCAGTTCAACCTTTCTTCTTTTTATTCTTCCGGAGTATTTCAGGAATTCTTTTCTTTGTGTTCCTCCGAAGGCCATCATTTCAGAAGATTTCTTCATTCTCAGTTTTCAACTTCGCCCTCCAAATATTCTTCGTTGATGCCTCTTCGTTCGTCTCACATTTTTCTGGTGCTTCGTTCAAGTATTCTTTAATCAGTTCACAATCTCTTCTTTCCTTGCATTCAAATTGCCCTCGAGTACTATCCTTGTCCCAGTGATTCATTCTCTTGCGTTCACTCGATTTTAATTCTTCCCGGTGGTTCGTTCATTATCTTCACTCGGCTTTAATTCTTTACGGTGGTTGCTCAAGAATTCTTTTCCGATGCTATCATATCAATCCATTCATTTTATTCCAATCCTACCGGTGTTTCATGAAGATTTTCGCAAGTTCGCGATATATCCTTCTTTAATCAATTTCATCGAGAATAAGTAGTATGTGAATCCATTGTTCATCAATTTAATTGATGGAGGATAAGCATGACATAATTCTTATTCTTTTCATCGAGTTGTTTAATTCCTTCCTTCGGAGTTTATTCTTGATGAATAAATTCTAGTTCCAGGTGTTTTATTCTTTTTCTTCCCTGGAGTTCAAAGTTGTCCTCGGCTATCCCGTCTAATCATAGCAAGGCTTTAATCTTATTCCTTTCATCCGTCTTTTCTATATCATCACCCTTTTGTTACCGGAGTTCTTCATGGTGGTTCATCACGATTAAATGCATTCTTCATATATTCTTCTAATTCTTCCGGAGCAGCTCAAGTATTATTCTTTTGTGTCCCGAGATGCAAATAATTCTCCGTATCCATTTCAGTGGAGTTTTGCATTTCTTCCTTCATCTCAGCTATTCAATTTTTTGGTTGCGGCATAATTCACCTCAACTTTTGAGATGATTAAATAAGTCCACAACAAGCTTATTCTTTTGTGGTTGTTTTTCTCAACAACTCCGTTCAAGTCTTTCTATTATAAATTCTCGTTCATGTCACTTGTGCTCGAAGTTGTCATCTTCCTCACCATTCTTTTAATTCCATCATTTCAATTCTTCCAGGGGCATTGAGTTGTTGCTCTCGTCGAGTATCATCTCATCTTTTTGAATTCTTGTTCCATTCCATTCATATTCAACCGGTGTGCTGTTTCTTTCAGTTTTAGCCGGAGTGCTGCCCGAATTCCTTCGTGGAGATTCATTTTCTATCTCTGTCAACCGGAGTGGTTTCGAATTCATTCTCGTTCCTTCAGCTCTTGCTTCGTGTCTTTCAACCTTTTGGTTCTAGTCATATTCCTTCTTCCTCTTGTCTAACGAAGTCTGTTCAACTTCGTTCATCTCCGTTGTGTCCTTCTCTCATATTGTTCAACCTCTCAACGTTCTTTGGTTTCACCCTTTTGTCCTCGAAGAACTTTGTTCTTCCTTTTTCTCTTCCGTCTCGTTCCTAAGATCTCGGGACGAGATCTCTTCTTAGTAGGGGAGTGTTGTGACACCCCGAGACCGGTGCGCCAGGTGTCAGCTAGTTATTCGTTGTCAGTGCCATGTCATCTGCTTGCGTGTTGCATCTTGCCTTGTCATCTTGCGTGTTGCATCATCATGTTTTCAAAACTTGCATCTGCCCGAGTCCTCTCGTCCTTCCCGTTGTCCGTTCTGAGCCCAGACACACTCACACGCGCCCGCGGCGCCTCCGAATATTTATTTTATGAGTGGCCGAAAAACGTTCTCGGAATGGGTTAAAACTTGGCGTGTGGTCTTATTATAGTGTAGACAGGCCGCCTGCCAAATTTCATCGCATTCGGAGCTCGTTTGATAGCCCAAAGGATATATATAGCGGCACTAGTCGCCGTTAATTCGTCGGATGTTTTCGGTCTTCGAAAACCCCGTGGGCCTCTTTTCCCTTCTCTCCTCGTAGCCCGAAACCTCTTCTACACAGCCCACTAGCCTCCCCTAGGCCCATCCTAACTCCCCTTGCGATCGGATCCGTCGGATCGCGATCGGAGGGCTCTAAAACCCCCCAAAACCCCGAAACCCTAGCCCCTATGCCTATATATAGGTCCCTTCCTTCCAAATTTGGGCAGCCTAGCTTCTTCCCCTACATCTAGCCCCCTCCCCCATCAAATTCCGCGCCAAGCCACCTCACTTCTGCCACTTGGCGCCGCCTGGATGGCTCCCCGTCGCCAAAACAGTCACCTCCAGCCACTCTGGGCGCGCCGCGTGGCCTGGCCACTCCCACCGCCGCGTCGGCCCGAGCGAGGCCCGCTCGGGGCTGGATCTGGGCCCCGAGGCCCGACCGCGCGCGTCACCCGCCCGCTCCAGGCGCTTCCCCGACCGCGCCGCCCTTCGTTCCCGACGTCGCCGGAACCCCGTCGGCCGGCCACCGGAGCTCGCGGCCCCGCCTCTGGAACACTCCTCTGCCGCCTCCTCGATGCTCCGCCACCAGCGCTCGCTCCTCCGCGTCGCTCCGCCCCGAGGCCCGACCGCACACCGTTCTCGCCGGAGCCCCAACCACCGCCGGAGTCCGGACACCTCCGCCGCCCCGCCTCCTCGTTTGCCGCCGGCCTCCTCTGACGCCAGATCCGGGATCCCCTCGTCGGGATCTCTCCATTTCCATCGGTCTCGGCCACCGGACCCTGCCGCCCTCGCCGGAGAACGAGGTGCCGCCGCCGGTTGCCATGGCCAGTAGGGCCTGCTCGGGAGGAGCACGAGCGCCGCCTCCCGCTCTCACCGCGCCGGGCCCAGCGCCCCGGCCACGTCGCCCCGACCTTGCAGTGGGCCTGCTCTGGCCCAGGTCGCCCACCGGCCCGGTCCTTCCTCGTGGGCCCCGCCGCCAGTTTCGGTCCAGCAGCACCGGGCCTCCTCCTCTCCACGTCTCGGGCCAGGCCCAATGTGAGCCTCCCCTCCTATCCAGTGCTTGAGCAGCATTTAGTTATCCATCGCCCGTTGTGTTTTTTTCCTATGTAAAAACTGCTAAGTCTTTTATTCTGTTAGCATTAATGTTGCATCTTTGCATGATGATATCTTTTTGTGTGCTTATCCAAATTGTGCGAATGATATGTCAAAATGATCGTGGGGATATGCTCTACACTTTGTTCCATTATGCCATGCTTATTTGAGTTCATCTAGATGCTCTAATATCTGTTGCAATGTTGCTACTTGTTATAAACTACTGCTACTTGTTATTTTGTTGCTATGTTAGAGATATGATAACTTGGGGCATGTTTATCCAAATGATGCAAGTGATATGTCAAAATGTTCATCATGAGATTCTCTACATGTTGGTTGCTATAGCATGCTTGTTTGAGTTCATATTGCCATGCTTATCTATGTTGCGAAAGTGCAATTGGCTGTTATGTTCTGAAACTTGTTACGAGATGCCTAGTTGAGGAGCTCGTTGCTATTGTTGTGTTTGTCCCCTTGTCACATGCCTAGATGTTTTAGATTCTCCATGATGTGTTCTTTGATGTGGTGCATTTAACCTTCCATGATATGCCTTGTGTTGACTTAAACATGCTTGCAAACATGCCATGTTGTTATTGCTGTTTTAACACTTGGTGAAATTTCACTAAGTCTGGAATCTGTAATATCCGGATGCTATGTTTGCTTGTTGTTCTAGGCAAATCCATGTTAGTTTTGGGGTGGCTATTGATGATTCCTTGTTGTATATGTTGTTGTCTATCCATTCATGCCCTCACATGCTCATTTGGGTTGCTGTAGCTTATTTAATTCTTGCTCCCAAGTTGCTAGAAAATATTGTTGTCAGGTTTTTAGTGTCATGATCAAAATGTTGTAGCTTGTTGCTATTGATCCATGCCTCCTATGGAGATGCTCCAATGGAGTTGTTTGCTGTAGGATATGTCTACTCCATGTTCATGCTTCTTATCACCATGTTTGAGTGATGTAGCTTATATTTATCATGCTCCAAAGTTGCTATGTGGCTATTAATTTCAGCTTGTTGTTATATCTTGTTTCATGTGTCTCTTTTAGCCCGTTGCTCCGTTTGGAGTGTTCCTTATATGAAACTTGTGTGATTTTGCATGTAGAATCATAATATCATCTTGTTAACATGTTTGGAGTGAGTTTGGTTGATGTTTGGGTGCATCTTGCACCGTTGCCATGTTGTGCTTCCTACCTTGTCAAGTTATGTTTCCTACCTTGCCATGTAATGCTTCCTGTATATACTTGTTATGCTTCCTGTATAGATTTGTCATGCATCATATCTTGCCATGTATTGCATCATATAAACTTGTGTTGTTTTCTATGCTTCCTACCTTGCCATGTAATGCTTCCTGTATAGACTTGTTGTGCTTCCTATATAGACTTGTTTGCATCATACTTGCTTAAGCACATTGCCATGTTTCTTGTGATGTTTTCTGTGCTTCCTACCTTGCCATGTTTTGCTTCCTGTGTAGACTTTCTGTGCATCATAAGTAGACTTGTTTTGCATCATACTTGGTAGTGCCTATTGTCATGTTCTTGAGTGGTTTGTTTACCGTGTTGCTTGCTTCTTCTCGTTAGTGCTTGTTCCGTTGCGTTCGTGAGGATTCTTGTCATTGGATACCTTTACTATCATTGCCATGCTTAGTGTCTCGATGCTATCGTTACATGTCGCGCTACCCATCTTTTATGTCAGCCTCTCCTTGTTGGCATGAAACCTCTAACCTTTGAAACCTTCCTAGCAAAACCATTGTTTGGCTATGTTACCGCTTGCTCAGCCCCTCTTATAGCGTTGTTAGTTGCAGGTGAAGATGAAGATCGTTCCAGGAGGGAACTTGTTGTTGGAATATCACAATATCTATTATTATTATTAACACACCTATATACTGGGCATGGGTGGAAGGCTTGGCCTTTTGCTCGGTGTTTTGTTCCACTCATGCCACCTTAGGCGCTGATAAACCGAGATTATGTTCCTTGGTTTTGTGTTCCTTACACGATGGGTATATGGGGACCCCTTGACACTTCGACTTTGAATAAAACTCCTCCAGCAAGGCCCAACATTGGTTTTAATTTGCCTCATAATAACAACTTAATTAATTAATTAAATTGCATAAGGGGGACGCTCCTTGGAGATTCTTTTCTACATAGCAGGGGGGCCAGTGCTGATGGTGTTGGTCCAAAATAGAGTCGTTTGCGGCGCCCCCCTTGGAAACTTGGGGTTTGGCTGCTGTATGCTGTGCTCATCCGGACGTGGCCTGAGACGAGATACGCGCGGCTACTATCAGGGTGTCGGCACGCCGGGAGGTCTTGCTGGACTTGTTTTACCATTGTCGAAATGTCTTGTGCACCGGGATGCCGAGCCTGATCGGTTTTCCCTAAGATAAGGGGTGATGATATTATATTTATCACTTCAGCTAATCGTGAGAGCTTGTGATGGGCTAAGTTGGGACACCCCTGCAGGGTTATGATCTTTCGAAAGCCATGCCCGTGGTTATGTGGCAGATTGGAATTTGTTAATGTCCGCTTGTAGAGAACTTGTCAGAGGATCCGAAGTAAAACACACAACTGTGTGAGTAACCGTGACTGTCTCTTTTCATTTCGAGAAGAGAACACGGTGGGGTTATGTTTGACTCGTAAGTAGTTCAGGATCTTTAGCGATCACTACTAGTTGCGACCGTTTGCGTAGATGCTCATCTTATTCTTGTACTCGTAAGTTAGCCACCATATATTTTTGCTTAGCCGTTGCTGCAACCTCACCACTTTACCTCTTCCTACCTTTTAAGCTTTGATAGTCTTGTTACCCATGGTTATGGGATTGCTGAGTCGTCGTGGCTCACAGATACTACAACAACAGTTGCAGGTGCAGGTTTCCGATGTCTTGACGTGAGAGTGATGATCGTTGTTTGGAGTTCTTTCTTCTTCTTCTTCTTCAGTCTTGGGTTAGTTTCCGGGTCGGCAGCCTGGGATAGCAGATGGATGTTGTTGTTCTTTTCTTGTTTGTATCCGTAGGCGGATACTTGTATTGTTGTTGTTTTCATGTGACTTGTATGTATTGTTGTATCCCCCATGTATGTATGTAATGGTACGATGTAATGATATCCATCTTGCTAAGCGCCCGAAATGCGGTTGTGCCCCAATCACGTAAGTGTCACGTGATCGGGATAGAATCGCATCTTGGGCCTGACATGTGTCCGGGGCATTACAAGTTGGTATCAGAGCCGACCCTCACGGTTACACGGATGTTTGCGGACAGTTTGCAGTCATGTTGTGCATGACGTTTGTGACCCGTCGTGGCACACGGCATGGCACATGTGCTGTCCTGGAAGCACAGACGTTTGTGCCAAGAGGGAACGTTCCTGTGGCCCGACGAGGACGTCGGTTCCTCTGAGTGAGGGTGCATGTGATGGCCTGGCTTATTAGGGATAATAGACTACTCATATCAATAAGGAATTCCTTCTTTTCCGGGAGCCCATTCGGATAGAACTCCAAAGTTAAGCGTGCTCAGCTTGGAGTAGTTTCAGGATGGGTGACCGATCGGGAAGTTGCTCCCGGGTGCGCACGAGTGAGGACAAAGTGCGCTGAAAAGACTAGTATTGATATGTGAGGCCAGTCTAGATCCCGCCAGGAGTAACGACCACCGGCGGGTGTGTCCGAGGCGTTACAACAACGGAGGAAATGGACTTGTGTTTGAGCTCCTACGGTCGAAACGGGCTCCTGTTGATTGGGAGGGGTGTGGCCTACTGCAAAATGTAGGAATCAGACTTCTCTTCGACCTCCTACGGTCGAAATGGGGGTCCTGTTCATCGAGAGGGGTGTGGCGTACCGCAAAAAAGGACTCCACGGACTACTGTTCATTCACCTTCTACTCTCTCGCTCCAGCCTCCATGGGCTACTGTTCATCCAACGTCGACCTCCTCCAGCCTCCACATGCGACTGTTCATCCATGGTGTCTCCCTTCTGCCTCCACAGACTCCTGTTCATCCAGCATCCACCACCCCTCCGCCGGCTACTGCTTAATCACACCTCCACCGGGTACTGTTCCACCAGCCCTCCACTGGCTACTGTTCAACCAGCCCTCCACGTCGTCCTGTTCATCCACCCCCAACCGGCTCGATCGGGGTCCTGTTCATCCAGCGGGAGCGGCAGGGGCTACTACCACAAGGTCTTATTCATACAACACCCAGCAAGGCTCACTGTTCATCAAGAGGCAGGAGGTTCGATCGGCTTCAGTTAGTGGCAGTAGTGAAGGAATCGCTCGATCAGGTCCAGTTAACAGCCAGATCGATCGATCGCTCGGGTTCAGTAACACGTAGCCAACAGTGCAATCGCTCGGGTTCAGCGGGCGAATGCCTCTCTCGAGTTCAGTTAGAGCCCAACACCTCGCACACAAGTGCATACGTGTACGAGAGAAATGCGCAATCCCTCTGTGCATCGCTTGGCCTCAACCACCCACCGTAACCGGGAACTCCGGGATATTTTCCTTGCCCTAGCTTCTACCATGGTTTTTTCCGTCATGGACGGCCCAAAGAATGTCATGCAGCTGCGTCTCTGGCCCGCCCAGGACGAAAAGCCCATTTTATGTCATGATTTTTTATCACAGTAGTAGGAGCCCACCACATCCATGATGATACGGGTTTTTTTCACATTTATCGTCATAAAAGTGTCATAAGCATGATAGGAAAACAATTCGTTCAGCCCAAAATGTCATGGATGTGTCTTTTTTTGTAGTGGAGAGTAGAGGGATGGCCTAGCCAGAAGTTGGAGTAGGATGGGGTGGTGAGGCCTTGGAGGCAGCACAACCGGCCACAAGAGGCGGGAGCACGCGGTCCCATCGGTGATGATTTGGGCCACTGCATCAAGAAAATAAGAGGTTGGTGAAGCAGAAAAATTGTTGGGTTGACATCCAACGATCACTTCTGGTAGAATAGTTTTTTGACTCAGTTGACAAAGCCCTGCATACACGTCAACTCACTAGGGCCACAAGTTAGCCTCCAAATCTAATGGGCCCCAATTGTCAAGGGCAGCAATCATTATTTTTTGCTTAAAGAGGACGGACTTCCTTGCATGCGAAGATATAGCTGGTGGGTCCCAGCTGTCAGGGGGTTCAAAATTTCATGTAATAAGGTGGCACTTGCTTGCATGCGGCCATGGACCATCTGGGTCCCTCTTTCGATGGATGTCGTTTGTCGACCACGCCGCGCCAAGAGCTTCAACGCGGTGGACGACAGCGAGGCCTAGGAAGGGAATGACCCATAGCCGGCGAAGCCACACTAGTACGCGTCGGTGCTATACAAATGGTTTTTAACCCCTTTCCGCGATGCCATTTGGAACCGTTGCCTAGTGAGTGTGGGCGATAGGGGGGTCCTTCCCACACGACCCACAAACCGTCGGGGATATGCCCTCCTGGCACACACGCTCGGCAAAATGGGGTCGTGTGCGACCGGCGAGCGCTCAAATAAAGAAATAGGTAAAGTAGAGCTAAAAACAATTATACATGTGAAATAGTTTCTCGTCACAAGTTCATCCCACACAGTCAGTCCCCGCTAAACATTTCCGTTCGTATGTACATCCCACACAGTCGCTCCAAGGAAAATGTTTCGGTTCACAGGTACATCACACACAATTTTTCCCGTTAAATCATTTGTGATAGGGTTGCCATTTCACACGATATTAACAACTTTATCATTTGCGTTATTGAATGTATCACACACGGTGCACAGAAGAAATAGTGTGGCAAAGGATGTCCATAACACACAGGTTTTATGTGGTAAACGTTTGTGCAATGTGGCTTAACGCAAACAGCTTTCCAGAGAAGGTCATGTGTGATTGTTCATTGATCCAACACGGTTTATTCCTAGTAACTATCTGTGTTTCCTGTGCTCATCGCCCACGGTAGTTTCTCAATAACCGTTTGCAATAGCAAAACCCAATTAGCAGGCTAATTGCCCTATTATTAATAATACATTTATTAATCTAATGGACATTCATATTAAGCACATAATATATTTCATTTCCATATTAAGGAAGAAGGATTTCATAATTGAAATACCTCAGAGTAGAACATGATATAGCTTCAGCACTCAGCTACCCCATTACACAACTGCACGAGCACCAAGTTTCACATGCAACATGTAGAACCTTTCGAAATTAGCATCATAAACGGTATATAGACAGACGCATCTCATCTGGAAAACTGCTGAAGTGGAAGGCGAATATTGATCCTTCATTCATGTTGAAGGTCTTTGCAACTTTAGGCCGGTGCCTGTGGATGATTGACCGTCCGTCCTTTGTTCTCTTCAGAAACACTTCCTTGCCTCCTGACCATAGAGGTGGTTTGAGAGGTAATCATTAGTGAACTGCTTTGGAAAGGCCTGAAAACAAGGATGTTCACAAATATCTTCTATATATTGGAAATGGGTAAAGGAATAAAAAAAGACAATGTATAATAGTTAGTACCATCTTGTAGTGAACTGATGTCTTCTTCACAGTGGATCAAAACCTTTGACAGCAGGACCTACATGTGCAAGACCAAATTGTTAAAAACCTAAATATTAGAATGGTTCCTACAATTCCACAATAATGTGCTATTAGACAACGGACCGTGCACATGCAATTAACTAAACATCACAACAAATGAACCAAACGTTAACTGAGCACCACATTGCACAATATAACATAGTCCTAATAGAAGATCAGACAGTTAACCAAACCAAGCATGCTTAACAACTTGGAAATATAGCAATTGTATTTGTTTCTCATGTATTTAGTACAGCCAAATTCGATTTATTTGTCACATGGTATACAATAACTGAATGCACCCACAACAATTGAACATCACATTGTAGAATTGAACAAAACAGTTAATTAAACACCACAACAAATGAACCAAACATTAACTGAGCACCACATTGCACAATATAACATACTCCTAATAGAAGATCAGACATTTAACCAAACCAAGAATACTTAACAACTTGGAAATATAGTAATTGTATTTGTTTCTCATGTATTTAGTATAGCCAAATTCGATTTATTTCTCACATGGTATACAATAACAGAATGCACCCACAACAATTGAACATCGCATTGCAGAATTGAACCAAACAGTTAACTAAACACCACAACAAATGAACCAAATGTTAACTGAGCACCACAATATAACATACTCCTAATAGAAGATCAAAAAGTTAACCAAACCAAGCATGCTTGACAACTTGGAAAATTGCACCATGAAGAATTGAACAACACATTTGCAGAATTGAACCAAACAGTTAACTAAACACCACATTGCACGACATATAGAACATATACTCTAGAGCAGAAGATTGCATGATTAAAGTAGATAGCACAATTCACTAGAATTTGTTAAGGAAAGGCAGTAGCTAACAAACTGAACATGGGTCCTTATAGTGAGCTAATAAGACAAGCTACTCCTCATTGTCGGAGATATCGATGACGATTGGCTCCTTGGACATGGAAGAGGGCGAGGCCTCCGCTTCATGGGTGCCCTCGTCGTAGTGGTGAGTTGCCTGAGCCGCTCCGGGCACCAACCTGCTAGCTGTCAAGATGAGGTAAGCACGTGCACGCCGAGAGAACACCTCGTAGTCCTTGTCGATGGCACCGACACTGGCCTCGAGAAAACACCACGAACTATCGTGTAAAGTAGCCAACCGCGTCGCGATGTCATCGCGCGAGGCATCGACGGTGGCCTCGACGGCAAGGTGCTCCTCCAAGATCTAGGGGTCGGCACGAATGTCAGTCATCGCGACATCATCTGCGCATTCAGCCTCGATTTGCTTCTCTGCTGCCAAATGCTCCTTGAGATCCTGGCTATATTGCATGCACCATGGCTTAGTGTAACGCCCAAGATGCGACTATATCTCCTATGTGTCAGGGCACGACTTAGAGGCATAATCACATTTTGGTTTGATCGCAAGAAGGTTATCTTCACACATTCCCATGTAAAAGAACAAAGGGGAAAAGAATATAGTTGGCTTACAATCGCCACTTCACACAATGCATAAATAAGTCATACATTCATCCAAGTATAATCATGGTCCGACTGCGGACAAAACCAAATGAAAAGAAGATAACCTTCTTGTGATCATACCAAAATGTGATTATGTCTCTAAGTTGTGCCCCGACACGTAGGAGATATAGTTGCATCTTGGGCGTTACACTTAGGGCGGCGCTTATTTGGTGGAGGGGTCGGTCATTTGGGTGGAACGTTTCGCACTTGCGCCGGCGGTCAGGGCATGTGCGATGTGGAAGGAGGAGGAGGATGGGGGTAGGGTGTGTATTACCTGCCTGGATAGATGAGGCCGAGAAGGATGAAGAAGGGTCGCCGGCAAGGAGACGGCGCTGCAAGCAAGGAGTGAAGGTTTCAAATTGGAAAGGAAGGCAGAAACAGGGGAAATGTGGCTTTTGGTAAGGGGGGGAGGGGGCGGGGAGGTAGATATTTCCACGGAAGCCGAAAATTTGGAATCACTTCAGCGAAAAAACTGGCGCGCAAAGTTTCATCAGACACGAACCCTTATTCAGAACTGTGTACGATATGTGAACATCACAAATTATTCAGATAGGTTAACCCGTGTGTGATGAGTTTGAACGTCAGAAATTTTGGTTCGAATTTCCATGGTTACAGTGGTCATCCATGTCATTGTATAATTTGGGTACACAAAGGAGGCTACAGCACACCCACACTTCTTAATTGAGCAAGTTCTGCAATTAAACAGAGCTAGCTGACCCAAACATTACTCTAACAAATTAAAGACCGGTGCTCTTAATTAAACAAAACAAAGGGTACTACTACGGCTGGTGCTCGTCGATCTCCGTCGCTGCCTCCATATCCAGCTCGCGCCCGACGGTCTCCTGGGGAAGGGGCTCCATGGCATCGATCGCTCTATGCTCGGAAAGCATCTCGCCATCCGCGTCCGCCATATCTTCGGAATAGGCCTCCACGAGCTGGGCGTGAGCGGCCGTGATCTGGGCTTTGGCGGGCTGCGTTGTGGCAAGGTATGCCGCGCAGGAATGGATAGATGCTCGAACGCTTTCGGCGATTGCTAACTCGTCGGCCGTGGGTTGCCGACCGTTGTCGGAGAAGCTTCGTTCCATTTGTGCGGTGACCGCCACGAGCTGGGCGTGGACAGCCTCGACTTGGTCATGGGCGGCCTCCATTAGGGCTAAGGCAGCTGCTGCGTAACGGACAGCTGTTGTGCTGCTCTCGCCAGTTGCTATCCCCAAGGCATATGTTGCTGCCGCTGCGTGAGAAGCAACAGCGGTCGTTTGGGCTGCCTTGGCCGCCCGGCCGCAGATTGCGGCTGCACTCAAGAAGCTTGTTAGCATGTGCATTGCGGCTGTGGCCGCGCTCTCGCCGCTGTGGACCACAGAAGTTGCCCTCACGACGCGGGTCCATTGGCCCATCTTTCACCGGCGATGATTGAATAGTGAAATGATATTTAGGGAGCAAGCTAGTGTGCTTGAGGATATTTTGTGCTGCATCTCACACGGTTGGTGATAATAAATTGTGTGCGATCTACTTGATTTTCATCTTGATTTGAATTGCATAATGGAGTCACATCAGCAATGGACGGTGTTTGAATTGCTAGACCTTTTGTCTGAAGTGAACATGCAACTATATGTGTGTTGTAAAAGTATTGGAATTATTCAGGGTTAGTTTGAACATTTTATACATTAAATTGGTTTTGTAGCCATTTCTGGTGCACAATTCAAAATTAAACTGCATGCACATGCTCCGGTGCACCAACATGGGCTGTAAAATCATATATGTATCCATGGGTTTATGCTTATGTCCCATGCAAGAAATGGGGATGAAATTCGAACACCACGGCACCGTAGCTCTCCGGCAAACGTCGACATAATTTCTTTTGTAATTCTAGTAAATCCAAAATTCATCCAAAATTCATGAAACTTGGCATGCTATCAAGGATCGGCATCAACATGTCGTGGTAAAATTTGTGTCCCATTTGGGGCAGGTTTGGGTATAAACTTCTCATAAACCAGAGCTTCTCACAACAGGCCTGATAGTTTCGGTAGGGAACGCTTCACCTTTCTGGACAAAAACCATATCCGTTGCCTCTTCTCGATTTCAATTTTTTTCCTAGTGTCAACATAGAACAACAGGAGTGTTGTGTCAATTTTTTGGATTTTTCAGGGTTCACTTGGACATTTTTGTACATCAACTAAGTTTTCTATGCATTTATGTGCATAATTCAAATTTGAACTACATACACATGCTCTAATGCATATAAATTGGTTGAAAATTCAAATCCGTGTCCTTGGTTGCATGCTTAGCTCCCATGCCAGAAATGGGACTGAATGTCAAACGCCCTGCCATGGTCACTTAGCTGCAAACATTGAGATACCTGGTTTTTTAATTCTAGTAAATCCAAAGCTCGTCTAAAATTCATGAAACTTGGCATGCTGTCATGGAGCGGCATCAACATGCCATGGTAAAAACAAATTCCTATTTGGGGCAGGTTTGGGTACATGCTTCTCACAAACTAGAGCTCTCACAACAAGGCTGATGGTTTTTTAATTCTAGTAAATCGAAAGCTTGTTCGAAATTCATGAAACTTGGCATGCTATCATTGAGCAGCATCAACATGCCGTGGAAAAAAATTGTCCCATTTGGGGCAGGTTTGGGTATAAGCTTCTCATAAACCAGAGCTTCTCACAACAAGCCTAATGGTTTTGGTAGGGAATGTTTCACATTTCTGGACAAAACAATATTTGTTGCCTCTTCTCGATTTCAATTTTTTTTCCTAGTGTCAACATAGAACAACTGGAGCATTGTGTCAATTTTTGGATTTTTTTTCGGGGTTCGCTTGGACATTTTTATACATTAACTAAGGTGTGTATGCATTTATGTGCATAATTCAAATTTGAACTACATGCACATGCTCTAATGCATATAAATTGGTTGAAAATTCAAATTTGTGTCCTTGGTTGCATGCTTAGGTCCCATGCAAGAAATGGGAATGAATGTCAAAAACCCTTCCACAGTCACTCGGCCGCAAACATTGAGATACCTGGTTTATTCATACAAGTAAATCCTAACCTCGTCTGAAGTTCATAAAACTTGGCATGCTGTCATGGAGCGGCATCAACATGCTATGGTAAATATTTTGTCCCAATTGGGGCAGGTTTGGGTATATGCTTCTCACAAATCACAGCTTCTCACAACAAGCCTAATGGTTTCGGTAGGGAACGTTTCACCTTTCTGGACGAAACTATATCCGTTGCCTCCTCTTGATTTAATTTTTTTCTCGTGTAAACATAGAACAGCAGGAGCGTTGTGTCAATTTTTGGGGGTTTTGGGGGTTCGTTTGGACATTTTTATGCATTAATTGAGTTTCAATGCATTTATGTGCATAATTCAAATTCAAACTACATGCACATGCTATAATGCATATAAATTGGTTGAAAAAACAAATCTGTGTCCTTGGGTGCATGCTTAAGTCCCATGCAAGAACTAGGAATGAATTTCAAACACCAGCGCACCGTTGATTGCCGGCAAAATGTTTAGACGCTTTGTTTTTTAAATTCTAGTAAATCCAAAACTCCTCTGAAATTCATGAAACTTGGCACCCTATCATGGAATGGAACCCAACATGTTGTGGTATTTTTCGTGTCCATTTTGAGAGAAGGTGCACTCGAATAACAGCCAACAAAGGCATTTAAAAAAATAGCTGCCACTTTAATATCTCATATGTTTGTATAATTCAAATCATGTGTGTTCTGTTAACCATTCACTTGACGCCACGTGTCTTCGTTTTAATGGCTATATGAGGTGGCGTGTGGACAGCTGCTTGACCTTGACTGAACGGGAGGCGTGCGAGCAGAGTCCGGTGCGTAGGCTGATCGAGAGGCGTGCAAGCTGTCCTCCAAAGCGCATGATCACCAGGAAGCGTGCGAGCTGTACACTGCGCATGCTCACTGGGAAGCGAGCCCTTTGACTTCCATGGCCGCTCGCCTTCCTCTCCATTAATGGCGACCGACCCGCTGTTTAATACGGGCGGCCTTACCGTTCGCCTCCCATTCCCCTACCTCCCCCAGACCTCCACCAACGCCATGGCGCAGAATGATCATCTGCCACTAGTCTTCAAGTTTGGTGAAGTCGACTTCGAGCCGGAGGAGATAGAAAATAAGGACGAAGGGGACCTCATGGACATGGCCTAGAACGAGATGGCCGCGGTGGTTGCTACCCCCGCTCCCGTCCCAGCTCCCATCCCCGCACTCGCGCCAGTGACCATCCCCATAGCATTGACGGGCTGGTCACCGAGCACTATCGCAGAGCTGGAAGCAGCGAGCGTCAATGAGGTCTCCGCGGACCCGTGCGAGCTCATGTACATGCCAGCGCCAGCGCCCGTGCCAGTGTGCGGCCCTCCACCCACTGTGGCGCCGGCCCCCGTGCGTTTGGCTGCACCGCCGCGCCCATGCCCCTGCCAGTGCGCGCCCTTCCACCCACTGCGGTGCCAGTCCCCGTGCGTTTGGCTGCACCCTCCATGCCCGTGCTCGTGTGCGTGCCCCCTCAGTGGCATGGGACGCTGCCATCGACCGCTACCTCTCAGCGGTGCCAATTGCCATCCTCCCGCGCCCCGCCCGTCGATCGAACGACAACATGATGTTTGATTTGCAAGTGAAGAACATTTTGTGCTGCCTTGAAGACTTCAAAGACGGCATCCCGGAAGACGACAATGACAACGAAGGTGCGGCACGCCGCCTCCGCCGCCGTTGGAAACAGTTTCAATGGGGTTTAATACTATATCTTGAATTCTCAATCATATGAATATAAATTCGCAGTGTGACCGAATGAAAGATATGGTTTGAATGAACTTGTGTTTTTCTCTCTTAATGTACAGACTTATCAAACGATTTTATTTTGAAAAAAACTTCAATGGGTTTTAAATATAAAACACTCATCGCAAACGTTTTAATTAGAACACCCGTATGCAAACCGAAAGCTTCCCCAGGAAGCCATGGGAAAATGTGCTGAGCAGGATTTGTGCAACTCATGATCGCAAACGTTTTAGATAGAATACCCGTATGGTAAGTGAGAGCTATGGAAAATTTGAAGTGGAGGATTTGTGCATCCCTTCAACACAAACGGTTGTTTTGGATGACCCGTGTGCAACCACGTAGAAACAATTGGGTAAGATTTGCATATGTCATATTGGGTATGTTGCCATTTGTCAAACTGGAAAGATTGACCTTTTTTTATCTAGTAACATTGCCATTTGTCAACCTTGTAACATAGCGATTTGTCAAAATATGTAGCTAAAAATCACTAGCACTATATAATTTTTGCAACTAAAATCACAAGCACTGTTAATATGGACACCAATAAAAAGTGGCATTTAACTTTTTTTTGTCATCCAAATATAAAAATAATATACGTGTCGCCACACTACCCGTGTGACGTGCGAGCATGCGTGAGTTGATGGGACGCATATGCAAATGTACTATTCATTACATACAACAAGTCATCAACACACAACAACAAGGAGGATACATGTTGGATTATAGATTATTTCCAACAAAATATTCTAGTAAACTAAAGTTTTTCTCACACAACAAATAACAATGCGATGAAATGAACTTTAGCTCAACCAATTCTCGGCGTTGGAAATGCTTGCTTTGAACCATAACTAATTCTCTGGCAAGGGCTAGCTATTGATAATCTCAAGACCAACACAGGACTGAGCATCCACGCTGAAGCGGCCTATATCAGGACGCATATTGTGATAGCCAGGGTAGGGAACCATAGAAATGTCCAAGGTATAGATATAGTTGCTTCTCATAAATGGTAGTAACGTTGTGTCAATAGCAGCTGGATCGCCTTTCACCATCATTGGATAGTTTTCACCAGAAGAAGCCCACGGAGTACCGGAGATGGACCAGAAGAGTCACGAGGCCACCACGAGGGTGGGGGGCGCGCCATACCCCCCTAGGCGTGCCCCTTATCTCGTGGCCGCCTCGGGGACCCCCCCCCCTACTTGTTCACGACTCCAACACCTCTTATATATACACAACCCTCCAGAAAATAACCTAGATCGGGAGTTCCACCGCCAAAAGCATCTGTAGCCATCGAAAACCAATCTAGACCCATTCCGGCACCCTGCTGGAGGGGGGAATCCCTCTTCGATGGCCATCTTCATCATCCTGATGCTCTCCATGATGAGGGGGGAGTAGTTCACCCTTGGGGCTGAGGTTATGTACCAGTAGCTATGTGTTTGATCTTTCTCTCTCTCTCTCTCTCTCTCTCTCTCTCTCTCTCTCTCTCTCTCTCTCTCTCTCGTGTTCTTGAGATGGCACAATCTTGATGTATTGTGAGCTTTGCTACTATAGTTGGATCTTATGATGTTTCTCCCCCTCTATCTTCTTGTAATGGATTGAGTTTTCCCTTTGAAGTTATCTTATCGGATTGAGCCTTTAAGGATTTGAGAACACTTGATGTATGTCATGTGTGGGATACCCGTGGTGACAATGGGGTATTCTATTGACTCACTTGATGTATGTTTTGGTGATCAACTTGCGGGTTCCGTGACCTTGGGAATCTATGCATAGGGGTTGGCACACGTTTTCGTCTTGACTCTCCGGTAGAAACTTTGGGGCACTCTTTGAAGTTCTTTGTGTTGGTTGAATAGATGAATATGAGATTGTGTGATGCATATTGTATAATCATGCCAGCGGATACTTGAGGTGACAATGGAGTATCTAGGTGACATTAGGGTTTTGGTTGATGTGTGTCTTAAGGTGTTATTCTAGTACGAACTCTAGGATAGATCGAACGAAAAAAATAGCTTCGTGTTATTTTACTACGGACTCCTGAATAGATCGATCAAAAAGAATAACTTTGAGGTGGTTTCGTACCCTACAATGATCTATTCGTTTTTCTCCGCTATTAGTGACTTTGGAGTGACTCTTTGTTGCATGTTGAGGGATAGTTATATGATCCAGTTATGTTATTATTGTTGAGAGAACTTCACTAGTGAAAGTAAGAACCCTAGGCCTTGTTTCAAAGCATTGGAATACCATTTGTGATCACTTTTATCATTAGTTACCTTGCTGTTTTATATTTTTCAGATTAAAAAAACCTATATCTACCATCCATATTACACTTGTATCACCATCTCTTCGCCGAACTAGTGCACCCATACAATTTACCATTGTATTGGGTGTGTTGGGGACACAAGAGAATCTTTGTTATTTGGTTGTAGGGTTGCTTGAGAGATACCATCTTCATCCTACGCCTCCCACAGATTGATAAACCTTACGTCATCCACTTGAGGGAAATTTGCTACTATCCTACAAACCTCTGCACTTGGAGGCCCAAAAACGTCTACAAGAATAAGGTTGCGTAGTAGACATCAATGATGCATGTCGAATAGTTGCACATTCATGGCATACTATGGCTCGAGTATTTTTATTTCAAGTTAAACCTGATGATAACTCAACTTGAACATAATGTTGATTGAGTCATGGTACCATTGAATCGAGCTTCCCAGTGCAATCACATTTGCCTTTATGGGAAGGCCTTTATTCGGTATGTTGTCATGCCTCTGGTCGGTACTTCCAATGAGGGATGGTTATGGGCATGCAGTACCCTGGCCCGGTAAGCAGACATAACCTTGTGTGCCCGTTGTTGTCGTTATGGTACCTTATCCCTGTTTGGGGCCGTTTTAGTTTTGCCACGGGCTGACATCGGGGCCACCCATGACTTAGCCCAAGAGGGGAGTTGGTCGGAGTGGCCGGGAGTGTGTCATGACAATGGGATTGGTTCTCTCGGAATGCCATTGGTCCACCCAAATGGGAGTGTGAGGCCATGGGATCCATGGTGTGGGTATAGTGTGCTAACCTCTGCGGAGTGTCTGTTAAATCAATCAATACCGTGTCCTCAGTTACAGACACAGTTTGTAGTAGGTCACACCATGGATCAACATAAATAAGTTAATCTTGCACACTAAGTTTATAGGATTGGCACTGGTTATTTTGTGAAACCAAGGGTTGGTTTCCATTGTGATCTGTTAATGAACACCGTTGATTTATGTTGTGATCCATGAATGATCACCGTTGTGATCCGTGAATGATCACTATTGGTTTCCGTTGTGATCCATGAATGATCACCCTATAACGGAGATTGGTTACGAGGTAACCCGTGTGGTAAGAAAGTCTGAGGGATTCGATGCACAACATGTTCACTGCATGAGTAGTATGGTGTGGTACTGCATTTAACCTGCTTAACCTGCTTAATGCATTGTTTGTCGTTATGCTTTTACTTGTTGTGAGCTTGCAAGTACATTCGATGTACTGACCTGGCGTGTTATGCCAGATTTCAGGAAAGTCTTACTGGATCGGGGTGCTTCATGTGTCTAGACTGTGTCCATATCGGTGTCCCTGTGTTATGGAGTTCCGCTTCGTTGTTGTTCCGCTATCGCGTTGTTGTTGTGATCGAGGCCCTCTTCATGTTCATTAAATAATGTACATATTGATCAGCCGCACCGTGTGCACCGCTCGGCCTCGCTACTGATGTAATATTGAACTTATGTACCCGCTAACATCAATAAAGTGGTTGTTCTCTGGGCTGGCAATGCAAGGTAAACCGGTTGTTCTGAGCAGGGGTGCCATGGAAATATAGGGCATATTCTTCATCAGACCAAGGATATCCATGTTTGCAATGATGGAAAAGGTTGTAGGATCGAAAGTAGGTCTAGAGGGGGTGATTAGACTACTTGACCAAATAAAAATCTAGCCTTTTCCCAATTTTAAGTGTTGGCAGATTTTTGCAATTAGGACAAGTCAAGTAACCAACCTACACATGCCATTCTAAGAGTGTAGCAGCAAAAAGTACAGCATTGCATATTAAAGTAAAGGGAGAGGTTTGGAGAGTGCAAACGCAATTGAGACACGGAGATTTTGGCGTGGTTCCGATAGGTGGTGCTATCGTACGTCCACATTGATGGAGACATCAACCCACGAAGGGCAACAACTACGCGAGTCCACGGAGGGTTCCACCCAGGAAGGATCCACGAAGAAGCAAGCTTGTCTATCCCACCATGGCCATCGCCCACAAAGGACTTGCCTCACTCGGGTAGATCTTCACGAAGTAGGCAATATCCTTGCCCTTACAGACTCTTGGTTTAACTCCACAATCTCGTCGGAGGCTCCCAAGTGACACCTAACCAGTCTAGGATACTCCACTCTCCAAAAGGTAATAAATGCAATTTTGATGATGAACTCCTTGCTCTTGTGCTTCAAGTGATTGTCTCCCAACACTCAACTCTCTCTCTCTCTCTCTCCCTGTCTCTCTCTCTCTCTCTCACAGATTTGGATATGGTGGAAAGATGATTTTAGTGGAAAGAAACTTGGGGAAGGCTAGAGATCAGGATTCTTGTGGTAGGATTGGTATATCTTGGTAGGACAGTTTTAGCAGTATCCTCCTTTCTCACATAGGATCACTTTGTGATCACTTTGACGCTCGTGGCACTTCTCTTCTCGCTCTAAACATGTAAGCTAGTGCTAGTGCAGCTGTAACCTTTTATCTTTCTTCAGCCTTGTTCCACACCCAAGGCTTAGATAGTTTTGCTACCCGGGAACGGGATTGCTGAGTCCTCCGTGGCTCACAGGTTCTACACCACCAGATGCAGGTACTATGGTGAACTACTCAGGTGACGTCACGGAGCTGTACTGGGAGTACGATGAAGAACGTAGTCGATACTATGTGCACTATCCCAATGATCAGTAGTGGTTTCTACTAGGGGCGATTCAGACATGTGGATTTATGTTTTGGTATCTTTCATTTGGATCTTCACCCGTAGTCGGGTTGTGATGTTATTTGGATGATGATTTGCTTATGTAATGTATTGTGTGACGTGGCGAGTGTAAGCCAACTATCCTTTTGCTATTTCATCCCTATTTTTACATGAGTCGTGCAAAGATACCAAACTTGAGATCATTCCAGAATGGGCTTATACCTTTAAGTCGTGCCTTGACACGTAGGAGGTATAGTCCCATCCTGGGCATTACAGCAAACCACCCCAAAGCCAGTCAGTCAAGTCATATGAACAATTTAGTGGGAACACTCAATAAAGGAAAAAAGGATACCCGAGTTGGAAACGGTCTCCTTTAGTCAGTATATTCATACATGTTCCCTGAGCAACCAATTCTCGAGGACAATATTTCTTTAAGGGGGAAGGTTTGTCACATCCTGATTTTTTGGCCCTTTCTTTTTCCTTTGATTTTCTGAGGATTTTGATTGAGTTTTCTTTTTCCGTGGCTATGTGGTCTGGAAACTAAAGAGGATCATCTCATCTTTCTTTCCAGAGTGGCTTGTCATCCTCATATCCATCCCAAGACCTTGCCATTTCCATCCTGTACCAACCCCAATATTATTTTTCTAGGAAATATTCTTTTTTCTATTAAAGGAATAACCCTATCTGCCCTAGGTTGTGAAGCAACCTATATTTCCGTCACTCCTAAAATTGCCAAATAATTCTCATAAATTGTTTGGGTCATATCTTCCTAAAATATGGCAAAACTTTTCCTTGACATGTTAAAAAATAATCCATTAATAATTATTTTACTATTCTGCCCTAAATGGCACATTGTGAAGCAAGTGCTATTTATCTTTTCCCAATTGTCTCCATATTTTTGGCCCTCTTTTCCTATCTATATCATTGCCCTGTGTCAAATTTCAACCTCATTTGCCTAGTGAATATTTTTAAGCTAATTTCCAAAGTTTTTGTCCAGAAAGAAACATTTTGAAGGAAGTACAAGCTAGACATATCAAAATGAGTTGTAATTTTGCACACTCCTTCATGTGCTCATATCATCACCCTCCTCCAAGTTTCATCTCATACCATTAATCTATGTGAGCCTAGGATTCATTCTTTGCTTCTGGCCAATTTTTTAGTTTGTGAAGCAAGTATATTTTATCTTGCTCCATTATGTCTGCAAATTTTCCTAAGCCTTTTCCTATCCATATAACCTATCTCCAAAAAATTGGACTTAGTTCATCTAGCCATTTTCCCTCTGGAATTATTGCAAGTTTCTGGATAGTGAGGATGTTTGTGATGGAAGTACCCTTTTGGCAAGTCCATTTGGTATGAAATTTTTACAGCATCTTCATGTGTCCAAAACATGCTGCCTTGCCAAATTTGAGCTCAGGTGGTTACTCTATGTGATTGCATCATGTTGATCTTGATTCTGGACCAAATATGAAGTCACAAAGCAAGTGTAATAAAACTTGGTCCAAATCCCACCAAAATACACAGGATTAGAGTCCTGCCTATCTTAAACACCTAGACAACTCATTTGGCCCTTAGCATTTATCTGTTGATCACAGTAGCAGGATCAAGTTTGATACAACAGACTACAGAGGTTAAATCCCATCTAACCATAGCATCTTTCACTGAGCTACCACCTCAGTTGTAACCTACCTTGGAAGGACTCCACCCTAGACAACCTTTTCTAGCCATTTGACTCCTCTTCATGCCAGTCTACGCAGTGACCATCATTTTGATGTGCAATGGCCGCGTCCAGAGCGTCGCCTAACTCCGGCCCCTCCCCCTCTCGTCGTCTTCATGTGTGTGAGTATGTCCAACAGTTCCCCCGTGCTGTCCTCGTCCCTCTGGAGCCATCTCCCCCTCCGACAGCTTACCCATCGGCGCTCGTCGCCACGCGCGCACGGGTGAGCAGAGTTCGACAGGAAATTTAAGGCGCTCGGCTTCTTCCTCTTGTGCCCCCTCGACCCCTTCTACCCCGTAAAGCTCGTCCACTCCCTTTTGTCGCGTTCCTCGACCACCCCGTGATGCATTCGGCCATCGCCAGAGCTGGCCAGCCCGCCTTTGGTGGCACCCACGCCGTGAATCTTGGCCCGCCTATATATAGGTCATCCCGATCCCCTCCCGAGCATCTCCATCAACCTCCCCACTCTCCTAGTAACCTCCCTAGCCTCTCAAACGAGCTCGAAGAGCACGCTTTGCTCGCCATTGCCACCATGTCCGCCGCCTCGGCCATCTCAAATTCGGACAAGCTGAACCCTCTTCCACCCTTCTACTACCACCAGAGACCTCCTTATCCACCCTAGGGTCGCCCCAGCACTCCGCCTCCTCCTCCGCTAGCCTCCTGCGGCATGCCGCCAATGCCCGAAGCAGCCGTCCGCCGTGGTCCACATCTCGCTCTCCTCATTTCTCAACGGCGGCAATAATGTGTTGCAACGGGTGCGCCTCGGTCCCCCGAGCAAGCCGGTAGGTCTCACGGCCAGAGCGGTGGCCAGCAACGCTGCCAGTCGCCGTCGGGACCGTCTCAATCCTCTGACCCGCAAGGAATCAACGGACGTTGAAGAAGAAGCCAGGCCAGGTGGGCCCCACTCCTTTCCCCGACCCCACGTGTAAGCCTCTAAGACGCCCAGCCCCGCCTAGCCACCCTGGATAAGTGAAGGCGTATTCCTCGGAATACATCTTCCCAGCTGGAAAGCACACATTCGTTCTGTTTCGGCCTAAAATACGTTTCCTCGGTTCCGTAAGCGTATTTCTCTAAAATACATTTTCTGTTTTATCCTCCAGGGACCTGTTTGTAGAGTTATTTTTACAGATTGGTCCTTGAACTCCGAATGAGGTGATTCCAAAGCCCACTTCTTCCTCTCGTCAATCCCATTAAGTTCCTACCATTTGCACTATGGTTTGACATACTGGAAATGATCTTCAACCCCTTGCCCTTATTTAGCCCCCTCCGAGAGAGAATCTTTTTCGGCGAATATTTTCGCGGCTTCACCGCACTTCTTCCCGGAGTATTCTTCATCCCCAGGAAAGCCACGACAACCACTTGCATGATAGCCATGCAGTAGCCTTAGTTTTCTACTTGAATATTTAATAAGTGGTTATTTGTCTGCAACGGTTATCACTGTTTCGGTTATTCTGATGGATCTATGTATATCTTCATGCTATATTCTTATGCACTTGGTTATCATGAATACTTGCTAGTATTTCTTTGTAATGCCATTCTTGGTAGTAGTACATGCTGATGTTGGTGATGGTCTTCGGTGCATGACTATCGTCTGTTCCGAGTATAGTTGTTATGCATGTTCCTTTGCATCTAGTTCGATAAATGCTTCCATTTTAGTATTAATGATATGTTCTTGCATGGTATTTATTATTGATGCTAGTGGTCAGGTTATGCTATGAGTAGTGTTCTACTTGGGATATTCATGCTCGCCTGTATGCCATGCTCATCTGGATAAATGATTTCATGTTGTTGATATGCTTGATGATTATGTTGCATCCCCATGCTTATGTTGATAGAATTCACATGCATTGGAGATGTATCATGTTATTTTGTTAAGGCTCAGCTTATGGCATTCAAGTTTAATCGGATAATAATGAACTTGAATGACTGTTGGCTGAGTCATGGTGCCACCAAATCGAGCTGACCAGTGCAGCCACACTTACCGTTATGGGAAGGTCCTGACTGGGTGTATTATCATGCCTCTCGTCGGTGCCTCCAATGAGGGAAGGTTAGGCGCAGGCGCTACTTTGGTCGGGTAGGATGGCATAAGCCTTGTGTGCCCGTTGTTGTTGTTGTTGTAAGGATCCTTGTCCCCGTTTGGAACCGTTTACGTTTTGCCATGACTGTGGCTGTGGATCTCATGGGTTGACATCGAGGCCACACATGACACGGCCCAAGAGGGGAGTTTGTTGGTGTGCATAGGAGAGTGTGATGACAATAGGACTATTTTGTCGGAATGCCGTTGGTCCACACGTGTGGGAGTGTCAGGCCATGGGTTCCGTACTGTGGGTATAGTGTGCTAACCTCTATAGAGTGTGTGTGTGTTAAATCTATCGATAGCCACGCCGTGGATAAGGGCCCAGTTCGCAGTCGGTCACACTATGAGCTAGCAATAATAATAATAACTTGATTAATTATAACCCCGGTGCGATGGTGAGATTGTTGATGAAACCCGGAGTTGGTTTTCGTTGTGATCCGTGAATGATCACCGTATTGACGAGATTTTTGATGAAACCCGAGAATGGTTTCCGTTGTGATCCGTGAATGATCACCATGTTGATGTGATCGGTTACGAGGTTACTCGGGCAGAGTATATTGTTGCATGAAAATGTTAACCTGTTGCATGTAGTATCATCATGTTCATATGCTCATGCCATGCTAAAGTTGTTCTGGTTGTATCATGTTCAGTTTGTGCATGCCATGTTGTCCTGATAGTATCATGTTCATGATCGATTTAACATGCTAATGACATGCAGTTGTTTGTCTTGACTGCTTTTGATTATTGGGAGCGTGCAAGTAAATTCAATGTACTCACCTGGCGTGTCATTACAGTTTGCAGGTCGTGCCTGGATTTGATTGCTTGTTTGACGTGGATCCCTTGTTTGCGAGCTAGGATAAGCGTTCTAACCGGAGTCCTTATGGAGTGGAGTTCATCACCGTCGTCGATGTTCTGCTGCTAAAGTTATTCCGCTGCTTCGTGTTGTTGTGCTGCTTGCATGGAGCAACGGTGGCTGGCGTAGTTTCGCTGTGGCGATGTTATTCATTGTAATATAGGAGACCTTGTATTCGTATTCATGTAGTAATAGAGAGTTTGCTTGTTCTATGCTAAGAAGTGTCGTATTCCATAAGACATCTCCTCGATCTCTGGGCTAGAATACGGGGCGTTCCGGTTTTCTCTGAGCCGGGGTGCCACATCGTTCCACCTACGGTGCCCATCTTCTGGTATATAAGTAATTTTGACCTAAAATAATTGAGGAGAGGACTTTCGGGATGGAGTGCCAGAATCTCGAGGCGGAACTTTGGTTGGAGCACTTTTGTCCTCCGGTGGAGCGATTCCGCCGAGGGAACCTCCCTCCCAGAGGGGGAAATCATCGTCGTCATCATCACCAACAACTCTCCCATCTTGGGGAGGGCAACTATCAACATCTTAAACTGCACCATCTCCTCTCAAACCCTAGTTCATCTCTTGTTTCCAATCTTTGTACCGGAACCTTATATTGGTGCTTGTGGGTAACTAGTAGGGTTGATTACATCCTATAGTTAATTACTATATGGTTCAATTGGTGTAAGATTATATGTTCAGATCCATTATGCCATTCAATACCCCTCTGATCATGAACATGTATATCACTTGTGAGTAGTTACTTTTGTTTTTTAGGTCACGAGAGAAATTTTGTTGCAAGTAATCATGTGAACATGATATGTGTTTGACATTTTGATGATATGTACGTTGTGATTCCCTTAGTGGTGTCATGTGAACATCGACTACATGACACTTCACCATGTTTGGGACAAGGGAATGCATTGTGGAGTAGTTATTAGATGATGGGTTGCTAGAGTGTCAGAATCTTAAACCCTAGTTTATGCGCTACTCTGTAAGGGACCGATTAGGATCAAATGTTTAATGCTATGGTTAGATTCTATCTTAATACTTTTTTGGTAGTTGCGGATGCTTGTGAGGGGGTTAATCATAAGTAGGAGGTTTGTTCAAGTAAGAACAGCATCTAAGCACCGATCCACCCACACATCAAATTATCAAAGTAGTGAACACAAATCAAGCTAATATGGTGAAAGTGACTAGATGAAATTCCCGTGTACCCTCAGAACACTTTGCTTATTATAAGAAACCATTTTGGACTATCCTTTTTGATACATCTCCAACATATCTATAATTTTCGATTGTTCCATTCTATTATATTATGTATTTTGGATGTTTTATATGCATTAATATGCTATTTTATATTATTTTTGGGACTAACCTATTAACCTAGAGCCCAGTGCCAGTTTCTGTTTTTTCCTTGTTTTTGAGTTTCGCAGAAAAGGAATATCAAACGGAGTCCAAATGGAATGAAACTTTAAGAGGATTTTTCTTGAACCAGAAGACATCCAAAGGACTTGGAGTGCACGTCAGGGGAACCATGAGGCAGCCACAAGGATGGAGGGAGCGCCCTAAGGGGTAGGGCGCAACACCATCCTTGTAGGCCCCATGTTGCTCCACCAACCTATTTCTTCCGCCTATATATTCACATTTATTCCAGAAACCCTAGAGGAGGCACACTATTCCACCGCCGTAACCTTCTGTATCCGCGAGATCCCATCTGGAGGCCTTTTCCAGTACTCTGCCGGAGGGGATTTGACCACGGAGGGCATCTACATCAACACCATTGCCCTTCCGATGAAGTGCGAGTAGTTTACCATAGACCTACGGGTCCATAGCTAGTAGCTAGATGGCTTCTTCTCTCTCTTTGATGCTCAATACCATGTTCTCCTCGATGTTCTTGGAGATCTATCCTATGTAATATTCTTTTGCGATGTGTTTGCCAAGATCCGATGAATTGTAGATTTATGATCAGATTATCTATGAATATTATTTGACTCTTCTCTGAATTCTTATATGCATGATTTTATATCTTAGTAATTCTATGCGAACTATCGGTTTGGTTTGGCCAACTAGATTGGTTTTTCTTGCAATGGGAGAAGTGCTTTGCTTTGAGTTCAATCTTGTCGTGCTCAATCCCAGTGATAGAAAGGGACATGACACGTATTTTATTGTTGCCATCGAGGATAACAAGATGGGGTTTTCATCATATGGTTTGAGTTAATTATGTTACATTATGTCATCTTACTTAATGTGTTACTCTGTTCTTAATGGACTTCATACTCTACATGTAGAATCATTTCGGTCGATGTGTGGAGTAATAGTAGTAGATGCAGGCAGGAGTATGACTAATCGACACGGACGTGATGCCTATATTCATGGTTATAGCCTTAGATATTGTCATAATTATGCGCTCCTCCATCAATTGCTTGGCAGTATTTGTTTACCCACCGTGATATTTGCTATTTTGAGAGAAGCCTCTAGTGAAACCTATGGCCCCCGGGTCTATTTTCCATCTTATAAGTTTCTAATCTACTATTTTGCAATGTTTTACTTTCCAATCTATAAACCAAAAATACCAAAAACATTTACTTTATAGTTTATCCATCTCTATCAGATCACACTTTTGCAAATAACCATGAAGGGATTGACAACCCCTTCATAGCATTGGGTGCAAGATGTTTGATTGGTTGTGCAGGTATGTGGCAATTTGCGCGTTGTCTCCTACTGGATTGATACCTTGGTTCTCAAACTGAGGGATATACTTACTCTACTTTGCTACATGACCCTTTCCTCTTCAAGGGAAAAACCAACGCAAGCTCAAGAGGTAGCAGAAAGAATTTCTGGCGCCGTTGCTGGGAACATCTACGCCATGTCAAGAGTCAAGATTTGTCTTCTATGAACTCGCCAATCTCTGGTGCCATTGATATCTACGTCAAGTCAAGACATACCAAGTACCCTTCATAAAATTTTAACTCTTGCATTTACAATATTTTCCATTCTCCTCTCGTTTTCCTCTCCCCCACTTCTAAAATGATTTTCGGAAAGATTTGCCTTTTCTTCGCCCTTCTTCCATTCGTCTTTTCGTTTGCCCTTATGTCTTACTTGGTTGGTTTGCTTGTTTGCTTGGTATAATTGTGTGTTTATTGAAAATCATAAACAAAGTTTATGGATCCTCATCCACTTGCTAATCTTTGTAAGAAATCCAATTATGATGAACCAATTGCTAGTGAGTTGAGTGCACTAGATTATCTTTATGAAGTTTTGCTTGAAATTCATGAATCTAAAAGTGATGAAATTTATAAAGTGATTCATGATAGCTCCTTGAATGGAAAGCATAATTGCAATGATGTTATTATAAATTCTATTAATGTCAATTGTGTTAATGATATGCCAAACCCTAAGCTATGTCTACTACTTGTTGCACAATGGGATGATTCTTCTTATAATCTTGAAAATTTTGCTATGTCTACTACTTGTTGCAATCATCATGATTGGGGTGATTCTTATTATAATCTTGAAAATTTATTTATGCCCCATGATGAATATAAGATTGCTAATATTTTTTGCAACAAGATTGAAAGTGGGTTTGAAATAATGTCAACTTTTGATCCCACCACTTTGGAGATTGATTAATCTTATGATTTTTTTATAAAAGTGGGGTTGGAGAAGTAATGACTTCGTTCTATGTTAATTCCACTGTTTTGAAAGAGTGTCAACTTTGCATGCCTGTGGATCATATAGAAAATATTTTATTTGATAGCTATTTTTTTAGTTTGAATATGATCCTACATGCAAATATTATGAGAGAAGAAAATATGGTTGTAGAAATCTTCATGTTATTAAATTACATCTCGTTATGTTGAGATTGCTATTGTTTCTCTCTTCTTCCTTGCATATGCTAGAAATTGCTTGCCTTGCTAATTTGTTTTCCTATAAAATGCCTATGCATAGGAAGTATGTTAGACTTATATGTGATTTTCACATGTTATATGATGCTCTTTTTGTGTTTCAAGTCTTGTCTTTCATGTGAGCATCATTGAACTTATCAACGCCTAGCTAAAAGGCTTTAAAGAAAACTGCTTGTTGGGAGACAACCCAATATTTTTATTTTATGTTTTTGTGAAATCACACATTATTGCTTCTATAGTAATTGTGTTTTAGTGTTTTAATTAGTGTTTGAGCCAAGTAAGACCTTTGGGATGTCTTATGATGATCGTTGATTTGATTTTGCTGAAAAATAGAAACTTTTGCGCCCAGTGCAGAAAATTCAATAATTCGCTGGAATGTGAAAACCTTCTGGAAATGTTTAAACGAAATTGATATACAGATTCCCCACGTCTTCCTAATTTTTCTGAATTTTTAGAGCTATAGAACTATGTGTAGTTTTTAGATTGCTACAAATTGTTCTGTTTTTTACAGATTCTATTTTCTATGTGTTGTTTGCTTATTGTGATGAATCTATGGCTAGTATCGGGGGTATGAGCCATGGAAAAGTTGGAATACAGTAGATATTACACCTATATAAAATAAGAATAAGATCACAATAGTGTCTTGAGTGGTTATTTGCTTTGTTTTACTAACAGGGCTCACGAGATTTCTGTTGAGTTTTGTGTTGTGAAGTATTCAAGTTTTGGGTAAGGATTTGTTGGACTATGGACTAAGGAGTGGCAAGAGCCTAAGCTTGGGGATGCCCAAGGCACCCCAAGGTAATATCCAAGGACGGCCAAGAGCCTAAGCTTGAGGATGCCCCGGGAAGGCATCCCCTCTTCCATCTTATCTATCGGTAACTTTACTTAAGGCTATATTTTTATTCACTACATGATATGTGTTTTGCTTGGAGGTCTTGTATGATATGAGTATTTTCCTTTTAGTTTGCCACAATCATCCTTGCTGTACACACCTTTTGAGAGGGCCACGCTTCAATCGTAATTTATTTGAATACTCTATGTGCTTCACTTATATCCTTTGAGCTAGGCAATTTTCCTCTAGTGCTTCACTTATATCTTTTTAGAGCATGACAGTGGTTTTATTTTATAAAAATGTTGAACTCTCTTGCTTCAATTATATTATTTTGAGAGTCTCTAGAACAGCATGGTAATTTTCTTGGTCTATGAATTTAGTCCTAATACGATACACATCCAAAGTAGATATAATAAAAACTTCCATATAAAAGTATGATTGTTTTGAGATATGAGGATGGTAATATTAGAATCATGCTAGTAGTAAATTTTAGGGTTGAGGAAATAATTGTGTTAAGGTTCGTGATTCCCGTAGCATGCACGTATGGTCTCCTAACTACGTAACCGAATCGAAATGCTTGTAGTTGACATAATATTTGTGGCAAAGCCACCGTTCAGATACATGTCACTCTTGATCATTGCACATCCCGGTATACCGCCGGAGGCATTCATATAGAGTCATATCCTTGTTCTAGTATTGAGTGGTAATATCGATTTGTAAGTAAATAAAAGTGTGATGATCATCATATTAGAACATTGTTCCATGTGAGGTTATCAAAAATAAAAGAGGCCAAAGAAGCCCACCAAAGAAAGAGAGGCCAAAATGCCCAAAAAATGAAAAAAATGAGAGATAAAAGAGAGAAGGGATAATGTTGTTATCTTTTTCCACACTTGTGCTTCAGAATAGCACCATGTTTTTCATGATAGACAGTCTCCTATGTTGTCACTGTCATATACTAGTGGGAATTTTTGTTATTGAACTTGGCTTGTATATTCCAACGATGGGCTTCCTGAAATGCCCTAGGTCTTCATGAGCAAGCAAGTTGATGCACACCCACTAGTTTTCTTTTGAGCTTTCATACACTTATAGCTCTAGTGCGTCTGTTACATGGCAATCCCTACACACTCACATTGTTATCAATTGATGGACATCTCCATAGTCCATTGATTTGCCTAGTTGATGTGATACTTTTCCCCAGTTTTGTCTACTACCAACTTCTATTCCACCCATTGTGTTATATCCATGGCTCACACTCATATATTGCGTGAAAAGTTGAAAAGGCTGAAGCGCGTTAAAAAGTATGAAGCAATTGCTTGGCTGACACCGGGGTGGCCATGATTACCTTGTGTTGAGAAGAGGGAGCATAATAATATTATATCATTCTTTAGGGATAACATTCTTTAGCCATGTTATTTTTTAAGCTTAATGATTTACTATCTAGTATGCTTGAAATATTATTGTTCTCATGTCAACACAAACTTTTACTTAAAACATACGTATCTGAATATTCATGCTACAATTAAGAAGATTGCATTGATAAATATGTTAGGTAGCATTTCACATCAAAAGTTATGTTTCTATCATTTACCTACTCGAGGACGAGCATGAATTAAGCTTGGGGATGCTTGATATGTCTCCAACGTATCTATAATTTTTTATTGTTCCATGCTATTATATTATCTGTTTTGGATGCTTTATATGCATCAATATGCTATTTTATATTATTTTTTGGACTAACCTATTAACCTAGAGCCCAGTGCCAGTTTCTGTTTTTTCCTTATTTTTGAGTTTCGCAGAATAGGAATATCAAACGGAATGAAACTTTATGACGATTTTTCTTGGACCAGAAGACATCCATTGGACTTCGAGTGCATGTCAGGGGAGCCATGAGGCAGCCACAAGGACGGAGTGCTCACCCTGGGGGTAGGGCGCACCCCCACCATTGTGGGCCCCTGTTGCTCCACTCACCTATTTCTTCCACCTATATATACACATATGTCCGAGAAACCCTAGATGAGGCATCGAAACCACTTTTCCACCGTCGTAACCTTCTGTATCCGCGAGATCCCATCTAGACGCCTTTTTCGGTACTCTGCTGGAATTGGATTTGAACACGGAGGGCATCTACATCAACACCATTGTCCTTCCGTTGAAGTGTGAGTAGTTTACCACAGACCTATGGGTCCATAACTAGTAGCTAGATGGCTTCTTCTATCCTTTTGATGCTCAATACCATGTTCTCTTTGATGTTATTGGAGATCTATCCGATGTAATATTCTTTTGCGGTGTGTTTGCCAGGATTCTACGAATTGTGGATTCATGATCATATTATCTATGAATATTATTTGAGTCTTCTCTGAATTCTTATATGCATGATTTGATATCTTAGTAATTCTCTTCGAACTATCGGTTTGGTTTGGCCAACTAGATTGGTTTTTCTTGCAATGGGAGAAGTGCTTTTCTTTGGGTTCAATCTTGCGGTGCTCAATCCCAATGACAGAAAGGGAAATGATATTTACTGTATTATTGCCATCAAGGATACCAAGATGGAGTTTTTATCATATATTGCTTGAGTTAATTCGGCTACATCATGTCATCTTACTTAACGCGTTACTCTGTTGAATATGGACTTAATACTCTTGATGCAAAATCATTTCGGTCGATGTGTGGAGTAATAGTAGTAGATGCAGGCAGGAGTCGGTCTACTTGACAGGGACGTGATGCCCATATTCATGATCATTGCCTTAGATATCATCATAATTATGCACTCTTCTATCAATTGCTTTGCAGTAATTAATGACCCACAAGTATAGGGGAACAATTTTAGCTCTTTTCGATATGTAAGAGTGTCGGACCCAATGAGGAGCAGAAGGAATTGAAAAGTGTTTTTCAGTAAGGTAATATCTGCAAGTGCTGAAATTGTAGGTAGTGGAGTAGTTTGATAGGAATATAATTTTGTAACGAGCAAGTAACGATAGTAGTAGAAAAAGTTCATCAAGATAGCCCAATCCTTTTGAGGCAAAGGACTGGCCAAGACGGTCTTTTATAATAAGCAAAGCGTTCTTGAGGGTACATGGGAATTTCATCTAGTCACTTTCATCATGTTTGTTCAATTCGTGTTAGCTACTTTGCTAATTTGATATGTGGGTGGATCGGTGCTTAGGTGTTGTTCTTACTTGAACAAACGTCCTACTTATGATTAACCCTCCCGCAAGCATCCGCAACTACGAGAAAAGTATTAAGAATAAATTCTAACCATAGCATTGAACTTTTGGATCTAATCGGTCCCTTACGGTATAGCGCATAAACAATGGTTTAAGCTTCTGTCACTCTCACAACCCACCATCTAGTTACTATTCCACAATGCATTCCCTTAGGCCCAAATATGGTGAAGTGTCATGTAGTCGACGTTCACATGACACCACTAAGGGAATCACAACATACATACTATCAAAATATCGAACACATATCAAATTCACATGATTACTGGCAACATGATTTCTCCATTGACCTCGAGAACAAAGGTGACTACTCACAAATGATGAACATGCTCAAGATCAGAGGGGTATTAAATAGCATAATGGATCGAAACATATAATCTTCCACCAAATAAACCATATAGTAATCAACTACAAGATGTAATCAACACTACTAGTCACCCACAAGCACCAGTCTATAGTTCCGGTAACAAGATTGAACACAAGAGATGAACTAGGGTTTGAGATGAGATGGTGATGTCGAAGATGTTGATGAATATAGCCCTCCCCAAGATGGGAGGGTTGTTTTTGATGATGATGGCGAAGATTTCCCCCTCAGGGAGGGAAGTTCCCCCGGCGGAATCGCTGCTCCGGTGGGAAAAAGTGCTCCTGCCCAATTTCCGCCTCGAGACGGTGGTGCTCTGTCCCGAAAGTCTCTTTCTTATTTTTTTTCTAGGTTAGAATGGCTTATATACCAAAAGATCGGCACCGGAGATGGGCCTGGGTGAGAACAACCCACCAGGGCGCGCTTGGGAGGGCTGGCACTCCCAGGTGGGTTGTGCCCACCTGGTGGGCCCCCTCTGGTGGTTATCATCTCCAGTATTTTTCATATATTCCATAAAAAATATCCGTGAAGTTTCAGCCTGTTTGGAGTTATGCAGAATAGGTGGCCTGATATAGCTTTTTCAGGTCCAGATTTCCAGCTGCCGGAATTCTCCCCCTTGGTGCATTCCTTGCAAATTATGAGAGAAAAGGCATTAGAATTACACCAAAAAGCATTATTATGCATAATAAGAACATAAATAACAGCAAGAAAACATGATGCAAAATGGACATATCAAGTACCCCAAGCTTAGACCCTGCTTGTCCTCAAGCGAAAACTGAAATCGAAAAACATGTCCACATGCTTTGAGAGAGAGATGTCGATAAAAACGAAACACGGACATAGAACCATCATGTTCGTTATTGTAACAGCAACAACAAATAGGACCCGTGTTCCATTTCTTCCCAGTTTAGAAGACAAAGCTTACATTGTTGTCAGGAACTTTGTGCGCATCTTTCCTTCATGGAAAGATTGTACTGCAGACACATAACAATCTCCAGTCTTCCTCCGCAACTTACGCGTAAGTAATGTACTAATGTTATTCATGGTCACTGCTGCATATGTTTCTGCTGAAAGAACACACAAGATTTCATTCTTTTAAATAGGCGAGGGCCAAACTAGATTGTGAAGACGAGCAAGGATTAGTTGTGCTTTTCAAGCACTCGTTGATGAAGTATCGTTCCTACCTGAGGCAAGCGCACTTCAATGTCAAGCCTCCAAACGAAATTTATGTAAAGTCTCCGGTGCTACCTTTATCTGACGGTGACTGGAATAATCTTGTTACACATTGGTCTCAGCTGCAGCGTAAGGTACTATCTATGATATCACATCACAATTTGAACTACATTTATGCATTTGCCTTAACGTCTCACTTGTACGAAAACTGTTAGCAGAAGAAGATTCATTCTCAAGGGACCACAAAATCTCGCAACTATACTGCACACTGCATTGCTCTTGTGAGTACCTCTTGCCCTGTATGACCATACTTACTTTCATAGTTGTTTGACTATGTAGCATCACTGCACATTTTAGCCTCATTATCGTCCATTTGGTGGACATTATAAGATCTGTATGGACTCTTACATAAATTTAGAATCAACCCAATGCTTTTGAATAGGTTTAGCTCTGCAGTCCTCTTGTACGGACTGAACGTCATCTATCACTGTACTTACATTAACAGCTACTCCCTCCGTCCCATAATATAAGAATGTTTTGTACAGTACAACAATGTTCAAAACACTATTGTATTATGGGAAGAGGGATTGGTTCATTGTGTAGCATTCTGCATCTTATCTCCCTCGCCCACCATTTACTAAAAAAGATCAGATCTATATTTAATCTAACCAAAAAGTAGAATACACAGACAATGCCAGTGCAGAAGTGTAGCCCATTGCTCTTGTCAGTACATTTTGTCCTGTAATGCTTGTACTTCTAAGGATTGGTAGTTGATTATGTAGCATCAATCTGCATCTTATCTTCATTATCCTCTATCCCTTCTAGTATTATCATATCTATAATTACTCTCTACGAAATGTAGAGTACATGCAATGCTTATGAAGAAGATTTTGTGCTGAAATTCTTGAGTTATCCTTCCTTTGACATGGAGAAGGGCATTATAAAGCCGGTGTTAACTGTTAATGTAAGTCAGTCCTTCTAAAGCCTTTATCCTCAACTGTTGTTTAATTTGCTCATACTCCCTATCGTTTACTGCTATTTAGTTTGCTGTTTCTACCAAAATGCATGTTCGCAAGTACCGTAAGTTCTAAGTTTTACTTGCAAAACCAAATTCCTTATTCATACCATGCACATTACTCAATTCCTCCTATATGTTTGCTTGTTTTTGTGGATCTATAATCTAGTGTGTGGTGAAGCAACCCACATTTGCACCTTGTCATCTCTTGTTTTATCTTACTGATGTGGCTGATGATGTGAACAACATGCCATGCACATTAACCATAATAGATACAATGATTTTCTTTGCTCTTCATCAATGCTTGTTATGTTGACATGGTAATCCAGTAGTGTGGTGAAGCTCCCCGCATTATGAACAATGCCAAATTATGCTATTCATATTTTGAACTTACTCTTTATTTTAAAATTTGAAATTGGATGGAATTGACAGCACAGTTATCATCTTTGTTTATACACATGAAAAACATGTCATCTCTTTGCTTTGTTTCTGGGTGATATGCCTGATGGCATGCAAAAGTCTGTTGAAGGCTGTGAGAGAACCCAACATATATTGCAGCAAAGAAGGCAAAACATCTTGAAGATAGCGAGACAACCCCAAAGTCTTGTCTTGATGCAGTGTTCAAGTTACTTGAGACTAGCAGTCAGACAAGCTCACAGAATTCGTTGTCTGAATCAGTTCGACTTCTTCGGTCCCAAATTCTAGCAGAAAGGCATTCTGCAACTCCAATTCAACTTGAAGTCCTATATCTAAGAAAGATTGCGGAGAACACCAATGAGAACCTCGTCGCTAAACATCTACACCTGGAAGCTATGACGAACATGCTAGGCCGGTCTCACAGCCTTGCTCAGCAGCTTGCGCAATAGTTCCCGTGCAAGGCTAACCTTTCTTGAACTGTCTTGGAAGTGGTCTCGGTTCAGTATTATTTTGTTACGCTGCAATGGTGCCTAGTTTTTGTAATTTGCTTCTTCGTTGCGCGTTATGATCACTAGTGGCGAACTTCGATGCCCAGTGGATGTAATATACCATAAATCCTTTATTGTATAGTGTAGATTTATTCTTAGTTACTGCGCCGTAATTTCTTTATTATATAGAGTAGGTTTATTCTTAATTCTTACTAGTTACTGCCATCATTTGCTATCTGAAAAAAATCAGATGTAGTCGACCGGGCCGAAACATTCTCCTCTAACGGGCCTGGTGTTTAGCGAGCCATAATTGGGCCGGCCTGCATCTTTCTTGGGCCTGAATCATTGGGGCCTTCACACTTTGCACGAGGCCCACAACTTACACCGGCCTATATTTTAGTTGGTCCTTTTGTGGACCCAGTGCTTAGTTTGGCCCAGGTAGCATTGGGCCATTTGCAGGCTGAATATTGTACTGGTCTTACAGCCCAGATGAAACCATGGGCCTTTAGCAGGCCGAAATGCATATTGGGCCTCAATTTTCACTAGTCGTCAACGGGCCTTCAGCAGGCTGAAATGTAGATGGGGCCTTTTTGGGCCCAGTTCTATCACACGCAGTTACCAGGCCGAAACATACCTCGGGCCTTAGTTGGCCCACTGATATCATGGGCCTTTAATAGACCAAAAGCTTAGTACAGACATCAACGGGCCGAATTATGCGACAGGCCTTTAACAGGCCTAAAGTCACGTTGGGCTTAACTGTTGCCACCTTTAACACACGCCGTTAGTGGGCCTGATGTCCTGTCGGACCATATATGGCCCATGGGCAGCACGGGCCATTCCCAGGCCAAAAGTCAAAACGAGCTGAAATGGGCCCATGTCTACATCGGGCCTCTAACAGGCCGAAAGTCACTGGGCTATAACTGGGCCCAAATATTCGGTAAAAAATTAACGGGCCAGATCTAGCTTCGGGTCGTAAATGGGCCCAAATATTCGACGAACAATTAACGGGTCAGATCTGGCTTCGGGCCGTAAATGGGCCTTTATTAAGCAGGCCTTTATTGGGCTGGCCCACTAGTACATGAGTAAGTACTACGGGCCTTTGACTGGGTCAGCCTTTTTAACCTATATGGGCCTCTGTTGGGCCGTGCCACGTGTCGGCGTATCATAGGCGCTTTGGGTCCAATGAGTGGATGACATCTGTCCCAACGGTGAGCCGACACGTGTTTCCTCCAGCCAATGATGATTTTACACGTGGAAAATCCCCATTGGTCGGGGCTGTTAACGGGTTATCGGATCCAAAACTGGACCCGATAGCTTAACGGTGTTCCGTTACGGTGGATGCCACGTGTCGGTCACCCTTGACGAAAGCACTTATGTGACGCGCGATTTATCGTCATGGAAGTAGACACTTTTGTGATGATAATTTTGGTAATGTCATGGAACACTTCTACGACAGCACAAGTATGACTATCTTGATTCTGTCATAAATTTGTCATGGATGTACATGCATGACAGAAAACGTGACCTACTATGACAAACACGTATCATCACAGAAGTGTTTTTTTTTGTAGTGCAAGCTTGTGCAACATGCTCATGATCTAGTTGCTTAAAATTCATAATATCGTTTCTAAGAGAGATAATCTTAGCGGGAGGAAAATACTTAGAGATAAAGGCATCTTTGCACTTATTCCATGAATCGATACTATTTCTAGGCAAAGAGGAAAACCAAGTTTTAGCACGATCTCTAAGTGACAACAGAGATAGCTTCAATTTAACAATATCATTATCCGTATCCCTCTTCTTTTGCATATCACACAAATCAACAAAGTTGTTCAGATGAGTAGCGGCATCTTCACTAGGAAGGCCAGAAAATTGATCTTTCATGACAAGATTCAACAGGGCAACATTGATCTCAAAAGATTCGGCATCGGTAATAGGAGTAATAGGCGTGCTAATAAAATCATTATTGTTGGTATTGGAGAAGTCACACAATTTGGTATTGTTTTGAGCCATAGTGACAAGCAAGCAATCCAACATACAAGCAAACAAGAGGCAAGCGGACTGTAAACACACGGAAGAAGAAGGGCGAATAAAACGGCAAGGGTGAAGTGGGGGAGAGGAAAACGAGAGCCAAATAATGTAGCGAAGGATAAGGGTTTGTGATAGGTACTTGGTATATGACTTTTGCGTAAGCCTCCCAGGAAACGGCGCCTGAAATTCTTCTTGCTACTTCTCGAGCTCGCGTTGTATTCCCTCGAAGAGGAAAGGGTGATGCAGCACAATAGCGTAAGTATTTCCCTCAGTTTTTGAGAACCAATGTATCAATCCAGTTGGAGACCACGCGCGAGTCCCTCGTTGTCAATCCCTTTACGGTAACTTACAAAAGTGAGATCTGATAGATAGGATAGTATAATATTTTTGGTATTTTTTGTATAAGAACAGAAAGTAAATAAAGCAAATTAAAGTATATGGAAGATTAGTATGTTGAGAATAGACCCGAGGGCCATAGATTTCACTAGTGCCTTCTCTAATGATAGCAGAATTCTACGGTGGGTGAATAAATTACTGTCGAGCAATTGATAGAAAAATGCATAGTTATGAGAATATATAGGCATGATCATTATATATAGGCATCACGTCCGTAACAAGTAGACCAAAACGATTCTGCATCTACTACTATTACTCCACACATCGACCGCTATCCAGCATGAATCTAGAGTATTAAGTTCATAAGAATAGAGTAATGCTTTAAGCAAGATGACATGATGTAGAGGGATAAACTCAAGCAATATGATATAAACCCCATCTTTTTATCCTCGATGGCAACAATACAGTACATGCCTTGCTGCCCCTGCTGTCACTGGGAAAGGACACCGCAAGATTGAACCCAAAGCCAAGCACTTCGCCCATTGCAAGAACAATAGATCTAGTAGGCCAAACCAAACCAATAATTCCAAGAGACTTGCAAGGATATTATAATAATACATAAAAGATTTCAGAAAAGAATCAAATATTGCTCATAGATAATCTTGATCATAAACCCACAATTCATCGGATCTCGACAAACACACCTCAGAAATATTACATCGAATAGATCTCCTCGAAGATCGAGGAGAACTTTGTATTGAGAACCAAAAAGAGAGAAGAAGCCATCTAGCTAATAACTATGGACCTGAAGGTCTGTGGTAAACTACTCACAACTCATTGCTGAGGCTATTGTGTTGATGTAGAAGCACTCCGTGGTAGATCCCCCCTCCGGCGGAGCTCCGGAACAGGCCCCAAGATGGGATCTACCGGGAACAGAAGGTTGCGGCGGTGGAAATAGGGTTTTCTCTGTTGCCTCGATGTTTTCAGGGTACATGGATAATATATAGGAGGAAGGAGGGCATCGAGGGAGGCAGAGGGGGCCCACGAGGGTGGGGGCGCGCCTTCCCCCCTGGGCGCGCCCTAGACTCTTGTGGCCGCCTCTCTCATTCCCTCGCGTGTATTCCAAGTCTTCTGGGTAGATACGGTTCCAAAAATAACTCTCTCGGAGGTTTCATTCTGTTTGGACTCCGTTTGATATCCCTTTTCTGCGAAACTCTGAAATAGGCAAAAAACAGCAACTTGCACTGGGCCTTGGGTTAGTAGGTTAGTCCCAAAAATAATATAAAAGTGTATAATAGAGCCCATTAAACATCCAAAACAGAATATATAATAGCATGGAACAATAAAAAATTATAGATACGTTGGAGACGTATCAATTGCGTAGCAGGGCCATCATTGCTCTGAATGCCAAGGGGTGCCGGTTGGCCTCCTCCAATCATACATAAAAGGGGCGAGGGAAATAAAGCCCCCAGCCCATCTTTGACTTCTTGCCCCTCCACTCCAAATCTCTGCTGTAGTAACCATGGCGCCAATGAGGATGTTCTCCACCACGGAGAAGGGGAAGATGCCACTGGACGAGCCGGCGCTGCCGCCACCCAACCCTACTAGGGAAAAGCCTAGCAGTAGTGCAGGTTTTAGGTGTATCACTAGCATGGGTACCCGCGCTATTGATACGGCGCTACAGGTAACCTTTAGCAGTAGCGCGCATTGACACGCGCAACTGCTATACCTGGTTAGAAGTAGCGTGCTTTACTTCAAGAATCATGAAGGTTCGGGTGCATAGGCATCAAGATTAATCCAACATGATCAATGCAACAAGCATCTTTATATTATAGATTATGACTTACTCAAAAACAGGGCATATACATGAGCAGAGTTAATATGATGACATGTTGGAGGCAAGAAATAATTAAGCTACAGTGCAAGAACATGGCATCAAAAGGTAAAGCATGCTAGTACATATCATGGAGCTCAAATAACACAACATGGCATATACATGGGAGCAACAGGTTCATGGCATTCATCAAAACAAGATGCAAACATGAAATAGCAGATTTTCAGACTTAGTGAAAATCTGGGAATGCAAAACAGCAACATTATGATGCTGACTTTGGAGGCACATAACAGCAAGTAGCAATTCTAATAATCATGCAAAGGTCATGAGGCATGACATACTTCCAAATGAACCAATATCACAATTTGTAGGATGCATACATTGATTATAGTGAGCTTTGCAAAATGGAACATTATGTTTACAGATAGACAGGTTTATCATGATGACAACTTGAGAGTAAGAAAGAGACATGGTACAACAACTTATAATGGTGAAAAAGGGCATGGATGGATAGAGCATTACATGGTCTTCAAAACATGCTCATTGTACATCTCCAAATATGCATATATTTGACTGTAGCATCAAGCAAACATGGCATCTTATAACAGTTTCAGACTTAGAAGTTTTTTCAACAAGTGCAAAAATAGCAACATTATCTTAGCATGTTTGGAAGCTCGTTCCGACCAACATAGGGCATAACATGATAAGTGGATTACACCAATACAAAGAGGATATGATTGTGCTCCTAAAACATGTTGGCATGATGCTCAAAATAAAAACACACAGAAAGATATGAAAATCACAAAAGAGAAAGTTATAATAGTTTTCAGCACTTAACATCAACATACACTTTTTGCAACAAAGATTAGCATGGCAAGATGCATCCCAACATGAATGCAAATGCAACCAACATGTAGAGCACTATGAGGTGAACATTTTGACATATCATTCACGCAAAACGGAGCCACATGCACAAAGTTCCTAGCAGACAAAGATGCCAACATAATATGACTTTCTGGGACTTGGTGGAAAACACACAGATTTCGAATGGGCGCACGATAGCTATGTGACGCACAGAGCGGGATTTAGCCTACAGGTGCTCACATTGGGCCCATGGGCCGGTCGGGTGGTTCAGGCAGCTCGAGATGGACCGGGCCAGTTCGCAAGTTAACCAGTTGGTTCACCGGTCTTGCCAGTCTAGGCGAGGCAGGAGACGGGGCCCACCTGGCGGATGTGGGCACCGAGCGGTTGCTCTGCTCAACCCCGAGCAGAGCCATGGCAGCGGTGGTTGGGAGGAGAGTTCCAGGGGGCAAGGCGGCGAGGATGAGCGGGAGTCCATGGGGCGGTGGATCTGGGCGGATCTTGCCCCAGCGAACACATTCCCGGCAACGTATTCGAGCATAGGCGGAGCTCCATGGCGACCTACACGGCACAGCGGCCATGGGGGTGCTTAGAGAAGCGGGAGAAAGGAACTAAAGAAGAAGGAAGGAGAAGGAGAGGGATTGGAGCTGGCCTGGTGGTCACCGACGGCCGCAGGTCCGGTGAGGCCACGCGGGGGCAGCATGGGGCGACTGAGTAGAGGGCGACGGCAGAGTGGAGCTCGGGAGGAGCGGGCACCCGATCTAGATCGAAGATCGTGGTGCGGTGCGGGCGGTTCGGCCCGGTTCGGGCCCGGTCCGGGCTCAGATCCAGGCCTCAGCGAGCCTACGGTGGTGGGAGAGCTGTGGGGCGCGA
>LR738713.1:231637934-231654785 GCA_902687465.1 Secale cereale | reverse complement strand
TCCAACTCACCGCATAATCTCTGAGGACGGTATAATAGTGTGGTACTGACACAGACTGAGTGGCCTACAAGAGAAGCCATCCGGGTAGCTTGCTGGGGAAGACTCGTTAGCTTCCGCTCAAAGGTTTTGTCTGGGTAGCGGGTAGAAGAAATCTCGATAGCTTACACACGAAGCTTGGCCTGGGTATTGTGCTGGAGAAGCATGGGTTCCTTACTTGAGAAGCTTCTCCTCTAGTTACTTGTTAGGAATGATTCATTTCCGTCTGTCAGAAGCTTTTACTGGGGTAACTTGATGTGGAAAACAGGGTATCTTGGGAAGGAAACTTTCTATATATTGCACTGAGGAAAATTAAGGAGCCTTTCATTGTAAGATTCTTCTAATAGCGTGTGGAGGACGACTCAGTTTCTCATATCCAAAGCTTCATACTGTGATATGCTGACTGGAATCCGCCCATAAGGTTTCGCGGCTAATTACGTGCATGAGAAAATTTGCTTGACTGTCTTCCTCGATCATAGCTCATTCTGACTTTCTTTCGGAGTATAACACATTTCAAGCATCATTCATTGCTGAGCCAAAACTTTGTATCTGATCCATACCTTTGTCTGAAAATATTCCGTTGGTCTTGCAACTGACTTGTATTTCTGCTGGCTGGATCATAACTGTTGTGAGGATCTTGTACTGATGTGGACTCGATGCTAATAATCAATCCAAGACATCATTGGTATGCTGAGCAGATATTAATACTATAATGCAGTTGACTGGGCAGACCATAATGTTCAGGTGATCTTCTTCCAAATATTTGACATCCTTATTGCTTCTTCAAGTCTGGTGTCGGTTGATGAGCAACTTCCATAGGGGGAAATAAGGTAACACCGAGGGCCCAAAAAGAAAGAAGCCAAAGAAACAACTTAACTAAACAAAAGCACACAAACAATCAATTCGCACATAAACAAAGTCACATATTACTACTAATCACACAATATGCACGCCTACTTAAGCACACAAATCTCGCAGGATCTCCGGTACTACAATCTAGCATGCTGTGACGATGTGCACGAATATGGGTCAAGGTGTGGAAAAGTTGGTGTAAACATAGCTACACCAAGTGCTAGCTAGCAAAGTAACATCCTTGACTGACTGGGAGGCGAGGATGTACTTGGTAACCATGTAGCGGGACACGAATGTCGTGACCACATTATTATCAAACGGGGCGGAAGAGATCCGTACTCGTCCAAGAAATAGGATAGCGAGGAAAAACTGAGGCTGCTAACATTGCCCTTTCTTGATGACTAAGATCATTAAGGGTTGTCAACACGACAAAATAAAAGGCACGATCCAGGATAGAAGCATGTCTACCACCGAAATGATAGGCGAGGCTAAAAGAAGGACATCGGCACGATACCTGAGCACCATTTCTACAAATAGTGTCGGGATCACATGGCATCACTCTGCTGGGATAGAAATCACGCCAAACACCAAAGAATGGGCAAGAAAAGAAACTGGAAGAACTGCAATGGCGGAGCTGTATTGGATCCGAACCGATGCCAGCTACACTCACCAGATAAACCGTTAGCAACAAATAATAAAGCTATATGCATGCTATGTAACAAACAAATGCAGCAACCAAATGCAACAACCAAGCAAGACTCTATACTACTAATTTCTACCATTTTCTACCGCGCGTGCTAACTAGGGTGTCCTACGGCCAGACCTGCTCTGAAACCAAGCATGTGCACCCCGGCTCTGAGAAACCGGAACGTCCCGTATTCCAGCCCAGAGATCGAGGAGAAGTCTCTGGAATACGGCACTACTTGACATAGAACAAATCAGCTCTTATTGCAAGGATAATAATACAAGGGCCTTATGTTATAAAGAAGCACATCAGCACTGCGACATTATGCCTTCGATACTACACTTGCTCTATGCTAGCAGCAGAACAACTCGTAGCAGCGGAATACTTCTAGCAGCGGAACAACGACGAAGGTGGTGAACCCCACTTCGCAAGGACTCTAGCTGGGATACGATCTAGCTCGCACGTACGGAAACCTCGACAAGCAATCAATCAGTCATGGCATAACCTGCAATCTAGCATGACACGCCAGTTTAATACATTGAATGTACTTGCAAGCTCACAACAATCAGAAGCATCAAGGCAAAACAACAACCTAGCATTAAGCAGGTTAATTAAATTAACAACTACTATTGTTGTGGATTTGTCACGGCCAGATGTCCTAGTGTAGTCCTGAGGCTAACACATCTATGTAGTAGCTTGAAAGGGGTTGAGTGGGATGAGAGACGCGGGATTTAGACAGCTTTAGTCCCCGGGAAACATCATCCGGTAATAGCCCTACATGTTGTTTGTGGCTAGGTCTTATTCCGTATACTCATGAGGGAGTCGCTATATTGGTCGGCGCTCCTCTAGTTGTGTCTACCCGTAGAGATTATTCAACCTGTCCCTCTTGGGGTGCCCTGGCCCTCGTTATATTGTTGAAGGGGCCGACTTACATGTAGAGTCCTAGTAGGATTAGGACTGGTCTATCTTCTATTACAAACTGGATACAAGTCCGGGTCTTGCTTCCTCGTAAGGGAAATATTCCTCATGCCTTTCCTCTTAAGCCGACCCACCATAACATGAGCCGGCCTTCTGGGCCTTGGGCCTTGTCATCCATCTGACCCACCGTCAGGGCCATCCATGAATCGCCATGACCAGTAAGTAGCCAAGCTCTGGGCGGGTCACCCGTGAGTCGCCAAGCTCCACGCGGTTTACCAATGAAACTCCTAGTCCCAGCCGGGTCATACCTCTGGTCGGGTCATACCGCGGGGTATATCCCCGATATTAGCCCCCAGTTTAGCTTTGGATTTTATCCAGGGTAAACTTATCCTACAAAACAAGACCAACTTTGATAGATTATGCATCGGGTCAGAGGTTCTTCTGAGCTGGCACCTGATCATCGTTAGGTCCTTGTCATTTCCTTGTTGATATATACATGTCCATGATCTCATAGCAAATCTTCTTTATCAGATATGTTTAAACTTTGCCAATGCAAAAAATCCAGGTACTTCTTCATAAAAGTCCGGGTCAATAGGCCAGCTTTATAATCAATTTGCTGATATTGGTTTCTCACAGAAAAATATTGTGAAGAATAATTCATTTGATTCAGCTCCCAATGCTTAACAAAAATATTGGTCTTGAAATACTCATCTGATTTTCAGTCGGCTTGAAGATGTAGAACTTGCCGGTTTCTCATTGCCCAAATTGCCGGTTTGTAATTATTGATGGCAGCGGGTCATAATTGTTGCTAACATCAAGCTTGAAAGTGTACCTCCCTTATATGCATATCACTTGTAGCCCCCAAGTCTTAATAAGGGAGCGTAGTAACAGCTTAAGACTTGTTTTAATATAAATACTGTAACTTTGGAGAAATGCAGGTTGTTCATGTAAGCCGCCAATCATAAACTGTACATTTTGAACTTCCCATGTGTAACCCCCAAGTGCCGGGTCATTATGCAATAATGAGAAGGGACTTTGTAAATATGATCATGTAGACTTGAGCAGCAACGTGTAGCCCCCAAGGGATAGCTCGGTAAGATAATATTGAGCTGGGACTTTATATATACTTCATTGAAAATAACATCATATGATGTAGCCCCCGCCATGGGGCTTGAACCCACGACCATAAGGTTAAGATCCTTGTACTCTACCAACTGAGAAGTGGACCTTCAATATAATGGATTAAGTCTTGTGTACTTTGAATTTTTTGAAACGAGCAATTGGTAGCCCCCAAGGGCCGACTCATTATGATGTGATGATCCGGGTCTTCAATAAGGCGAGTAAAAATGACTTTGCATTAGCCCCAAACTGTCATGGTGCATGCTTGAAGTGACATGGGACTTCCATATTTGATATAACCATGATTTGAATAATGTAGCCCCCAAGTGACGGGTCATAAGCCTGCAGCGACTCGGGACTATTCCTTTCATTATAGAATTAATCATATCCATTGATAAAGAAACAATTGCCATTAAGCTGAGTCAACTTTGAAAACCTCAATCATAATACTGGTCATTGATAACCATAATAAAAATACAGCCATGTTGGCTATTCCATATTTGAATAATCTAATCTGGTATGAAAACCTCAATCATTCAATATCATAATGAAAATCTAGCCAAGTTTGGCTATTAAAGATTTGAATACTTTATCTATTGACAAGTAAATCTGGAGTTAAATACCCGGCGGCTCTTGGCTGATGACAACTTAATATGCATCCATGGCAATCCGGGATTTTTGTAACCCGACGGCTTATAGCTACTGTAAGAATCAAGAATTGATAACCCTTTTGGAACACCAATTTTCATCCTTGATGATGGCCTTGAACTTAAGTCATCTATATAAACCATAGCTCTTCATATCCTGTAGAATTTGCTCATATTGCCGGCTTACACCACCATATCCAATGAGGGTAACCATCCAATGATTTATAAGCTCATAATTTCAATGGTGCAATCCAAAATATACTGGCAACTTAACGTCCAAAGCTAGGGCTGGTTATCAAACCTCACATATTCATACAATTATTGAAAAACATACCTGGAGATTGATATCATGGTGATTCCTCAATAATTATAATTTGTCGCGGGTATTGACACGTAGCCATGCAATATCATGATTTTGATTGCTCAAGGCAAAGATATCCTGGCGACTTAACGTCCGCTATCAGGGCGGGTTATCAAACCCAAAGATTCTCAATGATGAGCCATATAATCAAGGCTACGTGGCCTGTGAAATCAGTTCATACTACCGACTTACAATGCCATACGCAATGAGGGTGACAGCCCAAAAACTTAGAGCGCATAACTCCAAGTGAACAATCACAATATATTGGCGACTTATCGTCCAAAGCCAGACCGGGCTATCAAACTCCAGATACGCTCAAATATGAGCCATAAGGATTAAGGCTACATGGCTTGAATCATTTCAAACCATATGTCAATATGGTACAAGGATATGAATCCAAAAAATGTTCAGAGAAAATAACAAATCAGAAAAAATATGGCTTTTACAGGCCGCCAAGCCTAAATCTCAAGTGCTTTCATGGGCCACACAGCCACTGAGTTAATCCTTTATTCAAACATGTAAGTCGGGCCTCACATGACCAATCGTTGTTTTAACTTTGACAAGTTCAGGGTCTTTATAAGATTGACTATCAAGAGTACGGCGGGTTATTCCAGGATTACCTGGGCGGAGTGGCAGACATACAAGGCAGGATAACTCGGATTTTTGGTGAATACACCTGGCGTTTCAAGCCAATTTAAGAGGCTATGTTCTCTTTGGTGAATACACCTATGTTTGTACAGGATAACCTCCAAGTGAACTATAATAAGCCATCAAGGCAGGTTACCTATGTTTGAACTGCACATTGTAGCAAGTTCTCTTTGGTAACCTTTTAACTTGGGAATAAAGCCCCCAAGTTGTTTGCGACAAGGCGTACAAGCCGGATCAAAGGGTAGTCATAGCTATGCTTAGTGAGCAGGAAGCCCCTATGTAATTTATAAGAAGGCGTGTAAGCCGGATCAATAGGGTAGTCACAGTTATGCTCAATGAGCAGGAAGCCCCCAAGTAATTTTGTAACAAGGCGTGTAAGCCGGATCAATAGAGCAGTCACAGCTATGCTCAGTGAGCAGGAATCCCCCATGTAATTTATAACAAGGCGTGTAAGCCGGATCAATAGGGTAGACATAGCATGCTCAATGAGCAGGAAGCCCCCAAGTAATTTTGTAACAAGGTGTGTAAGCCGGATCAATAGGGTAGTCACAGCTATGCTCAATGAGGAGGAAGCCCCCAAATGATCAATAATGTGATAAGCCAATAAGGCGGGATACCCATGTTTGACGCACGCATCATGGCAACAAGTTCTCTTTGGCAACATTTAATTTTTTGCAAGATATAAATTCTTCTTGAGCCAAGATTTTAAATCGGATATTGATAGCTTCAAAGTTTTGTGGGAGATAGATTTCCCTTGAGCTAGATTTTGAACCGGAATCTTTCCTGATAACCCGGAACTCTTCTATTGAGCCGGAATTTTATGATTGTCAGGCACTTTTTAAGCCGGAATTTTTTCTGACGGCCTTCAAATTTTCACCAATAGGGCAGTAGCCTCCGGGGCCAGGTTATTTTCCCTCCAATGACCCAGAGTTCTTGAATTTTACTGAAACTGGCAACATTTGCGGGGTCATGTCATCTTAGCCCCCGAGTCTTAAGATGACTTCAAGAGTTGGCTTGAGATTCTTCATACTTGACCATGATAAAAACTGGCATATAGTTGAACAGCGGAACACTGGAATATGTCGAAGCTGGAGGCAAGGTGGCAAGTTGATGACCCTCGCAATACTCATTGTATATCATTGGTGTTGATAACGCAATGTGAAACCACAGAAGTTTGAGGTCGACCATGGCGGGTCATAAATGATCCCGTATGAGCTGTGTTAGTAACTCAGCCAATGGTTCATCCCAACTAGATGTTGATGTCTACTACACAACTTTCTTCTTGTAGACGTTGTTGGGCCTCCCAGTGCAGAGGTTTGTAGGACAGTAGCAAATTTCCCTCAAGTGGAAGACCTAAGGTTTATCAATCCATGGGAGGCGTAGGATGAAGATGGTATCTCTCAAACAACCCTGCAACCGAATAACAAAGAGTCTCTTGTGTCCCCAACACACCCAATACAATGGTAAATTGTATAGGTGCACTAGTTCGGCAAAGAGATGGTGATACAAGTGCAATATGGATGGTAGATATAGGTTTTTGTAATCTGAAAATATAAAAATAGCAAGGTAACTAATGATAAAAGTGAGTATTGCAATGATTTGAAACAAGGCCTAGGGTTCATACTTTCACTAGTGCAAGTTCTCTGAACAATGATAACATAATTAGATCATATAATAATCCCTCAACATGCAACAAAGAGTCACTCCAAAGTCACTAATAGCGGAGAACAAATGAAGAGATTATTGTAGGGTACGAAACCACCTCAAAGTAATTCTTTCTGATCAATCTATTGGGCTATCCCTATAAGTGTCACAAACAGCCCTAGAGTTCATACTAAAATAACACCTTAAGACCACATCAACCAAACCCTAATGTCACCTAGACACTCCATTGTCACCACAAGTATCCGCGGGTTTGATTATACGATATGCATCACACAATTTCAGATTCATCTATTCAACCAACACAAAGAACTTCAAAGAGTGCCCCAAAGTTTTTACCGGAGAGTCAAGACGAAAACGTGTACCAACCCCTATCCATAAGTTCACAAGGTCACTGAACCCGCAAGTTGATCACAAAAACATACATCAAGTAGATCACGTGAATACCCCATTGTCACCACAGATAAGCACATGCAAGACATACATCAAGTGTTCTCAAATCCTACAAGACTCAATCCGATAAGATAACTTCTAAGGGAAAACTCAATTCATCACAAGGCAGAGAGGGAGAAACATCATACGATTCAACTATAATAGCAAAGCTCATGGTACATCAAGATCGTGCCTTATCAAGAACACGAGAGAGAGATCAAACAAATAGCTACTCGTACATACCCTCATCCCCAAGGGTGAACTACTCCCTCCCCGTCATGGAGAGCATTGAGATGATGGAGATGGCCATTGGTGATGGATCCCCCCTCTGGCAGGGTGCCGGAACAGGGTCCCGATTGGTTTTTGGTGGCTACAGAGGCTTGCGGCCCCGGAACTCCCGATCTAGGTTTCTTATCGGGGGTTTGTGTATTTGTAGGAATTTTTGGCGTCGGTCTCACGTCGGGGGGGTCTCCGAGTCGTCCACGAGATAGGGGCGAGCCCAGGGGGTAGGGCGCGCCCTCCACCCTCGTGGACAGCTCGGGACTCTTCTGGCCCAACTCTTTTACTCTGGGGGCTTCTTTTGTTCCATAAAAAATCCACAAAAATTGGCAGGTCAATTGGACTCCGTTTGGTATTCCTTTTCTGTAGAACTCAAAAACAAGGAAAAACATAAACTAGCACTGGACTCTAGGTTAATAGGTTAGTCCCAAAAAATCATATAAAATAGCATATAAATGCATATAAAACATCTAAGATGGATAATATAATAGCATGGAACAATAAAAAATTATAGATACATTGGAGACGTATCAAGCATCCCCAAGCTTAATTCCTGCTCGTCCTCGAGTAGGTAAATGATAAAAACAGAATTTTTGATGTGGAATTCTACCTAACACAATTATCAATGTAATTTTATTTATTGTGGCATGAATGTTCAGATCTGAAAGATTCAAGACAAAAGTTTAATATTGACATAAAAATAATAATACTTCAAGCTTACTAACAAAGTAATCATGTCTTCTCAAAATAACATGGCCAAAGAAAGTCCATCCCTACAAAATCATATAGTAAGGCTATGCTCCATCTTCGTCACACAAAATATTCAAATCATGCACAAACCCAGTTTCAGCCAAGCAATTGTTTCATACTTTAGTATTCTCAAACTTTTTCAACTTTCACGCAATACATGAGCGTGAGCCATGGACATAGCACTATAGGTGGAATAGAGTGGTGGTTGTGGAGAAGACAAAAAGGAGGAAGATGGTCTCACATCAACTAGGCGTATTAATGGGCTATGGAGATGCCCATCAATAGATACCAATGTGAGTGAGTAGGGATTGACATGCAACAGATGCACTAGAGCTATAAATGTATGAAAGCTCAACAAAATAAACTAAGTGGGTGTGCATACAACTTGCTTGCTCACGAAGACCTAGGGCATTTTGAGGAAGCCCATTGTTGGAATATACAAGCCAAGTTCTATAATGAAAATTCCCACTAGTATATGAATGTGACAAGACAAGAGACTCTCTGTCATGAAGATCATGGTGCTACTTTGAAGCACAAGTGTGGAAAAAGGATAGTGGCATTGTCCCTTCTCTCTTTTCCTCTCATCTTTTTGGAGACTCCTCTTTTTTTGGGAGACTCTTTTTTTGGCCTTTTTTCTCACACGGGACAATGCTCTAATAATGATGATCATCACACTTCTGTTTCTTTTACAACTCAAGGATTACAACTCGACACTTAGAACAAAATATGACTCTACATGAATGCCTCCGGCGGTGTACCGGGATGTGCAATGAATCAAGAGTGACATGTATGAAAAAATTATGAATGGTGGCTTTGCCACAAATACGATGTCAACTACATGATCATGCAAGGCAATATGACAATGATGTAGCGTGTCATAATAAACGGAATGGTGGAAAGTTGCATGGCAATATATCTCGGAATGGCTATGGAAATGCCATATTAGGTAGGTATGGTGGCTATTTTGAGGAAGGTATATGGTGGGTGTATGGTACCGGCGAAAGTTGCGCGGCTCTAGAGAGGCTAGCAATGGTGGAAGGGTGAGAGTGTGTATAATCCATGGACTCAATATTAGTCATAAAGAACTCACATACTTACTGCAAGGATCTAAAAGTCATCAAAACCAAGCACTACACGCATGCTCCTAGGGGAAGGGTTGGTAGGACTAAACCATCGCGCGGTTCTGACCTCCACACAAAGGAAGACAATCAAACAAATACCTCATGCTTCAAATTTGTTACACAACGGTTACCATACGTGCATGCTACGGGACTTGCAAACCTCAACACAAGTATTTCTCAAATTCACAATTACTCTACTAGCATGACTCTAATATCACCATCCTCATATCTCAAAACAATCATCAAGCATCAAACTTCTCATAGTATTCAACGCACTTTATATGAAAGTTTTTATTATATCCCTCTTGGATGCCCATCATATTAGGACTAAATTCATAATCTAAGAAAATTGCCATGTTGTTCTAAAAGACTCTCAAAATAATATAAGTGAAGCATGAGAGTTCATCTATTTCTTCAAAAAAAAACCGACATGCTCTAAAAAGATATAAGTGAAGCATTAGAGAAAACGACAAACTACTCCAAAAGATATAAGTGAAGATCAATGAGTAGTTGAATAATTATGTAACTATGTGAAGACTCTCTAACATATAAGAATTTCAGACCTTGGGATATTATTAAAATAGAAAGCAAAATAAAACAAAATGACGCTCCAAGCAAAACACATATCATGTGGTGAATAAAAATATAGCTCAATGTAAAGTTACCGATGAACAAAGATGAAAGAGGGGATGCCATCAGGGGCATCCCCAAGCTTAGGCTCTTGGTTGTCCTTGAATATTACCTTGGGGTTTCTTGGGCATCCCCAAGCTTAAGCTCTTGCCACTCCTTATTCCATAGTCCATCGAATCTTTACCTAAAACTTGAAAACTTCACAACACAAAACTCAACAGAAAACTCGTAAGCTCCGTTAGTATAAAAAATTAAAATCACCACTTAGGTACTGTTGTGAACTCATTATAAATTCATATCGCTAAAGATCCTGAACTACATACGAATCAAACATAACCCCACCGTGTTCTCTTTTCAAAATGAAAAGAGACAGTCACGGTTACTTACGCGGTGGTGTGTTCTACTTCGAATCCTCTGTCAAGTTTTCTACAACCGGACATTAACAAATTCCAATCTGCCACATAACCACGGGCACGGCTTTCGAAAGATCATAACCCTGCAGGGGTGTTCCAACTTAGCCCATCACAAGCTCTCACGATTAGCTGAAGTGATAAATATAATATCATCACCCCTTATCTTAGGGAAAACCGATCAGGCTCGGCATCCCGGTGCACAAGACATTTCGACAATGGTAAAACAAGTCCAGCAAGACCTCTCGACGTGCCGACACCCTAATAGTAGCCGCGCGTATCTCGTCTCAGGCCACGACCGGATGAGCACAGGTACAGCGGCCAAACCCCAAGTTTCCAAGGGGGGGCGCCGCACACGACTCTATTTGGGACCAACACCATCAGCACTGGCCCCCCTGCTATGTAGAATTAAGAACCCGAGGGTGTGACCCCCTACGCAAATTTAAATAATTAATTAAGTTGTTATTATGAGGCAAATTAAAACCAATGTTGGGCCTTGCTGGAGGAGTTTTATTCAAAGTCGAACTGTCAAGGGGTCCCCATCCACCCATCGTGTAAGGAACGCAAAATCAAGGAACATAATGCCGGTTTATCGGGGCCTAAGGTGGCATGAGTGGAACAAAACACCGAGCAAAAGGCCAAGCCTTCCACCCATGCCCAGTATATAGGTGTGTTAATAATAATAATAGATATTGTGATATTCCAACAACAAGTTCCCTCCTGGAACGAACTTCATCTTCACCTGCAACTAACAACGCTATAAGAGGGGCTGAGCAAGCGGGTAACATAGCCAAACAGTGGTTTTGCTAGGAAGGTGTCAAATGTTAGAGGTTTCATGGCAACAAGGAGAGGCTGACATAAAAGATGGGTAGCGCGACATGTAGCGATAGCATCGAGACAACTAAGCATGGCAATGGTAGTAAAGGTATCCAAGGGTATGATCATCTTGCCTGGGATTCCACAAGGGAGAAGAACGGGTCCAGGAAGTAGACGGAGCAACAGTCGAGCGAATCCTCACAACTCGGAACGAAACCGAAGCTAGCAAGAGAAGTAACTGGAAAGAAGCAAAACGACACGGTAAACACACAAACATAAACATGGCATACGATGCACATCCAAGTATGATGCATGTCCGGTTTAAATATGCATGGCATGGCAATGTGCACAAACAACACTACAAGTTAAGTGGAGCTCAATATGCAACGAGTTGCATATTGACGAAACACCACATTTTAATTATTTAGTTGACTCTCGTTTATTTACAAGACAAGATTAAATGTTTGTTAACATGGCAAGAGGTGAATCAAAAGTAAACTACCTATCTAGGCATTTTAAATGGGGCCGGAAATTAACAACAAAAATTCCGGAAAATCCCCATGTGCATGTTTAGTGATATAAGCAAACAACAAAACACACATTTTAATGTTGTTAACATGATGCGGATGACATGATCAAGTTTATGCAAAAAAAATTAAAAGGGTTGACATGAAGAGATAAGGAGTATTGTCACCATGGTGGAAAGAAAGGGTGCCACGGCAACGATCCGAAAATGATGCAACGGCAACATCTGGGTTCCGGTAACTCGTTGAGAGACCGGGGCAAAAGATGATGGAGAGCGAGAAGAAAGGTGGGGTGATCCCGTCACCGGGTTCCCACGGGTCGGCGACGAGGCAACCGAGGAGCATGACAAAAGTTGAAACGGACATGGAGCACACAAGGGCAAACATCTCATACAACACAAGCATTCCACGGGTCATCGTCTCGGGTTATACCTTCGAAGCGTTCGTTCTCGGAGGGGTTCGAGTTCGTCGAGGGACGTAGTGGAAGTAGTGGAAGTAGTCGTTCCGTAGAGGGAAGTAGTGGTACACGGGTCGTAGAGGGAAGTAGTTGTTCCGTTCGTAGTCGTTCACGTTTCCGAAGAGGTACTTGTCGCGGCATCGGTCGTAGGGGTACTTGACGCGTCGTCTTGCGTAGCCGTTCTCGTTTCGGAGTCGTACACGTAGGCGGTAGAGGTACTTGGGGTCTTCGGACTTGCCGGACTCGTTTCTCGCGACGGTAGTGGTACTTGACGTGTCGCCGTGTAGGGGTACTTGTGCATCGGAGAGGAACTTGACGCATCCGGTAGTCGTGGTACTTGTCGAGTCGAAGTTGACGTCGGGGTACACGTTTTATGTAGTGGTACTTGGTGTGTCTCCGAGTAGCCGAACTTGACGGAGAGGAACTTGGCGAAGGTGTACTTGACATAGTAGACGTTCATGAAAATGGCCATGTAGCTGCTCGGGTCCGGACCTAGTGGGTCTTGGCGCTCCTGGGTACTTGAGAAAAACAACAACATCAACAAAAAAAGGAAAAGGGCTGCGGGGTGCTCGCGCTTGAAGCGGTTAGAGGCGGACGGAGCAGGCTAGATCGCGGGGAGGGACGCCAGGGCGCGTCAGGACGAGGGGAGGGACGCCATGGCGCGGCTCCGCGCCGGAAGAGAGGTGAGGTGCGCTGCTGCTGGGGCAAGGACGGGGCGCGGAGGTCGAAGCAGGGTCGCGACAGGAGGGCGGGGAGGACGGGGCGCGCAGGGAGCTCCTCGGCCAGGCGAGCTCCTGCCGCGGCGAGCTGGAGGACGGGGCGCCGGCGGCGTAGGCGGCGGCCTCGGCGCGCTGGGGACGCGGGATCCGACCGGCTTGGCTGGAGAGGAGGGGCGCTGCGGCGGCTCTGGCCTCGGGCGCGGGCGGGGCGACCTGGAGGCGAGCGCCCGGGTGCAGGTGAGGGTCGTAGGCGAGGCGGCGGGCTTGGCGCGCCGGGGCCGGCGCGGAGGTGAGGCAGCAGCGAGGTAGGGTGGCGCTCGAGGGGAGAGGGAATCGGGGCTGATGGGGAGAGATCGAGAGGATGCAGGGGATCGGGCACTTGCGGCGCACGGGCGAGGGAGGGAGACGAGCGAGGGGGTGCGGCGGACGAAGGGAAACAGAGGGAGGAGCGAGGCTCGGGCTAGGGTTAGCTGGAGTCGGGCCTGGAGGCCTAGCAGGCCGGCTGGTGGGAAGCTGAGGCCCATGGCCTAGGAGGGAGGAAAATGGCTGGGAGCCCAGATGGGCTGGGTCCTCTCTTCCCTTCTTCTTATCTTTTTAACAGAAAACAACAAAAGAGAAGGAAGAAGGAAAGAGGGGGATTAGGGAAAAGTTGCACATAATGTTATTTTTCTCGGGCATCATAAAATGAGCACGGTCCGAGAAAAATAGAAAAGGCATGATCGAGATATAATTCAAACTTATTTGAATTTAATTCAAATGGGTTTGAACTAAGACTTGATTTTTGAAGTGTCCAAAAATGTTCGAATTTTTGGAGGAACCTCGAAACAACGGAAAAGAATTATAGGGAGGGTTTGACAGTGAAACTTGAATTAAGAGGCATGGGGAATATATGCAAGTGTGTGTTGGTGATTCCAAACAAATGGAATATTTATAATATAGCTCCAATATACTAGGAGGATATGTTATAAAGAGAAGTCACACTTCCCTCGATTTAAATGGACCGAAGGTCCACACGATTTATTTAGGTTGAGATGCAAAGATTAATGACATGGTGGCATGATGCAATGCAAAAATAAATAACACAAGCACAAAAGAAACACACGGAAGAACCCGGAACATCTAGAATCTTCTGGAATCTTCTGGGACGTCGGTCTTCGGGCGTCACAATACCCTCCGATACGACACATAGATTCATCAAAATAAGCAAACAACACATAGAAAACAGAATCTATCAAAAATACAACCGTTTGTAGTAATCTGTAACTTTTGAATACTTCGGTAACTCTAAAAATTCTAAAATAAATTTGTGGACATGGGGGAACTTTTCTAGTAATCATATTCAAAAGTAATCAACCTAAAATCACTCTCCAGTAAAAAAAATGGTAGCTAATCTCGTGAGCGCAAAGTTTTTGTTTTTTACAGCAAGTTCACATTAACTTTCACCCAAGTCTTCCCAATGGTTCTACTTGGCACAAACACTAATTAAAACATAAAACCACATCTAAACATAAGCTAGATGAATTATTTATTACTAAACATAAGCAAAAAGCAAAGAACAAAAATAAAATTGGGTTGCCTCCCAACAAGCGCTATTGTTTAACGCTCCTAGCTAGGCATAATGATTTCAATGATGCTCACATAAAAGATAAGAATTGAAACATAAGAGAGCATCATGAATAATATTACTAGCACATTTAATTCTAACCCAATTCCTATGCATAGGGATTTACTTAGCAAACAACTTATGGGAACAAGAATCAACTAGCATAGGAAAGCAAAACAAGCATAGCTTCAAGATTTTCAACACATAGAGAGGAAACTTGATATTACAAGCATATATTCCTCCCTCATAATAATTTTGAGTAGCATCATAAATAAATTGAACAATATAACCATCACATAAAGCATTCTTTTCATGATCTACAAGCATAGAAAATTTATTACTCTCCACATAAGCAAAATTCTTCTCATTCGGAATCGTGGGAGTATCATAAGAAACTCGAATACTATAAATTGTTTCCACATTAAAAGAGTAATGTTTAGAAAAAGGGTAATCATAATCATGACAAGTTTTGTAAATATAATCATCACTAATTTTTATAACATAACTATCATCACAATAATCATCATAAGTAGCAACTTTGTTCTCATCATAATCAATTGAAACCTCTTCCAAGATAGTGGAATCATTACTGAATAAAGTCATGACCTCTCCAAATGCACTTTCATAATTGTCACAATAAGATTCAACATCCTCCAAAATAGTGAGATCATTACTTCTTAAAGTTTACACTCTTCCAAACCCACTTTCATCAATATAATCATCATCAATAGGAGGCATGCTATCATCATAATAAATTTGCATATCAAAACTTGGGGGATTAAAAATGTCATCTTCATAAAACATAGCATCCCCAAGCTTAGGACAAACATTAATTGCAGCAAATAAATTCTCAAACATGTCATTCTCATCAAACATATCATCCCCAAACTTGGGCCTTTGCATATCATAAGCATAATCACTATCATCATTAATAGTATGGATAGCACCAATAGTATAGCAATTATCATCATCAGAATGAGTAATAGGAGAAACATCATTTGGGATGGATACCTTTTTTCCTTTGCTTCTCCGTCTTTTCTTTTTCTTCTTCACATTATGTGTGGGTTTAATCCTCTTTTTGGAGCTCCTTATTAATGAGATTGGTTGAATAGAAGGCTCCTCCTCGTTACCTGATTCATCATAAGAAATAATAGGAAGATATTGGGAAGTCTCTTCCCTTTCATTAATATTCTCTTCATCTTCTATTTGTTTTCTTGTCTTTATGTAATTGGCAATATAAGGATTTTTAATGCAATTCACCGTACAATACATATAAATTTCCTCTAGATCAAAATCAAGAACTTTATCAAGGACAAATTCTAGAAGACCCTTAGTTATATGTATGATTTCTTCATAACCCACAAGCAAACTAAGTTCATTATGATGTGCAAGGGAAATCAAGTCATCACAATTTTTGGACACGACTTGATCATGAAACAATTTGCATTGGAGATTTAAATGATCACATTCATTGCAAAGTTCACAAGGATGGCAAAGAAATTTTAAATTTTCAGCACAAACATTGTAATGCCCAGGATGGAGTTATACCTCCTACGTGTCGAGGCACGACTTAAAGGCATAAATCCATCCTAGAATGATCTCAAGTTTGGTATCTTTGCACGACTCAGGTAAAAGAGGGATTAAATGCAAAAGGAGATAGTTGGCTTACACTCGCCACTTCACACAAAACATTACATAAGCAATACATCATTCAAAACATCACAACCCGACTACGGGTGAAGAACCAAAAGAAAGATACCAAAACAACAAAAGCCACAGGTCAGGATCGAATCCTAGTAGAAGCCACTACTGAACATCGAAACGTCACAAGCAAACGGCCACAAGCTTCATCAAGCTCCCGATGAAGTACTTGAACCAGCTCCTGCATCAAACTCGGCTGAACCTGCATCTGGTGTGGTGAAGTAACTGTGAGCCACAGAGGACTCAGCAATCCCGTTCCCGGGTAACAAGACTATTTAAGCCTTGGGAGAGGATAAGGCTGAAGAAAGAATATGAGGTGAAGGAAAACAAACGAGAGTCTGCAGCAGCAACTAGCACTAACTTACGTAAAAGAGAGCGAGAAGAGAAGTGCATCGGTCGAAAGATGATCACGAAGTGATCCTAGCTAAAGCCGGTCAAACATAACCCCACCGTGTTCAACTCCCGAATCCCTATTCGGAAA
>LR738713.1:231554546-231623905 GCA_902687465.1 Secale cereale | reverse complement strand
TGGTTACAAGTAGGAGGCTGACAAGAAGAACATGGGCATCGAGGCAAAACTATAGATCGAGACTTCTAGCAATAGGCAAAAATAGTAATGGTATCCGGGTTCGGTCATCTTGCCTGGGATTCCACAAGGGAGAAGAACGGATCCAAGAAGAAGACGGAGCAACAGTCGAGCGGATCCTCACAACTCCGGAACGAAACCGAAGCTAACAAGAGAAGCAACCGGAAAGAAAGAACAACACGGTAAACACACAAACATCAACATGGCATACGATGCACAAACAAGAATGATGCATGTCCGGTTTAATTTGCATGGCATGGCAAGTGCACAAACAAATACTACAAGTTAAGTGGAGCGCAATATGCAACGAGTTGCATATTGACGAAACACCACATTAATTATTTAGTTGACTCTCAATTATTACAAGACAAGATTAATTGTTTTAGCATGGCAAGAGGTGAAGCATAATAAAACTACACTATTAAGACAATTTAAATGAGGCCGGAGAATAACAACAACATATCCGGAAAATCCCCATGAGCATGTTTAATAATTATAAACAAACAACAACCACACATTAATTATGTTGTTAACATGATGCGGATGACATGAACAAGTTTATGCAAGTTTTATTAAAAGGTTGACAATTAACAAGATATGAAGCATTTGTCACCGTGGTGGAAGAAGGGTGCCACGGCAACGATCCGAAATGATGCAACGCAACAATTCGGTTCCGGTAACTCGTTGAGAGTCCGGAGCAAAAGGTAAGATGACGTGAACAAGTTGAACAAGATGATGGGGTGATCCCGTTGCCGGGTTCCCACGAGTCGGTGGCGAGGCAACCGAGGACAACAAAAGGGACGAGACGGACACGAAGCACACACGAGGAGCAATTCATACAACACAAGCAAGCATGCATCACACGGGTCATCGACGGGGTTATACCTTCGGAACCATCGTTCTCGGAGGGGTTCGAGGTCGTAGTGGAAGTAGAGGAAGTAGTTGTACTCGGCGACGGTAGATGTACTCGTTCCGTTCGGTCTTGCCGGTCTCGTCTCGAGTCGTAGATGTACATGTCGACGGTAGCCGTTCGGGCGACGGTAGAGGTACACGGCGACGGTAGTCGTTCGGGTCGTCGATGTCGGGGTACTTGTCGTTTTGCATCGTAGAGGTACTCGGTGTCCGTCGGTAGTAGTTTCCGTTCTCTGTCAAGGTTAACACCAGCAAAAACAACACAAAACCAACAGAACGCAGCACGGATAGGACACAGCCTTGCGGACGGGACGGAGGGAGGCCGGTTGCGGACGAAGGCAGCAAGGCAAGGCAGGAACCTGGCCCTGCCCGCGGGTCGGCGAGGAGAACGGGGCCGCGGGGTCCAGGTGGCGCGGGGCCAAGAGGAGATGAAGGCGGCAGGGGAACCGCTCTGGGCTCGGGACGGGGCCAAGGCGGCTGGACGAAGGAGGTCTTGTCGCTCGGGCGACGAGGTCCTCAGGCGCGGGGACGGGCGTCCGCGGCGGCGCCGGGGAAGAGCCTGGCCGCGCTTGCTGGAGGGAAGGCGCCTCAGGGTCGGGGATGGCCGCGGCCGCGCGGCGCGGGGCTCCTGCAGGCGAAGACGAGGGCGCCAGGCGCGGCGGGATTTGGAGGACGGCGCGGCGGGATTGTTTGCGGGGCGCTAGGGGCGAGAGGATAACGGCACGGGGGGTGAGCGAGCGAGAGCGAGGGAGGCTCGGGCTGGAGCGAGGGCCGCGAGAAGGAGACAGAGGCGAGGGGACTCGAGAGCGAGCGGCGGCGGGGTGCGAGGAAAGAGCGAGGCTCTGGCGTCGGGGTAGGGTTTCGGTCGGTCGGCCTGGGCCTCGAGGTGGCCTGGGCCGAAGGGAGATGGGCCCAAGCGGCTGGTGTGAGGCCCTGGAGGCTGAGGGCCTGCTGGATTTTAAAACTGCTGCTGCCCTTTTATATAACTTAGCAGAAAAAAACAAATAGGGAGAGCCAAAAATAAAGAAAAGAGGCAAAGAAAGAAAGAATAAAATGATGGACATTTTTGTAAGGCTTTACGGATTAATTCCAACCTCACAAAAATAGTTCCAACACAAAGGAAGTGCAAACTAAATAAATAGCTTGCCTCAAGGAGTTTAGATTTTTTTTGGGGGAGCCTCGAAACAACGGAAAGAAATTATAGGCAAGGCATAGAAGTCAAACTTGAAGTGAAATAAACAATGGGGAATTTATGCAAGTGTGTTATGGTGATTCCGGAGCAATGGAATATTATTTATATAGCTCCCTAACTATTGAGAGACTTTTATATGTTATAAAGAGAAGACAATCTTCCCTCGATTTAAATGGACCGAAGGCCCACACGGATTATTTAAGTTGAGATGCAAAATAAAAAAAAAATGACATGATGGCATGATGACATGATGCAATGCAAAAAGAAATAACACAAGCACAAAAGAACACACGGGCAACCCGGAACATCTGGAATCTTCTGGAACCTTCTGGAATCTTCTGGGACGTCGGTCTCGGGCGTCACAAACATCTAGCCTTTCTTGCAACAATTTAGTTTCTAAATACTTATGCCTCTTGTAAAATCTATCTTCCCTATTTGATGTGTACTTGCAATTTCTATGTACTCCACAAAAGTTGACATGCTTATAAGAGACATTTTCATCATGACTAGTGCAATCATCATTAGTACTATGGATATTCAAAGGATTCCCACTAACAACATTACAATCATGCTCATCATTCAAGTATTTAGTGCCAAACATTTTAATGCATTCTTCTTCTAGCACTTCGGCATAATTTTCCTTTCCATCATTTTCATGAAAGATATTAAAAAGATGAAGCATATGAGGCAACCTCAATTCCATTTTTTAGTTTTCTTTTGTAAACTAAACTAGTGATAAAACAAGAAACTAAAAGATTCGATTGCAAGATCTAAAGATATACCTTCAAGCACGCACCTCCACGGCAACGGCGCCAGAAAAGAGCTTAATGTCTACTACACAGCCTTATTCTTGTAGACGTTGTTGGGCCTCCAAGTGCAGAGGTTTGTAGGACAGTAGCAAATTTCCCACGAGTGAATGACCTAAGGTTTGTCAATCCGTGGGACGCGTAGGATGAAGATGGTCTCTCTCAAACAACTCTGCAACCGAATAACAAAGAGTCTCTTGTGTCCCCAACACACCCAATACAATGGTAAATTGTATAGGTGCACTAGTTCGGCAAAGAGATGGTGATAGAAGTGCAATATGGATGGTAGATATAGGTTTTTGTAATCTGGAAATTTAAAAACAGCAAGGTAACTAATGATAAAGGTGAGCACAAATGGTATTGCAATGCTTCGAAACGAGTCCTAGGGTTCATACTTTCACTAGTGCAAGTTCTCTCAACAATGATAACATAATTAGATCATATAACAATCCCTCAACATTCAACAAAGAGTCACTAATAGTGGAGAACAAACAAAGAGATTATTGTAGGGTAAGAAACCACCTCAAAGTTATTCTTTCTGATCAATCATTGGGCTATTCCTATAAGTGTCACAAACAGCCCTAGAGTTCGTACTAAAATAACACCTTAAGACACACATCAACCAAAAGCCTAATGTCACCTGGATACTCCATTGTCACCACAAGTATCCGCGGGTTTGATTATACGATATGCATCACACAATCTTAGATTCATCTTTTCAACCAACACAAAGAACTTCAAAGAGTTCCCCAAAGATTTTACCGGAGAGTCAAGACGAAAACGTGTGCCAACCCCTATGCATAAGTTCACAAGGTCACTGAACCCGCAAGTTGATCACCAAAACATACATCAAGTAGATCACATGAATATCCCATTGTCACCACAGATAAGCACATGCAAGACATACATCAAGTGTTCTCAAATCTTTGCAGACTCAATCCGATAATAAAACTTATAAAGGAAAACTCAATTCATCACAAGGTAGAGAGGGAGAAACATCTTATGATTCAACTGTAATAGCAAAGCTCGCGGTACATCAAGATCGTGCCTTATCAAAAACATGAGAGAGAGATCAAACACATAGCTACTGGTACATACCCTCTGCCCTGAGGGTGAACTACTCCCTCCTCGTCATGGAGAGCGTCGGGATGATGAAGATGGCCATCGGTGATGGATCCGCACTCCGGCAGGGTGCCAGAACAGGGTCCCGATTGGTTTTCCGTGGCTACAGAGGCTTGCGGCGGCGGAACTCCTGATCTAGGTTACTTTTCGGCGGTTTCTATATTTGTAGGAATTTTTGGCGTCGGTCTCACATCAGGGGGGTCGCCGAGTCGTCCACGAGATAGGGGGCGAGCCAAGTGGGGTAGGGCGCGCCCTCCACCCTCGTGGACTTCTCGGCACTCTTTTGGCCCAACTCTTTTACTCTGGGGGCTTCTTTTGGTCCATAAAAAATTCACAAAAATTGGCAGGTCAATTGGACTCCGTTTGGTATTCCTTTTCTGTAAAACTGAAAAACAAGGAAAAAAGAAACTGGCACTGGACTCTAGGTTAATAGGTTAGTCCCAAAAATCATATAAAATAGCATATAAATGTATATAAAACATCCAAGATGGATAATATAATAGCATGGAACAATAAAGAATTATAGATACGTTGGAGACGTATTAGATGTTGAAGTTAACCAAACTGCAGTGCAGACGGAGGTTGATAACATATAATAATTTGTTCCAGAGTTGTTGGAAGAAGACTGGGCCATCGTAGCAGTGATTTGCTTGCCCTCAATAAACAGCTCATGCAAACAGGTACGGCCCGGTGTGTTGATGTAGACCAAGCCACAGGGACGGCGACTTGCACACGTCTATCGAACAACGAGCAAACGCGATCCCGACAAGTCGATGTAGACCGGGCTGCAAAGGTGTCGGCTTGTCCGCGTCCATTCATCGTGTAATATGTCACAGACTATCGTCGGGTGGAATATTGTCAGCCCGTGCTCCATACCCATGGTATAAACCACATTGGTAGTGAATAATTGTCATGTATATAAAAATATACACATCAAAGTAATTGTTCTTTGACAAAAACAATTATGTGCTAATAAAATATATTTAGAGAGATATCACCTGATGCATTGGAAACAACAGATGATTAGCACTCAGACTACCAGCATCAATTGATTCATCTATTGCGTGGTTTCCTTTTTTCTCCATACTTTTTTCTGGATGTGAATTAATAGTAGCTTTTTAGTTCCATGTAATGTGTATGGAGCTCCCAAGCATATCAGCAGCTTTCCCTTTTTGTTGACTCTGGTCATCACGTGGTTAGTAACCACTTTTTCCACCACGGCCTCAAAGACGTAAGGTAATATGCAGACGCTTGATGGGATGTATCCTTTTTCCCTCACCCTCTTCTCACCCATAGTAGTATAGAACTGCAGAGAGCCCGTTTAGAGTTGGAAGGCGTCTGAAGCAAATACGGCCGAGGCGGAGCAAGGTTGAGGGCAGAGCAGCCCGTGGCCGGTGGATTGAGGCAAATGCTGCCGGCAGGGGTGGCTCGCCGCTGTAGAGGGCCTACCCGAGGACTGGAAAGGCGGCGGCTCGGTTCCACACCGGCGGGGGTGGCTGTGGCCACATAGAGGCGGCTCGGATACGACTGCGGTGAGGGGAGATTGAACGATAAGTCCGCAGCGGCTCAGTCGCTGTAGCACGGGGGAGCTACGACAGCTCAAAGGCCGGCGACTCAGTGGGAGCGAGTCCGCGGCGAGGGGAGCCACAGCGGCTTAAAAGCTAGCGATCCAGCAAATGCGGCGACTCCAGGAGGCAAGGCAGGCTTATGCAGCAGACTTGAGGCGGCTCAAGGCCGCAACGATGGTTTGGAAGTGGGCGGCTCGCGGTCCCTCAAGCGAGGGCGAGTTGAGCAAGGAGAGGCGGCTTGGAAGCGGGGTCGTGCCGGTGGCTCAAAGGCCTGCGAAGGCGGAGACCGGCGAAGGTGGCTCAGCCACAGAGGCGCGGTGGCGGAGGTTGGCGGCTTGATGAGAGGTCCGCGTGGGGCAGCTTAGAACGAAGCCACGACCGCGGAGTCTGAATCCAATCCTGTCCTTGTCCTTGTCCGGGTCGCTCTTGGTTTGACTTTTTCTCTCGTGCTGATGGATCATTGGATGGATCACTTTTTGCCTTCATATCTGGAATCGGTAGTACTAGTCCGTCGAGGGCTTTCATGCGAAGGAATTAATACCAAAGTATGATTCGATGCCATCTAGAGTCAAGACAACGTAATAGTGCACGGGCAGCAAAACTTTGATTGTCTCGGCGACATGTGATTCTTATTGATCTCGGCAACTCACGACAGCAGCAGTAGAAATTGATCACCAATTCGATTCAATGGTTCGCTGATGACGTACATCTTCTTTGTGTCGGCTATTGTTCATCCAGAAAATCGCGAGCTTCTTGATCCTCGGAACAGATCCCTTCAAGAACTCATCATCACTGTGTGCTACACCCCATGGTGGGCGTCAACTGTCGTGGATTTGTTATGGCCAGATGTCCTAGTGTGAGGACTTAGTCGTAAGGCCAACACATTTATGTACTAGCTTGAGAGAGGTTGAGCGGGACGAGAGACGCGGGATTTAGACAGCTTCGGGACCCGGGAAACATCATCCGGTAATAGCCCTACATGTTGTGTGTGGCTAGGTCTTATTCTGTATACTCATGAGGGAGTCGCTATATAAGCCGGCGCTCCTCTTGTTGTGTCTAACCCTAGAGATTATTCAACATGTCCCTCTTGGGGTGCCCTGCCCCTCCTTATAATGTTGAAGGGGTCGGCTTACATGTAGAGTCCTAGTAAGATTGGGACTAGTCTATCTTCTATTACAAACCGGATACAATTCCGGGTCTTGCTTCCTCGTAAGGGAAACATTCCTCATGCCTTTCTTCTTAAGTCGGCCCACCATAACATGAGTCGGCCTGCTGGGCCTTGGGCCTTTCATCCATCTGACCCGTCATCAGGGCCATCCATGAATCGCCACGACCAGTAAATAGCCAAGCTCTGGGCAGGTCACCCGTGAGTCGCCAAGCTCCGGGCAGTTTACCAATGAAACGCCTAGTCCCAGCCGGGTCATACCTCTGGCCGGGTCATACCGCGGGGTATATCCCCGACAATTATGATGAAGCAAGATATGAAACTTCTACCATACTGATAAACCAACATCTCAAGGACCACATGAACCACCTCACATTTGGCTAACCGGCCAAGCAATATACCATCTCGATCACCTCGTGATCCACCTATTCACCTTGTGATCAAAACATCCACATGATCACCTCGTGACCACATCACAAATTGAATGATCATCCTCGAGATCATCTCACTATCATCATCTACATCCTGCCAAACTGTTACTGCTCACAATATCAACATATAAATCACCTATAAGTCATTCTGTCATGTGAGTGTTGATCGTACGGTGTGACCTAATATGAACTTGTGCTCATGACCAAGGACGCGGCTATCGATAGATTCAATAAACACACTCTGCAGAGGTAGTGCACTGTACCCACACAACGGAACCCATGGCCTCGCACTCCAATTCAGGTGGACCAACGGCGTTCCGACAAAACCGACCTACTGCCATGACACTCTCCCGGCCCCTCCGACCAACACCCCGTTTGGGTTCAGTCCTGGGTGGCCCCGTGCCTACCAAAGGCATCAACAGCCATCATCGTGGGAAAAAAATGGTCTCAAACGGGGACAAAAAGGGCCCGATCCAACTACGGGCACAAAAGGTTATGTCTGCTTACCAAGCCAGGGTACCACACGCCCATAACCTTCCCTAGTTGGAGGCACCGGTGAGACGCACGACAATAGACCGCATTAGGGCCTTTCCCATAAAAGGCAAATGTGGCTGCACTGGAAAAGCCTAGTTCGGTGGCACCTGACCAACGAAACGATGGAATTTACCTCCAAAGTATAAAAATGATAACTGATATTTCGATATCATCTATCAACCTGTAATCCAAGTCATAGCTCTACCCAACAAATAATCCAAAGCATCTTATCGTCATATCAAAATACTCCAAGGATAGCACTACTATTATGATGAATCAAAGAACAATAATACTACTGCTCCAATAGCAAGAACAAACTACCAAACTAAGATCCACATGCAAGCAACATCTCCAAAATCATACTCCAAAACATAACTTCAACTAGCATCATGATGAAAATAACACTAGCCGCTAATAATCCAATTGCAACATGACATCCAAAGTAATACTCCAAAGCATAATACCATCATGAAAAATAATCATAATATCGAGTAATAATCCAAAGGCAACATGGCATCCACATAAGTTGCAAAATATTAGTCCTAGAAATCCAAACAACATCATGGCAACAGCAAGATCAACACAACTCCAAGAAATGCCATGAACAAATCAATATAGCTAAAGCAAAATTTAAGCAAGTTTAAATAAGTAAACCATGTCACTCCATCCAATCATGCAAATGGAGGGTGTGGCTTGCCTGGGGTGGAGGGATTCACCGGGAGGAAGTGCGAGAAGCTCGTGGAAAGAATCGCCGGAAAAAGTTCTCTCTCGGAGGGGCCTGATTTAGTGCAAGGGCAAAATGGTCATTTTCAGAACGTTAACATATGGTGAAAATGATACCAACAAAACGGGTTCGACGAGACGAAGAAGTGGGCTTTGGAATCACCTCAATCGGAGTTACGAGCAAAAAGTTGTGATAGTTGTTCTACCAGGGACCTATCTGTAAGAAAATCTTCACAAACAGGCCCTCAGCCGGAAAAACTGAACACGCCTTTTCTGCTAATACGTTCTCCAGAAGGGAAAACGCATTCTGGCCCGAGGGAGAGGGGAGACGTATTCGGGGGAATACGCCTCGGCTTATCCACGTCTGCAGGAGGCGGGGCTGCGGCTTGGGTCGCTGACGGTTGGGTCCCATCGCTGACTTATCTCTCCAACTCGCTCCTTCTTCTTCTCCCCGAGTCTGCTCCTCCTCTTCTGTACAGACCGCAGGGCAGGGGTGCGGCCGTCGCCGGGCACAGCGGCTCCGGCCATCTCCGGTCAGGGGGAGGACACCGGTGGCCTCGGGACGGAGTCCCGCACCCATCCAGGAGTTGCACGCACGCCGGGGAGTGATGTAGCGGCGGCAACCATAGGAGGCACAGAGCAACGGCGGCGGTCAATTTCGGTGGCGCGGGGCCATGCTGGCTCCAGAGAAAAACAGAGGGGTGGGAGGTTCGGTATGATCTGATGGAGGAGGGAGAGGTCGGGGAGCTCAAATTCGAGCGGCCAGAGGCGGCGGCCATGGCAACGATGGCGAGCACAGAGAGCTCCCTGGGCTCAAGGGGGTGGCTAGGCGGGGCTCTTGGAGGGTGAGGAGGCCTTGGATGAGCTCGAAGTGCCACGGGGAGGGCCATTTATAGGCGGGGGCGAGGTGCCGAGGTCAAGTGTCGTCGTTCGAGCTCGGCCAATGCTCTGGCGCGCTCAGCGAGCACGGGCGGGCACGGGAACATGACGAGGAGGATCAGACGAGGGTCATGGAGCAGCAAAAGCCAAGGGGGAGCAGAAGAAACGGACGGAAAGAGCTCGAAGACAAGCTGGACACAGTGCGCCCGTGGCGCTTGACGCCGTGCTCCGGTGAGGATGCTTCGGGAGGGGGCAGAGGGTCATGGGCGACGGGAGAGGCACGGGTAGTCAGGTCGGCACACTAGGACATGTGAACTCTGTCAAGGAAGAGCTGGCCGACGAGTCCCGACGCGCAGAGCGCGCTCGATGCACCGAGAACGCGTGCACAGGCAAAAATACACTCGGTCACCACTAGACAAGGCAAGGAGGGGCCGCAAGAGGCAGGGAAACATTGTCGAGAGTGTTCTCTATCCATCAGAGGGGATGTGGGAGTTGATGGATCATCAAAAGAAACCAAGGTGGGGAGTGTGGCATCGCTGCAAGTTTGCTGTATCAAATTTGGCAATGCACTGCTGATTAATAGAAAATTTATTGGGGTCAAAGGTGTTGTCTGTGCTGATCAAGTAAGGAAAGACTATAATCCTTGGGAGTTTGAGGAGAATTGGATCAAGGATTAATGTAGTGGCTTTGCAACTGACCAAAATGGTCCAGAAATGAGATCATGATGGTTCACTCACATAGAGTAACCTCTGGAGCTCAAATTTGGCAAGGCCTAAGGATTTGGACATATTAAGATGTTGTAGAAATTTCATACCAATTGGATTCACCAAAATGGTACTTGCTTCACAAACATCCCCTCTGTCCAGGAACTTGCAAAAATTCTAGAGAAATATTGGCTTGTAGAATTGATCCCAAAATTGGTGGAGAGAGGTTTTAAGGTCATGAGAATGCTCCGGTAAATTTTCAGCCAAAATGAAGCAATATAAAATATACTTGCGTCACAATCTGAAAATATGGACAAAAGAAAAGATTTGATCCTGTGCTCACATAGTTGATTGGATTAGGCTGAAATTTGGAGGAGTGGGATAATTTGAGCACAAGAAGACGCATGCAAAATTTGAACTCATTTGGATACACCTAGCTAGTACTTCCTTCACAATGGCTTCAGTTTGACAGTAACTTTGCAACATTGCTGAGGAAGATTGGCTAGGTAAATAAAGTTGAATTTTGGCTAGAAGTAATTATTTGCATAGAAGAAAATGCCCAAAAAGTTTGGGAGCAAATAAGATAAGATAAATGACACTTCCTTCGCAAAGTGCCACTCTGGACATAATGGAAAAGGGAATATTGGGGAATTATTTTTGAACTGGCCAAGAAAGGATTTTGACATATTTGAGCAAGATATGACCCAAATAATTTATGAGAATTATTTGGGAATTTTGGGAGTGCCAGAAATATAGGTTGCTTCACAACCTAGGGCACTTGTGGTTATTCCTTTAATAGAAAAGGAATTTTCCCCAAGAAAAAGAATTATGGATGTGGGCTAGAATGGAAATGGCATGATCTAGGGAAGGATTTGAGGATGATGAACCACTTGGGAGAAGAAGAAATGATGATCTCCCAGGTTGCAAGGCCACAAATCCAGTCCAAAAAGAAAAGCAGGGCAAAAACCAAATAAATCAAAAGAGAAAACAAAAGGGCCAAAAACCAGGCTGTTACAATAGGAGACGAGCATCTGGTGATCTGCTCGTAATTGTTCCGTGAGAAGACAAAGGCACTAAGGACCTGACAAGCTGACGTGCACATGGCCGGCCCGTGAGCCAGAGCACAGTCTCTTAGATTTATCGATGCTGCTGGGATAGACCTGAGCACATGCGCCGTGCCTATAGCCCCCTCTCGCGGGAGGCTCAAGCAGAGAGCTGGCAATGCATAAAGCCCATAAGAGTGGCTCCAGTGGTGATAAATAACCAGGTGTCGGGTTTACAATCATAGTAGCGCATGAAAACGTAGCAGGTTCAATGTACATGAGCAAAATGATACAACTATGAGGGAGGGCCCTGACAGCTTGAGGATAAAGCAGCCTGGAGGCACCCTCAATTGAACAAACCAAAAAGTCACATGGCACTGTTGTTGCAAAAGCATCGAGGTAGCTAAAGAAGTGTGTCGTGGAATTTGTTCTTCACGAGCCGGGCGGCTCCTGAGTCCTGAGGAGCTCGTGAGGCCCAGGGGGCTCGCGAGGGTTGGGGTCTCCTGAGACACAATCGCCAAACATCGGGCCTCTTTAGATGCCATCACGGACTACATGAACCACTGGTAGGTAGCCCTAGCATCTAACAGGACGAACAACATGCGAATGTAACTGCAGGAGTAGCCCCTGCACCGGTCGATGCGCGATGGCCAGAAGAGGCACTGCGAAGCGGCCCTGTTGAGGCCCGAGATGTTGACGCAAACACGCAGCCCACCGCTCACGTCAGGAGGGGTAGCTGCGCTCGAGGACCACGTGGGGCGGCACTCGCCGCGCATGGCTTGCGCCTCCTAAAGCTCCTCGATTACCTTGGTGATGAATTATCGTGCTCTTAGCGCCTCGCATCGTGATCCTTTCTCGTGGGGTGCGCACCGAGGCACGCCTCCAAGTGGTGCCTGAACACCTCCCTTGTCGCGCTGGTTAGGTCAAAGGCCCTCCAGACAGAAGCCCCAGAGCCCATCCCGAGGGAGGCACCAGGCGCGCCTTCCTATGTGAGAGGAAGAGGCGCCCTGGCAGTGGGCACGGAGCATGAGGTGTCGCCAGTTGGTTTCTCGATCTCTCGACGGCCCTTGGGGAGGAGTTGCTTCTTCTTCGTGGGGGTAGCCTTAGGAGGCAAGACGCCACCTTCATCATCAGAGTTGCCAGCCATCGGGGCACGGTAGGCACGCTCAAGAGAGCATACAACGTCCTTCTCATGGCAAGCGACTATGATGATGTCGCAGCATCCTGGCATCTTGAGGACGTTGTAGCTGTGGTGGACAGCCGCCATGAACTTGGCAAGGGCAGGGTAGCCTAGGATGGCGTTGTACAAGAGGCCGATGTGGGCGATGTCGAAGTCGATGAGCTCGGTGCGGTAGTTCTTGCACCTGTCAAAGGTGACAGGGAGGGATACCTGCCCCAGGGGGGTGGTGGAGCCGTCCGTCACCCCATAGAACGGTCTGGTGGGCATGAGCTGATCATAAGGAACATGAAGCCTCTCGAAGGTCTCCACAGAGAGCACGTTGAGACCAACGCCACCATCGATGACGGTATTGGTGACAGAGACGTTGCTGATGGTGGGCGTGTAGATCATGGGTAGCATGCCGGTGGCGGCCAAACACTTGAGGTGGTCCTTGGAGTGGAAGGTGATGGCGTACTATGACCACTTGAGGGGGCGCACTGCCTCAAGCTTTGAGAGGGCCGCGTTCACCTCACTAGAGAGCTACTTGAAGATGCGGCTTGAGGCAGGGTCGGGGCACCGCCGACGATCCAAGCGATCGCACGAGGCTCATGGAAGCCCCCCAGCCCCGTCGTCATTGTTGGCATTCTGGGAACTAGGGTACCCAGCCTTGCTTGCCTACGACCCATGGAGTGGCTTATTCGACGACCCGGTACGGCCCGGCCGCAAGGCCACTGAGATAAGACCCTCGCTAAGGGCCAAGCCTCGTGAGGCGGATGACGCCAAGACCTCCCGAGGGAGCGGCCTCCACAGGTGGCCTCCTGTGGAGCGGAGATTCCTACGCAGGTACCCGGGCTCATGAGGCCACCAAGACGCAAGCCACGACGACGGGCGCCAGACGGCACTAGCGGGAGCAGAGAAGGCAGTTTCCTCTTTGGTGCTAAGGAGGCAAGGACAGGCGTGGGTTCTTGAGGAATCTGGCAAAGGTTTCCATTTCGGTGCAACGAGACCAAGGCCGCCTGCATGGGAGAATGGATGTCATCGTCAAGTCCACCACAACGTCATGGCCAGAAGCTCTGCAAGCGAAGACCACCTTTCATCAGGATAAGATGTACTTGTGACTTGTCCCCTTTCAAACTTGGCCTCTGTGGGATCCCTTCCTGCCTACATTTTGGGGGAAGAGGACCAAGGCCACTATAAATGTAGGATAGCCACCATCATAAGAGGGGATCAGATCCAAGGAGATCAGACAGACTCCACCCTCACCCACAGACCTCGCAAGGCTGTTCATCCATTGTACTTGTTCATCCTCAGCCCCTCGTGAGGCTAATCCACCACAAAGAAGGAGTAGGGTATTACACCGCGAGGTGGCCCGAACCTGGGTAAACTGCATTGTTCATCTTCTTCTTGTTCGCACGAATAGAGCTAGGCCATGGAGCGATGAGTTCGTAAGCTGAGGAGATTGGGTTCTTCGCACACGCCCCAGTGTTCAAACCTCTCTTTGGTCTGCGGAGCCCCGAATCCGACATTTGGCGCGCCAGGTACGGGCGCATCAAAGATCTGCCACCTCATCGGTTGCGCCTCTCCTCATAGTGTGCCTTCCATGGCCGGTGCCGCCCCGCTCGCCGAGCCAATGGGCGCACTCGAGCACTTCGCGGGACTCTAGGCTTTCTACCCTACCATGTGGCAGGTGCGGTGGTCGCCAAAGTTCAGGTCGGCGTTGCCCCCACGGTACGACGGTGCGGCGGACACCGTGGAGTTCCTCTGGGTCTACGCATACTCCATCTGGTCGGCGGGCGGCGACGAAAATGTCATGGTGATCTGGCTCCCTATGGCCCTCACGGGCATGCCGCGTGTCTGGCTGCTCAGCCTACCGGGGTCTTCGATGACCACCTGGGAAGAGTTCCGTGACCTTCTTATCATGTGGTTCGTGGCTCCGATGGCTCACACGGTTGCGGCCATCCTCGGCGGGTCACGGGCACCAGCCTCGGGCTGCCATGTCAAGCAGCTTCTTTGTCAACTAGGAGCTGCTCGGCAGCGGTAGGGGGCTCTCCCAGACGGTGCAGTGTCCGAGACGGACATCACCTTCGAATTCAAGGATCACCCCAAGACCACGGCGGGTGCCGGGGCGCTCCCGATGTTATGCACGCCCACCATCAGCAATGTCGCGGTCACCAGGACCTTCATCTACGGCGGCGCCAGCCTCAACGTCCTCTCAGTAGAAGCCTTCGACTTGCTCCAAGTGCCCTACGACCAACTCACGCCCACCAACCCCTTCCCGAGGTGGTCAACGGCTCCACCACTCCCTTGGGGCAGATACGACTCCCGGTCACCTTCGGCACCAGCCACAACTATTGCACTGAGCTCATCGACTTTGATATCGCACGCATCGGGCTCGCGTACACCGCCATCCTCAGGTACTCGGCCCTCGCCCAATTCATGGCGGCGACGTACCCCGGCTACAACGTCCGCAAGATGCCTGGGAGGAGCGGCATCATCACTATGATGGGGGACACCAAAGACGCACTCCACACCCTCAAGCTCGCCTACAAGACTGTGGCGGCCATGCAACCAAGCGTTGAAGATGCTCCAGAGGCCCTGGAAACCGCGCCCACAAAAAAGAAATAGTTGTTCTCTTAGGACCGTGCTGAGACGAAGCAAGTGCCAACGGCAGGGGCTCAGGCCCCACCTTCACCATAGGCGCTAGCCTTTCCCCAGATCAAGAGAAGGTGTTGGTTGGCTTTCTCCGTGCAAACAAGGATGTGTTTCCATGGGAGGCCATGGACTTGATCGGTGTTCCGCTAGATGTGATCGAACATCATTTGATGGTGTGCCCTGGTGCGCGCCTAGTGAAGCAAAAGGTGCGGTGGCAAGCTCCAGAGAAACAATTGTTCATCGTTTAGGAGGTCCGCAAACTGCAAGAAGCCGGCGTCATTCGTGAGGTGCGGCACCCAGACTGGCTGGCGAACCCAGTCATCGTCCCCAAAAAGGGTAGGAAGGAGCGCATTTGCGTCAACTTCACGAACTTCAACAAGGGGTGCCCTCAGGACCCCTTCCCTCTTCCGCGCAATGATCAAATCGTCGATTCCACCGCTGAATGCGAATTGCTATGCTTCCTGGACGCCTTCTTAGGATATCACCAGATCAGGATGGCGGTGCAAGACATCAAGAAGACAGCCTTCCTCACCCCATGTGGGGTATACAGCTACACCTGCATGCCCTTTGGGCTGTGGAACACCAGCGTGACCTTCCAGAGGTTGATGCACATCGCTCTGGGCCAGCAGCTTGGAAAAAACATCGAGGCATACGTCGACGACATAGTGGTCAAGTCGCGGGAAGCAAAGACCCTTGTTGAAGATCTGGAAGGAACGTTCACCAACCTGCGCAAGGTAAACCTGTGTCTTAATCCAGAGAAATGTGTGTTTGGAGTCCCGTCCGACAAATTGCTGGGCTTCCTGGTGTCACATAGATTAATCGAGGCCAACCCCGAGAAGATCAAGGCGGTCGATAAGACGCGCCCGCCGCAAACCCTCAAGGAGCTGCAGAACTTCACGGGCTGCGTGACCGCGTTGGGACGCTTCATCTCCAAGCTAGGCGAGTGGGATCTCCATTTCTTCGAGCTCATGAAAAGGAAGGACCCCTCTAAGTGGACTCCAGAGGTGGAGTCCGCCTTCCATGGTCTCATGAGGTACCTCACAAGCCCGCTGGTGATGTTGGCGCCCCGCCCTCTTGAGCCCTTGGTAGTTTACTTGGCCGCCACGCCCCACTTGGCCATTGAAGTACTTGTGGCAGTCATGGAGGAGCGCGCAGGTGCAGGTGCGCGGCGTAACGCCCCACGTGCGGCTGCGCCTCCACCCTCGGGACGGAGCCCCTGAGGCATCAGCTGCCCCATCGGGAGGCGGGGCTCCCGAGGCCCCTGCGCTTCAAACAGAGCAGGGCGTCGCCCAGGTCCCTGCCCTCATCGAGCACCCTATCTACTTCGTCAGCATGGTACTGTGTGATGCGCGCGCTACCCCATGCCGCAGAAGCTCCTGCTTGCGCTGCTTTTCGCTTCCAAGAAGCTACGCCACTACTTCCAAGGCCACCCCATCAAGGTCGTCTCCGCGTACCCCCTGGAGAAGGTATTGCGCAGTGCTGCAGGAAGGGTGGCCGAGTGTAACATCGAGCTGCATGTGTTCCAGCTGGAGTTCTACAACACTAGGTTCATCAAGGGTGCAACCCTCGCCAACTTCGTGGCAGAGTGGACTGACACCCCTGACCGGATGATGGGTGAAGACAGCTCCCGCGTGCCTCGGGACGACGCGCCTGATGGCTGGGTCATGTACTTCGATGGCGCATTCGCGTGCCAGGGTGTGAGAGCTGTAGTCGTGCTCATATCGCCGACAAAATATAAGCTATACTACGTCATGCAGCTCTGCTTCCAGCACGGAGAGAAGTTCTCCACCAACATTGCGGAGTACGAGGGCCTGATCGTCGGCCTCCAGGCTACGATAGCCCTGGGGGTCAAGCGCCTCACCATCAGGGGAGATTCTCAACTGCTCGTCAGCTTCTCCAACAAGGAGTACACACCGATGGATGAGCACATGGAGGCATATTGTCACGCCCAAGATGCGATTCTATCCCGATCACATGATAACATCGTGATTGGGGCACAACCGCATTTCGGGCGCTTAGCAATATGGATATCATTACATCATACCATTACATAAATAGATGGGGATACATACGAAGGCACACAATTGCCACATGAATACAACAAATATCATACATAAGCGAGGCATCCGACTACATATGAATACACATATGAAAAGCACAAATGACATCCACCCTACTAGCCCAGGCTACCGACTAGGAACCTATCCCCTGAACAAAGAAGAAGCAGCAGCAGAAGAAGAAATACAACACAAGTAAACGTCGCTCTCACATCAGATCATCACATTACTTGTACCTGCAACTATTGTTGTCGTATTTGTGATCCACGAGGACTCAGCAATCCCATTACCATGGGTAACAAGACTAGCAAAGCTTAATGGGTATGGAAAGGATAAGTGGTGAGGTTGCAGCAAGCGACTAAGCATTTGTATGGTGGCTAACTTACGATTCCAAGAGAAAGATGAGAAGCTACGCATACGGTTGCAAACTAGTAATGATCACTAAGTGATCCTGAACTACCTACGGGTCAAACATAACCCCACCGTATTCTCTTCCCAAACTCACTTGAAAAGAGATGGTCATGGTTACCCTTGCGGTTGGTGTATTTTATTTCAGATTTAGTGTCAAGTTATCTACAACCGGATATTATCAATTTCCAATCTACCACATAACCGCGGGCACGGCTTTCGAAAGATCTAACCCCGTAGGGGTGTCCCAAATTAGTCCATCATAAACTCGTACGACCAGCAGAGGTAAAACTTCCATCTTGGGGACAACCCGGCCAGACTCGGAATCCCTGTGCATGAGACATTTCGACAATGTTGAAACAAGACCAGCAAGACCTAACGTCGTGCCGACACCCTGATAGTGGACGCGCGTATCTCGTCTCGAGCCACGATCGGATTGGCTAAGTTTTCGGCTGGCACACCCATTGGTGGCCCCGGCTACTGCCAGTTTGGACCAACACTCAACACTGGCACATTTTGTAAATTAAGTCCTCGGGGCCTAGGAAGTCCCTATGCAATTTTGTTGTTGTTATTAGGCAAATGGTAAAACCAAAGTTGGGCCATGCTGGACGAGTTTTATACAAAGCGAACTGTTAAGGGGGCCCATAAACCCCGATCGCATTACGATCGCAAAATCAAGGAACATAACACCGGTTTAGCGGAAACTAGGGTGGCAAGAGTGGAACAAAACACCAGGCAAAAGGCCGAGCCTTCCACCCTTTACCAAGTATATATGTGCATGAATTAAGTAAGAGATATTGTGATATTCCAACATATCCATGTTCCAACATGGAAGAACTTGCAACTGCACGTACAACTAGCAACGCTATAAGAGGAGTTGAGCAAAGCGGTAACATAGCCAAACAATGGTTTGTTGGGATGGTGAAAAAGGTTAGAGGTTGTTTCATGGCAAATTGGGAGGCTTGATAAACATGTGGTAGGAAGCGTGACATAGTGATATCATCGAGACAACTAGCATAGCAAAGATAGTAGTGAGATCCAAGGTGACGGTCATCTTGCCTGAGATCCTGCTAGGAATAAGACCGAGTCCACGAAGAATACGAACAGGCATAGATGAGCCAAGCGTAGTCGAATTAATCCTCTCAATCACAACGAAAACAGGAACTATCGAGAAGAAGCAGAACTGGAAAGAAGCAAACAACATGGCAAACACACAACACATAAACATGACATGATGCTCAACCAAATGTGATGCATGACAAGGCTACATGATGCTACTCATGCCAAGAGATGTTGCAAACAAGAACATCACATCAAAGCAAGTTTAAATGATGTCGGAAACAACATATAACAATTCCAGAAACTCCCCATATGCAAATTGCAAAATTGGTCCAGATCTGAATGACACATTATTTCAAATTTGTTAAACAGCAAGTTAACATGCACCATGATGATCTACACGATTTTCTAGTCAAGTTACATATAAAGTTCATTTAATTCGGAGCTACGGCCTACAAGATATGAGCAAAACAAGTTACACATGACATTGATGGAAAATTCATTCAAACATCAAGCACACGCCCTAAAAACATGGATGCAACATGACATGATGAAACTACATCCAAAACCAAGCAAGTTTTATATAGAGCATGCTCCAAACGGAGCCACGGTTCAACACATACACACGAAACAAGTTTGAAACACAATCTGTCCAAAACAGCAACTAGGCATATTGCAAGCATCATAACAACATGCTACAAGAACAAGATTGGAAAAAACATGATATGCACTTAAAGTACAGATACATGCTTCACATAAATCAAGGTTCGGGTTCATAGGCATCAAAATTAATTCAACATGATCAATGCAAAAAAGCAACTTTATAACACAGATTATGACTTAGTGAAAAACAGGGTATACATGTGAGCAGAAACAACAATATGACATGTTGGAGGCATGAAACAGTGATGCTACAGTGCAAGATCATGGCAAACAAAAGCCTGGCACCAAAGTATAGGCTAAACACGGCAAAATATGATTACTAAGCATCTCCATATAACCTCTAGATCAATGGCATTCATCAAGACATGATTGCAAGTCATAATAGATTCTCAGACTTGGTGAAAAGCAGAGTTTGATAGAAAACAAATTGATGATGCATACTTTGAGACAACAAAAGTATATGCTACAGAACTATTCATGGCAGCAAAGAGCATGGAAAGTATGTACTAGACACCCTTAACAAAACATTATTACTGAGCATGAACATTGGAAGCACATATTTGATGATAAGTGAACATTGCAAGATGATATAACAGACTTAATGAAAATTGGGCATGTTGACAGTTATATTTTCAAGCAACTTGAGGGCACCAAAAGATCAAGCTACATCAGGTTATAATTGCAAACAAGGGCATGGATGGATAGAGCATAACATGGTCATCAAAACATGATTAATGAACATCTCCAGATTATGGATGGATTTGATGGTAGCATCAAGAAAACATGGCATCACAAAATAACAGATTCAAACTTAGCAGAACAGTAACAACAATCACCCTACTTTGCAAACTCGTTCCAACCAACACAGGGCATATCATGGCATGTGAGTAATAGCAATGCAAAGAGGACATGATTACGCTCCTAAAACATGTGGACTTGATGCTCAAAAGAAAATCACACAAAAGGATATGATAATGATAAAATGACAAGTTACAATAGTTTTCAGCAGTTAACAACAACATGCACTTTTTCAATAGGGATAAACATGACAATAAGCATTCTAATATGAATGTAATTCACACCAACATATAGAGCACTCTGAGCAGATCATTTTGACATATTATACATTCCAATCTTATAAGCATGCGCAAAGTTACACCACTCACAAGAATGCACCATGATGCTGATTTCCAGGGACTTAGTGAAAAAACCAGATGAGCGAGTGCAACATAGCTAAAAGATGCATGGGCGGGATTTAGTGGGTTGGCGCTCACCTTGCGGCCCGTGGGCCGGCTTGGTGGAGTAGAGGGGCTGATCGGGGCGGTTCGGTCGAGCCGGCTCGGTTCAGTCGAACCGGCTGGTGCAGGCGGTTCGGCGGGCGGAGGCGGTTCGCAGAGGCCGGCGGGACCCACTTGGCAGCGAGGGGAGGAGGTGGCATGGTCAACGGCACTGGCTGGATCGGGGCTCCTCCCGATCTGGCCTGGTCAATGAACGGCGGCGCTCTTCGGTGAGAGGCGGAGGGGACGCCTTCAGCCGAGGCAGGCACAACTCCAGGCGCTAGATCCAGCGAGAGGCGGTGGTGGCGAGGCGCCAGGGGACCGATGACAAGGAATCCGGGGAGGGCGGCGAGCTCGGGCGCGGGAGAAGGCGGCGGGGTCTGATACGTCTCCAACGTATCTACTTTTCCAAACCCTTTTGCCCTTGTTTTGGACTCTAACTTGCATGAATTGAATGGAACTAACCCAGACTGACGCTGTTTTCAGCAGAACTACCATGATGTTGTTTTTGTGCAGAATAAAAAGTTCTCGGAATCGCCTGAAAATCAACGGAGAATTATTTTGGAAAAATATGAAAAATACCTGCATGAAGATCCACATGAGGGGGCCTTGGGCCAGCCCACGAGGGTGGGGGGGGGGGGGGCGCCCCCCTGCCCAGGGCGCGCCCCCTGCCTCGTGGCCCCCCTGGTGCTCCACCGACGTACCCCTAGATACTATATCTTCTGTTTCAGGGAGAAGGAATTATCGCGTTTCACGAGACGGGGCCGCCGCCAAGCCCTAATCTCTCTCGGGAGGGATGGTCTGGAGTTCGTTCGGGGCTCCGGAGAGTGGAGATCCCCGTCATCGTCATCATCAACCTTCCTCCATCACCAATTCCATGATGCTCACCGCCGTGTGTGAGTAATTCCATTGTAGGCTTGCTGGACGGTGATGGGTTGGATGGGATCTATCATGTAATCGAGTTAGTTTTGTTAGGGTTTGATCCCTAGTATCCACTATGTTCTGAGATTGATGTTGCTATGACCGTGCTATGCTTAATGCTTGTCACTAGGGCCCGAGTGCCATGATTTCAGATCTGAACCTATTATGCTTTCATGAATATATGTGTGTTCTTGATCCTATCTTGCAAGTCTATAGTCACCTACTATGTGTTATGATCCGGCAACCCCAAAGTGGCAATAATCGGGACCACTCCCGGTGATGACCGTAGTTTGAGGAGTTCATGTATTCACTATGTGTTAATGCTTTGGTCCGGTACTCTATTAAAAAGAGGCCTTAATATCCCTTAGTTTCCAATAGGACCCCGCTGCCACGGGAGGGTAGGACAAAAGATGTCATGCAAGTTCTTTTCCATAAGCATGTATGACTATATTCGGAATACATACCTACATTGCATTGATGAACTGGAGCTAGTTCTATGTCACCCTAGGTTATAACTTCTACATGATGAATTGCATCCGACGTAATTTCCCATCACCGATCCAATGCCTACGAGCTTTACCTATATTGCTTGTTTCTTATCTACTTTTCCGTTGCTACTATCACAAAAACTACAAAAACACTATCGTTACTTTTATTGCTGCTACCGCCACTATCATATTATTTTGCTACTAAACTATCTTACTGTGGATACTAAGTTTCCAGGTGTGGTTGAATTGACAACTCAGCCGCTAATACTTAAGAGTATTCTTTGGCTCCCCTTGTGTCGAATCAACAAATTTGGGTTGAATACTTTACCCTCGAAAACTGTTGCGATCCCCTACACTTGTGGGTTATCAGGGTCCGGCGAGCGACGCAGTGACGGGGAGGCGCGAGGCGGCGACGCGGTTCCGACGTGGTCGGCGACCGGATCCGGGCTGGGTCAGCGTCCTCCGGCGACGTAGCTCCAGTGGTCGGCGGGGTCGAGGGAGCACGCGGGGGTGCTTGGGAGCCGGGCAGGCGAGTGCTCGGGCCATGATGGACTCGGGTGGGCTACGCCCAGGCCTGGCGGGCCGCGGCGGCTGGCGTGGTGGAGGAAGAGGCAGGGAGGCGACATGGAGGGGTTTGGTCGGCTGGGCTGGCGGCGCAGGGTGGCGGCGGCCAATGGCATCATGCCAAGTGGTGGCCGGCGGTTGTGGAGGTGCGGAAAACCAGGAGGAGGCAGTTGGAGGTGCCTGGCGGAGGGGTTTTCGAGGAGGATGCGGCGGCTGGAGATGGGAGAGGGGCTAGGGATCTGTTTATGGTAGAGGGTAGGCTTCTTATATAGGCAGGGATCTAGGGTTAGGGGTTTTCATCTGTTTTCGGACCATTCGATTGCCATCGGATGGCTCTGGACAGAGGGTACTAGGTGGTCTTTAGGTGGGCTATGTAGAGGGGTTGGGCTGAAAGGAGAGAAGAGAAATGAGGCCCGACACAGGTTTTCGGAGACCGAAAATGTCCGACGTTAGACCGACTATATTGCTGCTATATGTTTAAAAGTTGGGCTATCAAACGAGCTCTGAATGCGACGAAATTTGGCAGGTGGTTTACCTACAATATAATAAGACCGCACGGCAACTTTCACCTCATTTTGAGAAAAATTTCTGACCACTTATCAAATAATATTTTGTAGGTGCCTTGGTCGTGTGCGAGTGTGTGTGGGCTCCGAGCGGACAACAGAGAGGATGGGGGATCGAGTAACTACAAATGGATAGAAGTTTTGAAAAGCATGAAGATGAAATGCATATGATGACATGGCATGCAACACGCAAGTGAACGACATGGCAACGATAACGAATAAGAGGAAGACATCTGGCGCATCGATCTCAGGTGTCAAAACACTCCCCCACTAACATGAGGTTCCTCCTTCTACATAAGGACTGTGTCTGGTTGGAGGGGTTGTGACTTGACACGGAAGACAAACTCTCTTCGCCCTATTCTCCTCGACGATGGATTCGTCAACTGATGACAATCACTCGTGGTAGATAACTGAAGGCTATCTCCGAACCTTTACATACTTATACTTTGAGAACCACAATCACTCTTGGTCTATGAACAAATAGACACCTAACTATCTAAAGAATTTGCATCTCTCGAGAGTAATAAGCAGAGCATACTAAACTTAGATTCTAGTGATGCTGAACCACTATCTAATTCTTCGGCTCTAGGGTTTTCTCTCTGTGGATTTTAAACTCAAATTGCTTAGAGAGTGGGTTGCTAGAAAATGTTCTCATAATCAAACGGAGCAACCACCAAACAAAGCCGGTGCAGGGTGGGTATATATAGCCGCATCCTTCCTATAAGGGAAATGACCATTTTGGACACTGGGTCCAGCCAATGGCCAACTGACGCGTTCACAATGGTCCGATTTTTGAAGCAACAGTAACATTACTTGAGGAACAAGTAATGCTAATTCAGTCCGAGACAAATCTCTCGCAGCGAAGAAGATCGCAGTCACTTGCTGGTAAGTATTTTCTTGGCACACAAAGAGATTTCTCTCACGGATTTCGTAGGTTTGGGTTTATCATCAGAGAATCAAAGTTATGAATGCTACACCCCTCTTAATAGTACGGTGGTCCTAGGACTTAGTGAAAAAAGAAGAATAACGAAACAAATGATATGTCTTTCCTTCGTCTTCCTTCTTCCTCGAGCGCAGCCATGTTCTTCGGACAGACACTGAACCAATTGCTTGAGCTTCGACAATTTTTAGGGGTCACTCTTGTTAGCTTTTATCTTCGAAGATAATCTTCGTTGCCACACAGGGAGATTATCTTCGTCGTTCGCAATAAACTCCTCGATACATTAGGGACATGTTACTCTATGTGTACTAGCAAACACATAATTCCCATACTGTTTATGTCAACAAACTCCAAAACACAAAGGGGACTATTTTGCACTAACACTTACACCAGGGACATAGCAGCTCGCCCAGTTCTTTTTGTTTTTGAGACAGAGTAGGGTATCAACTGGGCTGTGCTGGGCACTCTGGCCAGTCTAGTCAGTCTTTTATTTTATGCTTACCACAAGACCAGCCCAGTTGTTTTTCTTTCTGCAAATGGCTAGCATTGTTTTTTGTTCTTTTGTAGAAAACCCACCCGAGGCCTACTTTCTTTTGTCAGCCCTACTAGGGTGCAAATATTTCAAGCCGAGGAGTGTTTCATCCAGCTTGCCCAAAAAATGGGTTATCGGTAATGAGAAATGGGTTGTACGTTTTTAAAACACAGCAAACCGGCATTTAGTTTCAAATTTCTTTTTTTTTTGCATTTCAAGATTTTAGATTTCATTGATTTTTATGCGAGGACAATTACTTGGATTTTATATTGATATAAAATCATTTTTCAAAATAGTTTGAATGTGACTCAAAATTTCGGGATTAAAAACAGTTCCGACCGCACTGAAATGTTAAAATAATTGTTGAATTATTTAACCGCGGCCACAATATGGGCTATAATGCTAACAAAAAGAATATGGGCTCCAAAAAATCCTTAAGAACTAGCAAATGGGCTGTAAATTATTAGAAATAATGCTAGATGGGTTGTATGATGTTTTCCACAAATTTGATGCTAAATTGTGCGCCTACTAGGTTGACGCGTACGCTTTCCTAAAAAAAAGGTTGACATGTACACAAGGTTGTGTCAACTTAGTCAACACACAAGAGCAGTGACTTTTGGACGTCTGTTCAACGACTATCGTGCTTCTTCAATCTCCGATCTTCCTGCTCCAGCCGCCCAAACCAGTGTGGCGGTACTACCTGATCCCTCCTCCTGTGACCGCATGTGCTACCGTGCACGCGTCAATGGCTGACGCTACTGCCACCACTGGCAAGGCCATCCATCTACCCACTCGCACCTCCTATTATTTTTCGATGATGACAGCCTCACCCCACAGTCGAACCAGTCAACCATCGTACTCCCCTCAGCACGGGCATCCACTTAGTGGCTTAGCTAGCTTCGGATCGTTCCCTTCTCGGGCCTCGCCGTTGTCCATTGTCTTGATGTTGTCGGCACGACATGGTCAACGTGGTCAACAAACGACAACCATCGAAAGAGGGATGTAAGTGGAGAGGCAGATAGTAGAGGCCCACATGGTCCATGGCCACATGCAAGCAAGTGCCTCCTTATTATGTGAAAAAAATGATTGCTCCTCCTAATAGATGTGACTCACCAGCTTCATCTTAGTACGCAAGGAAGTGCCTCCTTATTACGTGGGAAAAAAAGTTCCCTCCACCTAGCAGGTGAGACCCATCGGCTACCTCTTCGCACACAAGGAAGTGCCTCATTATTACGCGCAAGAAATGATTCCTCTAGCTACTAGCTGGGACCCACCAGATTTGGTGGCTGACTTGTAGGCCTACTAAGTTGACGCATACGCAGGACTTTTTGAACTTAGTCAACAAACGATTCTAGCAGCAGTGACCATTGGATGGTAATCCAGCAGCCATGTTGCTTCTTCAACCTCTATTCTTCTTGCTCCATCCGCGCAAACTAGCGCCAGCCGTACTGCCCTCTCCAGCCTCCCATGGCCGGATGTGCTACCCTGCAAGCCTCACTACCCCACCCTACTCCCACCGTTGTCTAGGCATTCCCTTTACTCACCCACACCCCTATTATTTTCTGGCGACGACAGACAAACACCGAAGCCAAACAAGTCAACCCTCATAGTCCCGTCCATATGGGCAACCACTGCCTAGTCTTCCCTGGCTTTTGTTCATTCCCTTCCTAGGCCTCGCTGTCATCCACTGCGTTGGTGCTCCCGGCGTGGCATGGTCAACATGGTCAATGAACAACAGCCTCGAAACGGACTGTATGTGGGGAGGCTGACAGCTGGACTGACCAGCTACACCTTTGCACGTAAGGAAGTTCCTCCTTATTACACGGAAAAAAATGATTCCTCCCCTGACAGCTAGGACCCACCAGCTATATCTTTGCACATAAGGAAGTGTGTCCTTATCCTCACTGAGAATAGGGACCCACCCGGTCGAAGCGTACATAGCATTTCTGTCTGGTCGCAAATCTTTATGTACATATTGGTCGATCAATTTGTCTGCCACGTTGAACCGTGGCCAAGTAAGGAGCGGTTGCAGTTCAGGCAATCCCGTCTAAATCATGTACAGATAGGTATAGCCGCACTGCAAAAAACACGGTCATGTACTTGAATACAGGTGTGGTCTCAAACATGTATAAAGATGACGTCCTATTCATCAGCAGCCAACCTGCTGGGTTGGAACGAAGAAATGGCGTCTTATTCATTGGGAGGCAACTGACTGGCTTGGAATTCGTCCTCTTCAACGGGAGCCAACCGGCTTGGACGAAACAGCCAAAACAGGGTCTGGCTTACTGCAGAAAAGAGGAAACGGCCTTTTGTAACACTGCCTATAGTCGAAATGGGATCATGTTCATCCGGAGGGTTGTAGCGTAACATAAAATAGTGGAAATAGAGTTCTCTCTAAACGCCTACGGTCAAAATAGGGTCCTGTTCATCAGGAGGGGTGTGGCATACTGCAAATCAGAGGAAACTGACTTCACTCCTACCGCATATGGTCGAAAAGTGCTCCTGTTCATTGGGAGGGGTGTGGTGTACCACAAAATGGGACTCCACGGGCTACCATTTTCATCCACCGTCTACTGCCTCGCTCTAGCCTCATCGGGCTACTGTTCATCCACCCTCGACTTCCTATAGCCTCCACCGACTACTGTTCACCCATCCTCCATGAGGTCCTGTTCATCCACCCCCAACCGGCTAGGGTGTGGTGGCCTTCTCAGGGTCTTGTTCATCCAGCGGCAACCACAGGGTCATGTTCATCCAACCCCCACCGGGAATTGTTCATCTACAACCAAGCATCCGGCTCAAGCCACTACACATCTCGACTCGTTCTATGTATCACACGCATGGAAGCAAAGCACACTATTCGTCAAGAGGCTGGCAACATATCGCACGGGGGCTCGTTCGGATTCAATAAGCAGCAACAATGATCGTTCGCTCGAGCTCAGTTAGGAGCAGCAACAAAGAAATCGCTCGAGTTCAGTTAGCAATGAAGGAATAACTAGTGTTCAGTTAACAGCCAGGGATTGATTTACCGTTGTCGGTAATGTAGCTAGTGAAATCGCTTGGGTTCAGTAAGCGAACGACTCCCTTAGGTTCAGTTATCCAATGCCTTGCACACACACACACACACACACACACACACACACACACACACACACACACACACACACACACACACACACACATATGAGAGAAGTGGTCAAAGCACACTACATCACTCGGCCCCGACCACCTAGCATAACGGGGAACTCCTCGAAATATTCCTTGCCCTCACTTCTACCACGATTGTTTACGTCATGAACAACCCAAAGAATGTCATGCACGTGCGTCTCGGGCCCACCCAGGACAAAAAGGCCAAACTCTGTCATTTTTTGTGACAGAAGTAGGATCCCACCACATCTATGATGATAAGTGTTTCTGTTACAATTATCGTTAGAGAAGTGTCATAACCATGACAGAAAAAAAATTCATTAGGGCCATAATGTCACAGATTTGTCTTTTTTTGTAACCAAGCGAGCATCCCATTGCGATCCCCAGGGCCCTGGCGTCTTCGAGGAGAGGATCCTCAAGCCATCAGCGGTGCCACTTGCCGTCAGCACCATGGCACCCCGTGAAGGACTCCTACCCGCATCCTCCATGGGCGCACTAGACTACACCCCAGCTTCAGGCGCTCATGTGTTGTTAGCGCTAGAACCATTAGCTGAAAGCTGGATGACGGAGCTAAGAGATTACCTGGAGAGCAGTACCCTCCCGGGGGACAACATAGAAGCAGAGCACGTGGCCATTGGGCCTTACTACCTGAGGGATGGAGATCTCTATCGCAAACGCCCCAACGGAGTTGCGGTGCAATGCATCTCGGTAGAGCAAGTGTGCGAGCTGCTCGCTCACATACATGGCAGACAGTGCGGTCATCACTCCTCGTCGCTCACCCTCGCCATTAAGGTATTCTGCTGTGGTTTCTACTTGCTCACAGTGCTTCAAGATGCCACGGAACTGGTCCAGTCTTGCAAGGCCTGTCAGCTCCACGCCAAGCAGAACCACGAGTCGGCGGAAGGGCTCCAGACCATTCCTCCCTCCTGGCCATTTGGGTGGGACATCCTAGGGCCCTTCCCCACATAGCCACCAGCTACTGCTACCTCTATGTCGCCATCGACAACATCCCTAAGTGGACGGAAGTGGAGCCTATTTGTTCCATCCCAGCAAGATCAACAGTCAAGTTCATCAAGGGCATGGTGTGCTGCTTTGGCCTGCCCAACCACATCATCCCCTACAACAGCTTGCAATTCACCAACGGCGTCTTCAAGTCCTACTGCGCTAGCATAGGCATGCAGATCTGCTATGCACCTGTGTGGGCACCTGTAAAGCAACAGCTAGGCCTAGCATGCTAACGCTGAGGTCCTCAAGGGCCCCGAGACAAGAAGATTCAAGAAAAAGCTCACGCCCCATGGCAAAGTCTGGCTAGACGAGCTCCAATCCATGCCATTGTCGATCTGCACAGCCGCGACCAAGCCTACCAGTGAAATGCCATTCTTCCTTGTCTATAGGGCAGAAGTGGTCCTTCCTACTGAACTCAAGCATGGGTCCCCGCGGGTCCTAGCCTTTGATAAGGTCCGCTATGATGGCCTACAGGAAGATAATCTCCTCGTCCTTGAGGAAGCACGCTGCCAGGCCGCCATCCATGTGGCCCGGTATCAGCAGGCGTTCTGTCGCTACCACAGCAGCAACATACGCCCCCTTGAAGCCGGCGATCTTGTCATGTGAAGAATCCTCTCTAGTGAAGGACTCCACAAGCTCTCTCACATGTGGGAAGGCCCATTTAGCATTGTGCATGCTTCCCGGCATGGCGCATCATGGGTTGAGACGGAGGAGGGTGTCTCGGTGGCGAACCCATGGAACATCCAACACCTCTGCAAGTTATAACCATGTCCTCATTGGCACAAACGAAGTGGAGCCTCTCTTTCTGTGTCACCACAAGGCTGCGAGAGCTCCTACCCACAACCCAGTGGGTCCCCATGCTCTGACATGGCGGATTGTTTACTTGATGGAACCGCTTGGCCACTACATCCTCCAGTTGCTCTATGTGCATCACGACAATATTATGTTGTTTATTGTGTAATGAGACCCCTTCATGTAGCCATAAAATTTCATTTCCTAAGAATTATGCGTGTTTGGCAAAAAAATTGCTTCAAGAGTTGAGAGCGCTCACCATTTCCATACAATGTACATGCGAGCGGGGCTGGACAAGGTGCATATGCTTGGGTCGGTCCCAGCAGCGCAGCTAAACCCAAGTGATTGACCTTCGATGCGCGGGGCTGCTCCCGCACACGTCACCTACCAAGGTCCTTCATACATTATCTCCTTGCATGACACCCGTGAGCAAACTAGTGAGCGCGTGCCACTGCACTACTTGCAAAACTTGATGGTATATCATTGTCATAGATACACGGTAGAGGAGGCCTCACGAGCGCTGCCCTACAAGGCAACTAGCGGCACACCACCCCCTCAAGAAGCCCATGGGAAGCTTCACGAGCATCGCCTCGCGAGGCAGCATGTGGCGCTCGTCTCTGCCAAGTGCCAGCAGGAGGTCTCACAAGTGAGCACCTCGCAAGGCGCATCCTGTAGGATGCGGCATGCCAAGACTCGCACTCAAAGGAAAAGCTAATTCCAAAGCTTCTCATGAACCCTCTATAGCGCTTCTCGGACTCTCTTTTCATTGTGATCTCGCTGAGCGCCTTTAGTTTTTCATGGGCACAAGCCGCCTGCACGTCAAATGGGAGTTCCCCGAGCATTGCGCCTCAGGAGCCCTTACTACCTCGTGGAGCAGTACACCCTCTAGCCTTGTTAGGCAGGCGTCGTAATATACCAGCAACGGTCGGAGCACACTCGGGGGCTGGGTCCTAGCGCGTAGGGCACAACGACACGTAAAAGGGAAACTGGCCTCATGAGGAAACAAAAAGTGTAGCAGTCTTTAAAGACTTAGCATAATTACAAAATAATGTCTTCATGCCACCACGGGACCACGTCTACTCGAGTACAGGATAACAAAAGGATAAGGGGGCCTAAGTAGATGAGACGCTGCCCTCATAGTCATCATTCACATCACCACCCTCGTCGGTGCCCTCGCTGACGTGACAAAACCGCAGGACTAGGGTTTCCCCGTGGTCTCGCACCTCCTTCTCGAGCCCATCGCGAAGCTCCGCTGGGACAGGGCTCATCACCTTGTTGAAGTCGAAGTTGGCATCAGCGCAGAAGAGGGACGTGTGTTGCCGCTTGGCTCAGGTGGTTGCAATACTCCTCCATGATGATGTCATCCATCCTCATGGACCCCTCCTCCAGCTTCTCCAGAAGCTTGGTGAAAAAGTCTCGGTAGCTGGTATCATCGTCCTTGAGGGGGTCCGTCGTCTTATCATCGGTGAAGCTAGAAATAGTGACACATGCACGATGTGTGAGGGCGTACAACATCTTGGAGCGCTCATGTTGTCGCCCCTCCACCCGAGTTGCATCATCTGTTGCCTTCTCGGCGACGTTAGAAACACCGCCCACCTACACACGAAGGGATTCCAGCTCCCCATCGGCGTCCGTGTTAGCCATCAGCGCTTTCAACCGAGCGGCCTCTACCTCATCCAGCCGCTTCTTGAGGCGGGAGTTTTGAGACTGGAGCTCGTTCTAATTCTTGGTGAAGTGGTCCTCCAAACGCTTCAGCTTCTGGCTGTGGTCCTTAAGGACTGCCGCACGCTCATTCTTGGACTTTGCCTCGGCATCTGTCTTGATCTCTTTCTCCCTTTCCTCAAGCTAGACGTCGGCCTTGGTGAGGCGAGTATTGTACGAGGCTTGAGTGGTCCCCACGAGCTCTCGCTCCCGACTCCTGAAGTGCACACACGGCCACGAGGGCCTCCTCATGCTTGGAGAGCTCCTCTCTTCGGGAGGCAAGTTGCCCTTCATAAGGTACGACGACATCCTCCCACGCATGATGCCCTTGCTCCGTGGAGGAGGTCTGCTCCAGAAGGGCCCTCTGCTTCTTCAAGATGCATGTCGGCCTCCTCGGCATCCCTGGTAGCCCCCTATATGGTGTCCCTGGCGGCTTTGTGTAGGATCGAAAGTATGTCTAGAGGGGGGGTGATTAGACTACTTGACAATATAAGAAAAATCTGCCTTTTGATCATGCAATGTTTTTGGCAGTTTCACAAATAAGATCAAATCAAGTATCACCCTACACATGCAATTCTAGAGTAATAGCAGCGGAAAGTAAATTGCACATGTAAAAGAGAGGTGGAGAAGATCAAACGCAGTTTGGTGACACGAAGATTTTTGTCGTGGTTCCGATAGGTGGTGCTATCGTACATCCACGTTGATGGAGACTTCAACCCATTGAGGGTAACGGCTGCACGAGTCCACGGAGGGCTCCACCCACGAAGGGTCCACGAAGAAGCAACCTTGTCTATTCCATCATGGCCTACGCCCACGGAGGACTAGCCTTACTCGGGGTAGATCTTCACGAAGTAGGCGATCTCCTTGCCCTTACAAACTTCTTGGTTCAACTCCACATCTCAAAGACGGAGGCTCCCAAGCGACACCTAACCAATCTAGGAGGCACCACCCTCCAAAAGGTAATAGATGGTGTTGATGATGATGAACTCCTTGCTCTTGTGCTTCAAATGATAATCTCCCCAACACTCAACTCTCCTCACTGATATGGCTGTGGTGGAAGAAAGGATTGAGTGGAAAGCAACTTGGGAAGGCTAGAAATCAAGTTTCATATGGTAGGAATGGAATGACTTGATCTCAACACAAGGGTAGGTGGTTCACTTCTCAGAAAGTGTATGGTAGGAGTGGTAGACTTTCTGATGGCTCTCTTCACGAATGAAGAGGGGGTGGAGGGGTATATATAGCCTCCACACAAAATCCAACCGTTACACACATATTTGACCAATCTCGGTGAGACCGAAGTGAAAACTCGGTCAGACCGAAAGTTCAAATATAGTGAACGTTGGGATTTTCGGTGGGACCGAAAATACCATCTCGGTGTGTCCGAAGTGAGTCAAAGGTTGGAGCTTGCCATCTCGGTGGGACCGAAATTAACAACTCGGATATTCCGAAGTGATGTCAATTGGTTACAGAAGGTTGGCAGTCCATTTTCGGTGAGACCGAAACTCAAAATCGGATGGACCGAGAAATTAGGGTTTGGAAGAATAACTGAAGTGATTCATCTCGGTGGGACTGAGTTTGCAGAATCGGTTTGTCCGAGATTACTTATGAGTGTGTTAAGTAGTGAAGAGTGCTGATAGTTGAGGGAGCTAGATCACCAAGCACTTGAGCAACCAGATCATTAACACAACCTCATCCCCTTTTAATAGTATTGGCTTTTCCTATGAACTCAATGTGATCTTTGATCACTAAACCAAAAATAGAGTCTTGAGCTTTTGCCAATGCTTGTCTTAGCATTTTGAGGGGTCCACTTCTTCAGACATTTCCATACCCATATCATCGAACTTCTCTGAAATGATTCTCAAGTAAATATTAGTTCAATGATATATATGTTGTTATTAATTACCAAAACCACCCGGGGATTAGTTGCACTTTCAATCTCCCCCTTTTTGGTAATTGATGACAACATATAGATCAAAGCTTCGACAGAGGATATAATCAATGAATAATATCGTCGCTTTGAGAAGTATGTGATAAACAAGAGCTCCCCCTAAATTTGTGCATTATTTAAAATTTGCGTTTGAATGCAAATGCACAATCGATTAGGATTATGGGTCACTCTTCCATGTCACATACATCTTGGTGGAGCGCACAAAATGATAAGAATGAATAACATGCACTTAATCACCAAGACAAGAGTAAATAGCCATACAATAAGGAATAGCATATGATAAGCATTAAGCACACATTAAAGCATAGTATGACTAAGCACTCATTAAGGTAGCATCAAACTTAGTAGCAAGCACACTTAAAGTTTCGAAAGACCAAAAGAAACCAATGTATCTCAAAGAAACCGGCAAAAGAACGAAAGACGAAAGAGCACTCGCTCTCTCGAAGCCCTATGATCTATAACAATTTCTCCCCCTTTGGCAACAAGTTACCAAAAAGTTCGAAAAGGTATAGAGCTAAGTGTCACTGCGGGCTCTGCTGGCGGCTCCCATCTGGGTAGATGTCGGTGTAGAGATAGCTGCATCGGCGAAGACTTCTGCTGATGTCTGCGCTGGAGGAGTGGATGCTGGAGCTGGAGCAACTGCTGGAGCTGTAGCTGGTGCTGAAGTGGTAGCCCTGGAGTCAGTCACTGGGATAGCTGCAGATCTGGATCCTCTGGGAACCTGAGCAGTCTGGCGATGAGAGTCCTGGACTAGATCATCCTGCATGAGCTCTGCTCTCTCCTGCCTTGTTTCCTCCATGTCTGCCTCAAGCTTGTTGACGGACACCTGAATCTCTGTCAGCTTCACGTCCAGAGCGTGGATCTTGTCCTCAACAATCCTCTCTAGGCTCTCCTGAGATTGCTCAATGCTGGCCAGGCGTTGTTCAATCCTCTGGGTAGCTTCAAGAATTTGTTCTCCAAAGCTCTTTGGCTTAGCTGCTGCTGCTGCCTCTTTGTCAGCTTTAGCCTTCTTCGCAGCTTCGATTTTGGCCTGTCCTTCAACTGAGGTAGGACCCTCTTCATCCATCACAACTACGTTGTCCTCATGCTCTGGCTGCAGTGGCAAGTGCTTCCTATCCAACATGAATTTGCCCGTGCCAAACTTGGCGTTGATGAGCATCTGAATCTGCGGGGCAAACCCACACGACCTCTTCTGGTCAGCTGCAGTCCTCTTAATGGTCTCTACCATCAAGTCCATCACCTTGAAAGGTGCCTTCTCATCGAGAATGTGCAGCATGTTGATAGAATAGCCTCGAATCATGCGGTGGTCTCCAGACTTAGGCATCAATGTATGCCTCAGAATAGTGTTAGTGGTGGTCAGACCTGCCTGGAGATAGTACACTGAGCCAAGCTTCCATCCTTCCAAATCAGCAGCGGGGATCTCCTTGTACATGTTCTTCATGGAATCATGACTCTTCTTAGGAATCCCATAGACATCAATGTCGTCCTCTCTCTGCACTGGAGCGTTCAGAAGTTCTGCCCATTCTTCAACAGTCGAAGAAAACCTTTGACCTTCAGTCATCCAGGTGATCTTGCCATCAGGATAGAAGTGGGCTGTGGCGTAGAACTGCATGATCATCTCGTCATTCCAAGCTGTCAGTTCTTGACCCACAAAATCAGCAACTCCACATGCAGTAAAGCTCTCATGCACATGGGGAAAGAAGTCCCGGTGCTCTTCACTGTCAATATACTTCCAGTCAACATACCTGGTGTCAGCAACAATGGGCTTCTTATCCATCAGCACGGTCTCATAGAAATCCTGCTGCTCTCTGGTGTGGAATCTGGGGTCCACAACAGTCCTTCTCCTTACAACATATGGATCAGACTGTCTCCATAGCCTGAGACCTTTATCCTTCCTTGCCTTCATGTCCTCAGCTTGAGGATGAGCATCATTGTGGAATGGCAACTTGGGACGGAGCTTAAGCAACACATGCTCTTCATCTGATTCAGACGGTGGCATCTCACCTTTGTTCTTCTCAGAAGCTGGAATGCTTCTGGTTGTTCTCTTGGGCTTGGCTGGAGCTGCCTTGGCTTGAGCAGGCTTCTTGGGCTTAGAGGAGGCTTGAGCCCGAATAGCATCACCCATGAACTTAGCTTTCTGAGGAGGAGGCTGGGGTGCATTTTCTTCTTCTTCTTCTGCAGCATCAACTTGAGGTTCAGCATATACTACCCTCTTCCTCTTGGAGGTCTTCTTCACCTTGCTTGGAGCAGGCTCTTCCAAGTTGAGCTTCTTTGCAACTGCTGACTGCTTTACTTTGCTTGTGCCTTTCCTTGTCTGCTGCCCTTGGTGCTCTTTGGCAACCACATTTCTCTTTGGCTTGGAGGTAACTTCCTCAGCAACAAAGTCAGAGTCCTCATCATCAGAAGTTCTCTTCTTCCTGGTTCTGGTGGCTGCAGGAGGCAAACCACTAGGGGTGCTCCTCTCACCATCATCACTGGAGCTGCTAGCAGGACTTGTATCTGCCTCTGGAATCTCAGCAAAAGGTGACTCAGTCCTGTTCTGGCTGTCACTGACATCTGACATGGCTGAAAACCTGTGAAAAGATAAGGTATAGGCAGAGTAGAAGAGTTATCACAACTGCAGAGGTTTTTGCAAAAAAAATGAGTTCAAAACTTAGTTTTGAGTTTTCACAGAATGTATTTCGGTCAAACCGATTTTAAGTTTCGGTGAAACTGAAGTGTTCAACAGAAACCTACACACCACTTTCGGTCAGACCGAAATGGGTTTCGGTCCTACCGATAACTTAGGGTTTCACTGAAACTACGTTTCGGTCATTCCGATTTGCACAACTCGGTTAAACCGAATGATGCAGTGCAATGGCCAGAGGCCAAATCGGTCATTCCGAGTTTCAAAATCGGCTTCACCGAGATGCGTTCCATGGAAACCTAAACCTAAGAATTTTGCTCGAAACTAGAGGATCTGAACTAATGTATAGGGAATATCTCAAACGTGGATTGAATCATGGCAAGCCTATCGTGCAAGAGTCAGATGGGGAGCACGAAAGGGATCGGGACACACCCTAACTTGGTGGAGTCCCTCTACGGCGGCAACGGTGGAGATGATTACCGTTGACGGCGGCGGAGACCTGCGGCGAGGGCGCACAGGCGACGAAGGCGACGATCCGTAGACCAGGGCGACGGCAGCAGGGGTCTTGGGGGCGAACGGTTTGAAGAGTTAAATCGCGCGCAGCCCTCAGGTATATATAACCCCATGCTGTCGGTGGGACCGAGTTGAAAAACTCGGTGTCACCGAGATGGATAACTGCTGTGCAGTTACGCATATCGGTCAGACCGAGATTTTGAACTCGGTTTCACCGAGATGAAACCTAGATCAGTCTAAGCGTTTCGGTTGGACCGAGATTGAGAAGCCGGTCAGACCGAAATGGACTTAGAAGGTTTTGGAAGTCAGCCTTAGACGAATCGGTGGCTCCGAGTGCTCCTCACTCGGACTGTCCGAAAAAGACTTGTTCAAAGTTGTGATATGAGCATGAATAGAATTTGAGACAAGAAAGCATAGATAGCTAGGGAAGGTGCTTAGGCATTCTTCTCCATCCATTTGGCCAGAAAAATCAAAACAATCAAAACAACAAATGGATGTCCTTGAATGGATAAAATCATGCATTCAACATGCTCACACAATAAGATAGCAACTGAAATATGTGTCAAACATGCACAACCAACACTCTAGCTACTAGCACACAATTTGTCGATGACTAGGTCATCTATATATGAGTATATTGTCTTAGGAGCCAAATGAGAATTATTTGATCATAGGTCATACTCATCGTTTAAGCACAAGTGGGGTTACCACTTTTACATAAAGCATTTATGTGTTCACATCATTTGGAGATGCTTTAGCTCAATTTTTAGAGCAAAGCTCCCCCTAGATGTGAGAACCCCTTTTAAAGGGTCAAACTAACCTTGGGTTGTCGTAGAAGACTTCATGTAGATGTTGAAGATGTGGATGCTCAATGTTGATGTAGATCATCAAGAGTTGGGAGCTATCATTTGGATTAGGGCACTTTCAATACCTACATGGGTTAGTCCCACAAGGAACAAACAAGAATATCCATAGACATAGATTGAAGTTCACAAAAGATGATGTCCATGAAAGCAATGATTACCTTGTCCCTTGACTTACCAACAAGAGGGTTTGTGACTCCATGAACTAGTGCATGGTGTGGAAGTTGATTGCACAAGTTCTTGCCAAAATGAATATGAGTGAAGTTTGTTGGCGGAGTCACCCTCAAGAACCTTCTAGTTCTTCTTCTTTGGGATCCACATCATCTTGATGGGAATCCTTGGTGTTGTAGTTGAGCTTGACGAAGTAGAACTTGATGTGTCCTTGGGAATCCACTTGACCATGGCTTGAGGTGCTTCAATGAATGCATCAATCTCCTCTTGAAGCTTGTCCTTGGCCTTTAGCTTGTGGTCTTGTGGTGGAAGGTCATCTTGAGCTTGTTCCACATTGGAAGAAGTAGGATCATACTTCTCCTTTTGTGAAACAAACTGTGGAGTAGGGTATTGACCTTCTTCCCACTCAACACCTTCGGCGTTGAACTTTCGCTCAAAACCAATCCCTTGATTCTTCCGGTGTCTTCTTTGTTTGCGAACAATCTCCTCAAAGTTCTTGCTTCCGGCAAGACTCTTGTAGACACCTTTCTCTATGATTTCCTTCAATAAGCTATTTTCTTGCTCAAGTGTAACTTGGCTTGAAACATTGTTAGTGGAATCAAGAGAACTACTAGAAGCAACAATATTGGATTTAACATTGTTATTGTTACTACTAGAGGAAGAATTTTTCTTATGCTTGTCATGCTTAGTCTTAATAGGTGGCAAGAAATTAGACAAGAGAAGTCGTTTGGCAAGATACGAAGAACTCTTCTTTCGAAGATCGTCATTGATCGCTTTTAGAAACTCATGTTCTTGCTCTAGAGTGAGCTTCTCGAAGCGTAGCTTCTCATGAGATCTTAGGAGCTCTCTATGATCTTCTTGAGTTGTTTCATGAGCTAACTTAAGAGTGTTTAGTTCTTTAGTTAGATGCTCAATCTCCTTCATAGCATTGTCATTCGACTCTTCTCGACTATAAAGACTACTAGCATTTTCATCATTACTAAGCTCACTAGATTTATCATGCAAGAGCTCATCTTCACCAAGTAAGTCATCCTCATCACTATCAAAGTCAATGAATTCAGGGTGTGTTACCTTGGGGCCTTTAGCCATGAAGCATCTTCCAATCCCCTCATTTGGTGAATCAAATAAGTCGTAGGAGTTGGAGTTGGAGGATACGAGTGCAAGTCCGGCAACACCTTCATCTTGACTATAGTCGGAGTCGGAGTGATAGCTTCCATCGGATTGATTGTCGGAGTCGGAGCCGGAGACCCATTCACCTACATGAGCTTGATGTCTTCTTCTTGTGTAGCTTCTTGATGACTTGTCTTTCCTCTCCGAATCCTTGCTTCTCCGAGAGGGTCTTCGTTCATAACGATCATCTCTACTCCTTCTCTCTCTCCGAGGTGACTCATCTCTTGCTCTTCTTCTTGGAGATTCTTCTCTTCTCTTGTGGGGAGCCGTACACTCATTTGAGAAGTGTCCGGGTCTTCCACAATTGTAGCAGTTTCGATCACGACTAGAAGATCTCTTTTCATCATATGATCTAGACTTTGAGCTTCTTTCTTTGCATCTATTCTTGTAGAACTTGTTGAAGTTCTTGACCATTAGGCTTATCTCTTCATTGGAAATTAGCTTGTCACTTGAGGTAGTAGGAGCATCACTTGTAGCTTTGTAAGCACCACTTGACTTATTGTGAAGCTCTTCCTTATCCTTAAGTGTCATCTCATGAGCAACAATTCTTCCAATGACTTCAGTTGGCTTGAGAGTCTTGTAGTTTGGCATCATTTGGATCAAAGTGCACACGGTGTTATACTTTCCATCCAAAGCTCTGAGAATCTTCTTAATGATGAATCGGTCGGTCATTTCTTCGCTTCCTAAGCCGGCAATCTCATTTGTGATGAGAGCAAGCCTAGAGTACATTTCAGCGACTCCTTCACCATCCTTCATCTTGAACTTGTCAAGTTGACCTTGAAGAATATCTAGCTTTGATTCCTTCACAGATTCAGTACCTTCGTGCATTTCAACCAAAGTATCCCAAATCTCTTTAGCATTCTCAAGACGGCTGATTTGTTGAACTCTTCGGGACACAAGGCATTGAAGAGAATGTCACAAGCTTGAGCATTGTTTTGCAACATCCGCAACTCTTCCGGTGTAGCTTCGCGATCCGGAACTTTTCCTTCTTCAAAGAAATCACCTTGCATACCAACACAAATAATGCCCCATGCGGCTGGGTTATGACCAAGAATATGCATTTTCATTTTATGCTTCCAACTAGCAAAATTTGTACCATCAATGTAAGGACCTCTACGATAATTACCCTCACTAGACGCCATACTCTCCTAGGTTGTGAAACCAAGCTTAAGGAGTCCAATGCAATGGAAACCAAAACAATGGAGACCAAAGCTCTGATACCACTTGTAGGATCGAAAGTATGTCTAGAGGGGGGGTGATTAGACTACTTGACAATATAAAAAAAATCTGACTTTTGATCATGCAATGTTTTTGGCAGTTTCACAAATAAGATCAAATCAAGTATCACCCTACACATGCAATTCTAGAGTAATAGCAGCGGAAAGTAAATTGCACATGTAAAAGAGAGGTGGAGAAGATCAAACGCAGTTTGGTGACACGAAGATTTTTGTCGTGGTTCCGATAGGTGGTGCTATCGTACATCCACGTTGATGGAGACTTCAACCCATGGAGGGTAACGGCTGCACGAGTCCACGGAGGGCTCCACCCACGAAGGGTCCACGAAGAAGCAACCTTGTCTATTCCATCATGGCCTACGCCCACGGAGGACTAGCCTTACTCGGGGTAGATCTTCACGAAGTAGGCGATCTCCTTGCCCTTACAAACTTCTTGGTTCAACTCCACATCTCAAAGACGGAGGCTCCCAAGCGACACCTAACCAATCTAGGAGGCACCACCCTCCAAAAGGTAATAGATGGTGTTGATGATGATGAACTCCTTGCTCTTGTGCTTCAAATGATAATCTCCCCAACACTCAACTCTCCTCACTGATATGGCTGTGGTGGAAGAAAGGATTGAGTGGAAAGCAACTTGGGAAGGCTAGAAATCAAGTTTCATATGGTAGGAATGGAATGACTTGATCTCAACACAAGGGTAGGTGGTTCACTTCTCAGAAAGTGTATGGTAGGAGTGGTAGACTTTCTGATGGCTCTCTTCACGAATGAAGAGGGGGTGGAGGGGTATATATAGCCTCCACACAAAATCCAACCGTTACACACATATTTGACCAATCTCGGTGAGACCGAAGTGAAAACTCGGTCAGACCGAAAGTTCAAATATAGTGAACGTTGGGATTTTCGGTGGGACCGAAAATACCATTTCGGTGTGTCCGAAGTGAGTCAAAGGTTGGAGCTTGCCATCTCGGTGGGACCGAAATTAACAACTCGGATATTCCGAAGTGGTGTCAATTGGTTACAGAAGGTTGGCAGTCCATTTTCGGTGAGACCGAAACTCAAAATCGGATGGACCGAGAAATTAGGGTTTGGAAGAATAACTGAAGTGGTTCATCTCGGTGGGACTGAGTTTGCAGAATCGGTTTGTCCGAGATTACTTATGAGTGTGTTAAGTAGTGAAGAGTGCTGATAGTTGAGGGAGCTAGATCACCAAGCACTTGAGCAACCAGATCATTAACACAACCTCATCCCCTTTTAATAGTATTGGCTTTTCCTATGGACTCAATGTGATCTTTGATCACTAAACCAAAAATAGAGTCTTGAGCTTTTGCCAATGCTTGTCTTAGCATTTTGAGGGGTCCACTTCTTCAGACATTTCCATACCCATATCATCGAACTTCTCTGAAATGATTCTCAAGTAAATATTAGTTCAATGATATATATGTTGTTATTAATTACCAAAACCACCCGGGGATTAGTTGCACTTTCACTTTGTTCTACCGCTCCTATGTGGTGTCCCTGGCGGCTTTGTTCTACTGCTCCTATGCGGTGTCCTCCATCAGGAGGCCCAGTGTGACAAAAACGTTGAGTTGGTGCCACCCCTCCACGAGACGCGGGCGTTAGTCGGTGAGGCACACCTCTACTACCTAAAGGTCCTCCTCCAGCGTGTCAAGAGCTACTCTAGCGCCCCATAAGGCCCCACACTTAAGCACGGCGTTGTCACTCACCATGCGCAAGGCCCAGCCATCGTGCAGCTTCATGCTGCCATACACCGTCATGCCCCGCGAGGGCTCGGGGTCAGGCCCCCTCTCAGGCTGCTTGCTCTTGCTACTCGTAGGGGCCGCGTCCCCCATTGAGCGCTTGTCGGTGTTCTGGGAATGGGGGTACCCAGACTTGCCTGCCTGCGGCCCAGGGTGTGGCTCATGAGGTGGCCTGGTACGGCCCAACATCTTCAGCAACCACACAAGACCCTCGCGAGAGGCCAAGCCTCGCGAGGCGGACGACGCAAGACATCACCTGGGGCGGCCTCACTAGGCCGACTCATGAGGATCGGAGATATCAAGGCAAGGGGTACCTCGCGAGGTCCTCGTGATGTGAGCAGTGATGACCAAGGCCAGGCGGGTGCCAGAGGGCGTAGAGTGCCAATTTCCTCTTTGGTGTTGATACGTCCATTATGCATCATGCTTTTATGATGTTATTTATTGCATTATGGGCTGTTATTACACGTTTTGTCACAATACTTATGCCTTTTTGTAGCAACCACGATCCGAATGGACTGAAGTCTCTGTGTTTCAGTGTCATCCCTGGATCGGTAATGCTGACACACACGGTACTTTGAAGGATTTATAACAGAGTGGCAATCACACACTTATTACATTGAATGTCTCCAAAGAGAACTTATTACAAAAGTCTATGGCATAAGGCCATCTATCAAAATAACAGCGGAAGGCTTGGAAGATAAGTGAGTCCATCAACTCCAACGGCATAGCTGAGTGCATGACAAACGACCTAGAACGTCTTACTCCTCGTCTGAAAAGTCTGCAACATAACATGTTGCAGCCCAAAACGGGTCAGCACATGGAATATGCTCGCAAGATAACACAGAAGATGCAAGTAACCTAAGTAAAGGCTATACTATATGCATATTTCGCTGGTGGAGGCTCTAAGGTTTTTGCGTAAATCCAATTTTTCCCTACAACAAAGGAATAAATTTTATTTTAACTATCATGGTAGTTGAAACATCATTGAGAAGGTACCTCCAACTCAATCCCCAATTAAAGTAGTCATTAACCCAATAAATTAACTTTAGAGTGATGAGATCAACCAATAATTCAAGTACCAGATACTCAAGATTGTCCATAACCGGGGACACGACTAATCATGATCAGGTTTGTGCACTTTTCCCACAAAACTCGGTCTCCTCCATTGGATTTCTCGCACTGCATGGTGTTTGAGACACGGATGACCGAGACACAGTCTTTCAGAAGCATTTACTCTTTACCCTAGGTGGACCCGTACACCTACTTTCCCCTACATCTGCTAGTCCACCACGAAAGAGCTCACACAACTTACTCATACTATGCCAGAGCCCATAATGTCATTGTGGCTGCACACGGAAGTTTCTAGCATGAATAGTTTTATGATCCCTTTGAGCCTGGGTGGCATTCCATAGGACAATCACAGGGCACCCCGGGATTTCCAAGGACAGCACTAGATTCTCCAGGTGCCCTGCAACCAATCCACCCAGATGTGTATTCAAGTAACCACCTTAAGTTGAACCATTAATTAACATCTCACATCTGTCATGGATTTCTCTCAAACCCAAACCACGTCTACGAGCATAGCATGGCAACCTAAGCAAAACGTAGAAGTAACTCCCAAGGGTTTGAAAATAATGCAGGTAATAGGTTCTACCTCAAACTACTTCCCAGTCCCACAAGTTAAGAGATCCTACTCATGCAATGTGTGAGGGTTTGAACTAATGCATAAAAACTGGGTAATAAAAGGGTATGATCAAAGTGTTACTTGCATTGCTGATGATTCGCAAAACCTAGAGACTCGTAGTAGCACCCTTCACAGTCCGGGTATTCTATCACAAGCAAACAATAGCATACATAAGCAAACAAGCAAAGATGCACAAACAAAACTCCAAAAGACTAGATCTAACTAGAAAGTTCAACTTAAGAACTCCGGTTTGCATAAAGAATCAAATCGAAAGAAGCAACGGAACTCAAACTACGAAAGAAACGAGATCCGTTTACTAGTTTGATCTAGAGTCAAATTTTACAGTAGCCAAAACTTTGTTCAAGTTGGTTAAACGAAAAGAGGGCGTCAAGACGAAGATCTGGGATTCTGAATCACCTGATTCCGACTCTCGAGCGAAAAGAAAAACGAAAAACAAGATCAGGGCAGAAATCGCGATCGAAAATAATCGCGGATAATTACCCCAAAAAAGAAAACTGACGAACAGGCTAACGAACGAACGTTCGCTGTCTGCGGCGAACGAGCGAACAACGTTCATTAAAACGAACGTACGGACGAAGGTCCACTAAATAACTAAACCGTAGAAAAACCGATCTAATCTAAAAAAACGGATCTAGGTTTTTTTAAAGAACCGATCGGTTAGCAAAAAGAACCGGCGGCGACGGCGAGAAGACGGCAGCGGCGGCTACCTCGGCGGGCGGGGCGGCAGCGGCGGCTCCGGCGGCAGCGGAGGTGGCTCCGGCGGCGGCGGCGGGTGGCGCGGCGGCGCGGCAGGCGGCGACGGTGCAAGGGCGGCGGCGGCGCTAGGGTTAGGCGGGCGGGGCAGCTGGGCTGGCGGTGGCCTCCGGGCTGGCGCCTTTAAAGGCCTGGCTAGGAGAGTCCTAGCCGGTTACGACCGAGAGTCAGTCCTCCCCTTTTTTTTAAACGAGTCCTGGCGTACGAAAACTAACAAAAGAAATACTAAACGGACTCCAAAAATCCTGAAATAAATTTTCGCCGTCCTCTAATAATATTTAGGAAAAAGTGAACATTTTTCCCGGGCCTAAATGCAACTTTGAAAAAAACGCGTATTTTTCCTATGCAAATAAAATCACAAATAAATCCGAATAAATACCAAAAGTGATTTTAATATTTTTCCTTCAATATTTCTGTTATTTTGGAGAAGTCATATTATCTCCGCTCATATATTGTATTTAGAAATATTTTTTTGGAGAGAAAAATAATTAAAACCAACGCTATCCTCGTACCGGTATTCGAGTAAACTCAAAGACAGAACGGTAGAATTCCCAACTCTCTCCGTAGGTCCTTGAGTTGCTAAGAATTTTCGAGGATCGCCACGCACAAAATGCGAAGAAATATGCAATCCAATATGATCTATGTATAACATTCCAAATTGAAAATTTGGGATGTTACAAACCTACCCCCCTTAGAATGAATCTCGCCCTCGAGATTCGGCTTGGCTAAAGAATAGGTGTGGGTGGTCCTTGCGTAGATCATCTTCTCGTTCCCAGGTGGCTTCCTCCTCGGTGTGGTGACTCCACTGTACTTTGTAAAACTTGATAACCTTACTGCGGGTGACTCTGCTCGAAAATTTGAGAATCTTAACAGGCTTCTCCTCATAAGTCAGATCGCTATCCAACTGAATTGCTTCCAGGGGTACTGTGTCTCTAAGCGGGATATCGACCATCTCCGCATGGCACTTCTTAAGCTGCTAAACGTGAAATACATCATGCACTACTGACAATCCTTCGGGCAACTCCAGCTTATAGGCAACCTCTCCCATGCGTTCCAAAACACGGTAAGGTCCCACAAATCTCGGGGCTAGCTTACCCTTAACTCCAAAACGTTTAACTCCTCGCAGAGGCGATACTCTCAGGTACGCTGTGTCTCCGATTTCGTAAGCTATCTCCTTGCGCTTCGAGTCTGCATAACTCTTCTGCCTGGACTGAGCTACCTTCAATCTATCTCGAATGAATTTAACCTTCTCTTCAGATTCTTTGATCAAGTCCGGTCCAAACAACTGTCGGTCTCCAACTTCATCCCACATTAACGGTGTTCGGCATCTCCTCCCGTACAATGCTTCGAACGGTGCCATCTTCAAACTGGCCTGGTAACTGTTGTTGTACGAGAACTCAGCGTAGGGCAAATTATCATCCCAACTAGATCCATAATCTAGCGCACAGGCTCTCAACATGTCCTCCAGAATCTGGTTGACTCTCTCGGTCTGTCCATCTGTCTGTGGGTGAAACGCTATACTATATTCCAGCCTTGTTCCCAAAGTTTGTTGTAGCTGATGCCAAAACTTTGAGGTGAACTGTGTTCCTCTATCTGATACAATGGTCCTCGGAATTCTGTGCAGACATACGATCCTGGTCATGTATATCTTGGCCAACTTCGCACTGGTGTATGTGGTTTTCATGGGGATAAAGTGGGCTACCTTGGTCAAACGGTCCACTACTACCCAGATTGAGTCATATCCGGCCTTGGTCCTGGGCAATCCGGTGATAAAATCCATGCCAAGCTTCTCCCACTTCCATTCGGGTATTGGCATAGGCTGCAGCAATCCTGCTGGCTTCTGATGCTCTGCTTTTACTCTCTGGCATACATCACATACGGCTACATACTCGGCAATATCCTTCTTCATTCCCGTACACCAGAAACGTCCCTTCAAATCCAAATACATCTTGGTGTTTCTGGGGTGTATCGAGTATGGCGAATCATGTGCTTCCCGTAGTATCAACTTCCTGATCTCCGGGTCGTTGGGCACATATATTCGATCCTCAAACCACAAGGTGTTGTGCTCATCCTCATGAAATCCGTTGGCTTTTCCTTCACTCATCCTCTTCTTTATCTCAACAATCTCTTTGTCATCCCTTTGGGCTTCGCGTATCTTCCCCAGCAATGTTGACTGAACCTCAAAATTTGCGACAAAACCTCTAGGAACTATCTCCAAACGAAGCTCCCTGATATCTTCTGCTATCTCCTGGGGCAACCCCCCTTTTACTAAGGTATTTGCATAACTCTTCCGGCTCAGAGCGTCTGCAACAACATTGGCCTTTCCTGGGTGATAGTGCAGCTTCATATCATAACCCTTTATAAGCTCCAACCATCTCCTCTGTCTGAGGTTCAGCTCCTTCTGAGTGAAAATGTACTTCAAACTCTTGTGATCGGTGTACACATCACATCGATTTCCAATAAGAAAATGTCTCCAGGTTTTCAGTGCGTGCACTACAGCTGCTAATTCTAGATCGTGCGTCGCATAATTCAACTCGTGCGGCCGCAGTTGACGTGATACATAATAAACAACTCTTCCATCCTGCATAAGTACACCTCCATGTCCTAAGCGTGAAGCATCGCAGTACACTTGGAAATCTTTGCGTATATCTGGCAATATCAGCACTGGGGTTGTAGTCAACAGTTTCTTCAACTCCTGGAAACTTTCTTCGCACTCTTCAGTCCAATCAAACTTTGTCTCTTTCTTCAACAATGTCATCATTGGCTTAGCAATATTGGAGAAATTTTCTATGAATCTCCGGTAGTATCCCGCGAGTCCAAGAAAACTGCGGATCTCTCCAACTGAAGTGGGTGCCAACCATTCAGTGACTGCCTGCACTTTGACGGGGTCCATTGCTATACCTTCTCCCGATATAACATGCCCTAGAAATCCAACTTCCTTCAACCAAAACTCACATTTGCTAAACTTGGCATACAACTGATGTTCTCTGAGCTTCTCTAGTACCAAACGCAAATGCTCCGCGTGTTCCTCCTCATTCTTCGAGTACACCAAAATATCATCAATGAATACCACAACAAACTTATCCAAGAACTCCATGAACACCTTGTTCATCATACTCATGAAATAGGCAAGGGCTTTAGTCAATCCAAATGACATAACTGTATACTCATATAGCCCATACCTTGTGGTGAAGGTTGTCTTAGGTATATCCTTCTCTTGGATCTTCAATTGGTGGTATCCAAATCGTAGATCGATCTTGGAGAATACTTTCGCTCCCTGGAGTTGGTCGAACAAATCATTGATCATCGGCAGCGGGTACTTATTCTTAATAGTCACTTCATTCAGTGAACGATAATCAACGACCATTCTTAAAGACCCATCATTCTTCTCGACCAAAAGCATTGGGGCTCCCCAAGGTGATGAACTCCGGCGAATAAAACTTTTCTCCAATAACTCCTTAATCTGCTTCTTGATCTCCTCCAGATCATTCGCTGGCATCCGATACGGTCTCTTTGATATTGGTCCGGTGCCGGGCAACAGCTCAATCAAAAACTCAATATCCCTATTCGGTCGCATGCCTGGTAACTCCTCTGGAAACACATCCGGGTAATCCTTTACTACAGGCACTTCCTCCTGAACAACTCCCATGAGAGAATGTACTTGTGTCTGTATAGGCGAATGCCTAGATACATACTTAATCCTTTTTCCCTCCGGGGTGGTAAGCAAAATAGACTTGCTAGCACAATCGATGTTCCCTCCATACATCGATAGCCAATCTATACCTAATATCACATCCAATCCTTGTGACTCCAAAACTATTAGGTCCGAGGGGAAAACATGTCGTCCAATGGTCAATGGCATCTGAAAACATCCTTGATTTGCCATATATTCCGCTCCGGGTGAACTTACTAACATGGGGGCCATAAGGACTCTGGTGGACAACTTATGTCTATTTACGAATCCCCTTAAAATGTATGAATGCAATGCACCAGTATCGAAAAGAACTACTGCGGTAAATGACTTAACCAAAAACTTACCGATCACCGGATCTGGTTGTTCTTCGACTTCCTTCACGGTCACATGGTTCACTTGTCCTTTGTTGAATGGGTTGGGCTTATTTCCGGCGCTTCCATTTCCGTTCCCATTCTTAGCCTCAGGGCACTCATTGGCATAGTGTCCATTCTTCCCGCACTTGTAACAGGTGATGTGGCTTAAATCCTTCTTGGCGGGTGTGGACGGGGTAGAGCGATTCTGATTATTGTTTGCTCCATTCCCATTCCCACTCTTGGAGCCATTGTGGTTGTGGGAACTTCCTCCAGTGTGGGTGTGGCTTCCATGGTTATGGGTATATCCTCCGGAATTCGGAGTGAATCGGGGCTTCTGTTGGGCTCCAGAATTCTTCTTCCTTGTCCATACTTCCTCTTGCGGCTCTCAATCTGCTGCTGCTTCCCTTCAATCATAAGAGCTTTATCTACCAACTCCTGGTAGTTGTTGAAAGTTGCCACCATCAACTGTACGCTCATCTCATTATTCAGCCCTTCCATAAATCTCTCCTGCATAGCAGCATCTGTGGCCACATCATCTGGGGCATAACGAGATAGGGTACTAAACTCATCCACGTACTGAGCCACAGTACGATTTTCTTGGCGCAAGTTGCGAAACTCCCGCTTCTTCATGCTCATAGATCCAGTTGAGACATGGGCAGTACGGAAAGCTTGCTGGAACTGATCCCAAGTGACTTTGGCTATGGGGAAGGTGGTTGTGTAATTCTCCCACCATGCTGCGGCTGGTCCAGACAACTGGTGTGCGGCAAATCGCACTTTCTCAGCATCCGAGCAGTTTGCGGTGGTCAAATCCCTTCCAATCTTGCGCAGCCAGTCATCAGCAACTATTGGTTCAATGCTGCTAGCAAACACCGGTGGTTGCAACCTTAGGAAGCGTGTCAGGTTGTCCACGGGTGGTGGTGGTGGAGGGTTGTTGTTGTTCTGGTTGTACTGAGTGTTCTGGACAAGAAGTTGCATCAAAGTGTTCTGCTGCTGGATCAACTGAGTGAGCTCAGGGGGAAACTCAAATCCGGGCTCACGTCTTGGAGGCATCTGATGGGTGTAGAGGGAAGAGATTAGAATAGAATTGAGGTCTAAGGGAAAATCACTACCCATATGCACATGAGACAGACACAATCATATCACACCAATCAATTTCAAACAAGGTCTTACAAGATCTAACTAACATTAAAAAAGTGATGTAAATACTACTTGGTGGGGAAAACTACTAGTCATAGAGTAGTCGTCTAGAAATTTTGATCGGCGAAAGATTCCATGATGTCTGCTCCAGCTTCATCTTCATAGTCTTCGTCATCACTATCATTGGGGTTTGAATCAGTATCGTCGATGATAATGTAATCTTTAGAACGAATCTCCTTGGGTTCTTCTTCCTCTTCTTCTCTTCCTGGTGCTGGATCTCCCATGAATACTCCTAGCTTCCTTGTCAAATCATCATTCTTCTCCACTAGTATCAACATCTCCTCCTCGTATCCGTCACGAGTAGACTTGAGTTCTTCTTCTAGCTCCAAATTCCTGTTTGGCTCCTTCTTCAAATCTATCATCCCTACGCACATCTGGTGCTCCTGTCGACGAATGTGCTGGTTTAACTCCTGGATGAACGCTACAATGGACCTGTCCTTACGGGTGCTGATCATGTCCCAACGCTCATCTCGGCGACCACAAATCTGGTAGATAGTGTCCTTCAGCTCCTGCTTGTAGACTTCTCCGATCCTTCCCATAGTGATGTCGGTTGCCATACTCTTGCCTAGGCTCCAGGTTGGTGCATCAAAAGAAAACTCTATTGGCTCAGTGGATGGTGTGAAGATTCTCTCGAGAATTTGAACTTGAATGCTCCATCGCTCCTCTTCTGGTAAAGTGGCGGTGTAGGTCCCGGTAAAGCTTGGTATTCCTATGTTCATGTACCTAGTGACTTCCTTCAAGTGTCGTCCAAAAGGTGTGTCTTCATCTGGTTGAGTGAACTTGTTCCTTGGGTCCACCATCCTGAAGAAGTACAAAATGGAGAGAAGTCATAAATGAGTAGAGAAGAGTGAAACCTAGGGTTTATCTTAGTGGTCATGTCCTACAGTCAGCGTGTGCTCTGATGCCATCTTGTAGCGACCACAATCCAAATGGACCGAAGTCTCTGTGTTTCAGTGTCATCCCTGGATCGGTAATGCTGACACACACAGTACTTTGAAGGATTTATAACAGAGTGGCAATCACACACTTATTACATCGAATGTCTCCAAAGAGAACTTATTACAAAAGTCTATGGCATAAGGCCATCTATCAAAATAACAGCGGAAGGCTTGGAAGATAAGTGAGTCCATCAACTCCAACGGCATAGCTGAGTGCATTACAAACGACCTAGAACGTCTTAGTCCTCGTCTGAAAAGTCTGCAACGTAACATGTTGCAGACTGAAATGGGTCAGCACATGAAATATGCTGGCAAGATAACACAGAAGATGCAAGTAACCTAAGTAAAGGCTATACTATATGCATATTTGGCTGGTGGAGGCTCTAAGGTTAAAGTTTTTGCGTAAAGCCAATTTTTCCCTACAACAAAGGAATAAATTTTATTTTAACTATCATGGTAGTTGAAACATCATTGAGAAGGTACCTCCAACTCAATCCCAAATTAAAGTAGTCATTAACCCAACAAATTAACTTTAGAGTGATGAGATCAACCAATAATTCAAGTACCAGATACTCAAGATTGTCCATAACCAGGGACACGGCTAATCATGATCAGTTTGTACACTCTGCTGAGGTTTGTGCACTTTTCCCACAAGACTCGATCTCCTCCGTTGGATTTCTCGCACTACATGGTGTTTGAGACACGGATGACTGAGACACAGTCTTTCAGAAGCATTTACTCTCTACCCCAGGTGGACCCGTACACCTACTTTCCCCTACATCTGCTAGTCCACCACGAAAGAGACCACACAACTTACTCATACTATGCCAGAGCCCATAATGGCATTATGGCTGCACACGGAAGTTTCTAGCATGAATAGTTTTATGACCCCTTTGAGCCTGGGTCGCATTCCATAGGACAATCACATGGCACCCAGGGATTTCCTAGGACAACACTGGATTCTCCAGGTGCCCTGCAACCAATCCACCCAGATGTGTATTCAAGTAACCACCGTAAGTTGAACCATTAATTAACATCTCACAACTGTCATGGATTTCTCTCAAACCCAAACCACGTCTACGAGCATAGCATGGCAACCTAAGCAAAACGTAGAATTAACTCCCAAGGGTTTGAAAATAATGCAGCTAATAGGTTCTACCTCAAACTACTTCCCAGTCCCACAAGTTAAGAGATCCTACTCATGCAATGTGTGAGGATTTGAACTAATGCATAAAAACTGGGTAATAAAAGGGTATGATCAAAGTGTTACTTGTCTTGCTGATGATTCGCAAAACCTAGAGACTCGTAGTAGCACGCTTCACAGTCCGGGTATTCTATCACAAGCAAACAATAGCATACATAAGCAAACAAGCAAAGATGCACAAACAAAACTCCAAAAGACTAGATCTAACCAGAAAGTTCAACTTAAGAACTCCGGTTTGCAAAAAGAATCAAATCGAAAGAAGCAACGAAACTCAAACTGCAAAAGAAACGAGATCCGTTTACTAGTTTGATCAAGAGTGAAATTTTACAGTAGCCAAAACTTTGTTCAAGTTGGTTAAACGAAAAGAGGGCGTCGAGGCGAAGATCTGGGATTTTGAATCACCTGATTCCGACTCTCGAGTGAAAAGAAAAATGAAAAACAAGATGAGGGCAGAAATCACGATCGAAAATAATCGCGGATAATTACCCCGAAAAAGGAAACTGACGAACACGCTAACAAACGAACGTTCACTGTCTCCGGCTAACGGGCGAACAACGTTCGTTAAAACGAATGTACGGGCGAAGGTCCGCTAAATAACTAAACCGTAGAAAAACCGATCTAATCTAAAAAATGTATCTAGGATTTTTTTTTTGAAAAGAACCGATCGGTTAGCAAAAAGAACCGGCGGCGACGGCGAGAAGACGGCAGCGGCGGCTACCTTGGTGGGCGGGGCAGCTCCGACGGCGGCGGCGGTGGCTCCGGCGACGGCGGCGGGTGGCGGTGGCTCCGGCGGTGGCGGCGGGTGGCGCGGCAGCACGGCGCGGCGGCGCAACAGGCGACGGCGGCGGCTCGCGCAGCGAGCGGGGTGGCGGTGCGGCAGGCGGCGGCGGCGGCGCAAGGGCGGTGGCGACGCTAGGGTTAGGCGGGCGGGGCGGCTGGGCTGGCGTTTTTAAAGGCCCGGCTAGGAGAGTCCTAGCCGGTTACGGCCGAGAGTCGGTTCCCCCCCTTTTTTTAAATGAGTCCAGGTGTACGAAAACTAACAAAAGAAATACTAAACGGACTCCAAAAATCCCGAAATAAAATTTTCCCGTCCTATAATAATATTTAGGACAAAGTGAACATTTTTCCCGGACCTAAATGCAACTTTTAAAAACGCGTATTTTTCCTATGCATATAAAATCACAAATAAATCCGAATAAATACCAAAATTGATTTTAATATTTTTCCTCCAATATTTTTGTTATTTTGGAGAAGTCATATTATCTCCGCTCATATATTTTATTTAGAAATATTTTTTTGGAGAGAAAAATAATTAAAACCAACGCTATCCTCTTATCTGTATTCGAGTAAACTCAAATACAGAACGGTAGAATTCCCAACTCTCTCCGTAGGTCCTTGATTTGCTTAGAATTTTCGAGGATGGCCATGCACAAAATGCAAAGAAATATGCAATGCAGTATGATCTATGTATAACATTCCAAATTGAAAATTTGGGATGTTACACTTTTCTCTCTTATTTTACAAGGTTTACATGAAGAGGGAGAATACCGACAGCTGGAATTCTGGGCTGGAAAAGAAGCAAACTCTGGAAACCTATTCTGCACAACTCAAAAAGCCCCGAAACTTCACATGACACCATTTTAGAAAATATAAAAAATATCTGGCGAAAGAAGATCACCAAGGGGGCCACCAGCTGTCCACGAGGGTGGGAGGCACGCCCCCTCTCTGGGCTTGCCCCCTTCCTCGTGGCCCCCCCGATGGCCCCCCGATGCCCATCTTCTCCTATATGAGGTGTTCTGACCTGGAAAAAATTAGGAGGAGGCTTTCGGGACCAGACGCCATCTCGAGGCGGAACCTTGGCAGAAACCAATCTAGGGCTCCGGCAGAGCTGTTCTGCCGGGGATACTTCCCTCCGAGAAGGGGAAATCATCATCACCGTCATCACCAACAACTCTCCCATCTTCTGGAGGGTTATCTTCATCAACATCTTCACCAGCACCATCTCCTCTCAAACCCTAGTTCATCTCTTGTATCCAATCTTTGTACCCAAACCTCATATTGGTACATGTGGGTTGTTAGTAGTGCTGATTACTCCTTGTAGTTGATGCTAGTTGGTTTACTTGGTGGAAGATCATATGTTCAGATCCATTATGCATATCAATACCCCTCTGATCATGAACAATATTATGTCTTGTGAGTAGTTACTTTTGTTCCTAAGGACATGGGAGAAGTCTTGCTATAAGTAGTCATGTGAATTTGGTATTCATTTGTTATTTTGATGAGATGTATGTTGTCTCTCCTCTTGTGGTGTCATGTGAACGTCGACTACATGAAACTTCACCATTATTTGGGCCTAGAGGAAGGCATTGGGAAGTAATAAGTAGATGATGGGTTGCTAGAGTGACAGAAGCTTAAACCCTAGTTTATGCGTTGCTTCGTAAGGGGCTGATTTGGATTCACTTGTTTCATGCTATGGTTAGGTTTACCTTAATACTTCTTTTGTAGTTGCGGACGCTTGCATTAGAGGTTAATCATAAGTGCGAGGCTTGTCCAAGTAAGGACAGCACCCAAGCACCGGTCCACCCACATACCAAATTATCAAAGTACCGAATGCGAATTAGATGATCGTGATGAAAACTAGCTTGACGATAATTCCCATGTGCCCTCGGGAGCGCTTTCCTTCATATAAGAGTTTGTCCAGGCTTTTCCTTTGCTACAAAAAGGATTGGGCCACCTTGCTGCACCTTATTTACTTTTACCTTTTGTCACTTGCTACCAATTACCTTATCACAAAACTATCTGTTACCTATGATTTCAGTGCTTGCAGATAATACCTTATTGAAAACTGCCTATCATTTCCTTCTGCTCCTCATTTGGTTCGACACTCTTACTTATCGAAAGGACTACGATATATCCCCTACACTTGTGGGTCATCAAGACTCTTTATTGGCGCCGTTGCCGGGGAGTGAAGTGCCTTTGGTAAGTGGAATTTGGTAAGGAAAATTTTATACAGTGTGCTGAAATTTATTGTCACTTGTTACTATGGCTCATAATCCTTTGAGGGGCTTGTTCGGGGTATCTTCACCCCGACCAGAAGAGAAAAGAGTTGCTCCTCAACCTACTGAAAATGTTTGCTTTGAAATTCCTTTGGGAATGATAGAGAAACTGCTAGATAATCCCTTTACAGGAGACGGAACACTGCATCCCGATTTACACCTAATCTATGTGGATGAAGTTTGTGGATTGTTTAAGCTTGCAGGTATGCCCTAGGATGTTATCAAGAAGAAGGTCTTCCCTTTATCTTTGAAGGGAGATGCATTGACATGGTTTAGGCTATGTGATGATATTGGATCATGGAACTATAATCGTCTGAAGTTGGAATTTCATCAGAGGTTCTACCCTATGCACCAGGTTCATCGTGATCGTAATTATATCTATAATTTTTGGCCTCATGAAGGAGAAAGAATCACTCATGCTTGGGGGAGGCTTAAGTCAATGTTATATTCATGCCCCAATCATGAGCTCTCAAGAGAAATGTCATTCAAAATTTTTATGCTCGGCTTTCTCTCAATAATCGCTCCATGCTCGATACTTCTTGTTCTGGTTCTTTTATGATGAAGACTATTGAATTCAAATGGGATTTATTGGAAAGAATTAAACGCAGCTCTGAAGATTGGGATCTCGACGAAGGTAAGGAATCAGGTATGACCCGTAAGTTTGATTGTGTTAAAGCTTTTATGGATACTGATGTTTTCCGTGAGTTTAGCACTAAATATGGACTTGACTCTGAGATAGTAACTTCTTTCTGTGAATCATTTGCTACTCATGTTGATCTTCCCATGGAGAAGTGGTTTAAATACCATCCTCCCATTGAAGTAAAAGTAGTTGAACCTATTAAAGTTGAAGAAAAGATTATCACTTATAATGTTGATCCTATTGTTCCTACTGCTTATATTGAGAAACCACCTTTCCCTATTAGGATAAAGGATCATGCTAAAGCTTCAACTGTAGTTCGTAAGAGTAATACTAGAACACCTACACCCTCTGAGCAAATTAAAGTTGAACCTAGTGTTGATATGGTTAAAGATCTCTTGGTAGAAGATTTAGATGGGCATGTTATTTACCTCCAAGAGGAATCTGCTACAATAGCCAAACCCGATGCTAGGAATAAACATAGACCTATTGTAGGCTTGCCTATTATCTCTGTTAAAATAGGATATCATTGCTATCATGGTTTATGTGACGTAGGTGCTAGTGCGAGTGTAATACCTATATCCTTGTATGATGAAATTATGCACGATATTGCACCCGTTGAGCTAGAAGGTATAGATGTTACTATTAAGCTTGCTAATAGAGACACTATCTCACCAATTGGGATTGTTAGAGATGTTGAAGTCTTGTGTGGGAAAGTTAAATACCCTGCTGATTTTCTTGTTCTTGGTTCCGCACAAGATGACGTCTCTCCCATTATATTTGGTAGACCCTTCTTGAATACTGTTAATGCTAAGATAGACTGCGTGAAAGATATTGTTACTGTTGGGTTAGGGGATATGTCTCATGATTTTAACTTTGCTAAATTCCGTAGACAACCCCTTGATAAAGAATTACCTACTAAGGATGAAATTATTGGTCTTGCTTCTATTGTTGTGTCTCCTAATGATCCTTTAGAACAATATTTTCTAGATCATGAAAATGATATGCATATGAATGAGAGAAGGGAAATAGATGAAGTATTCTTTAATCAGGGACCCGTATTGAAAAACAACTTGCCTGTTGAAATCCTAGGGGATCCTCCACCACCCAAGGGCGATCCCGTGTTTGAATTTAAACCTTTACGTGATAATCTTAAGTATGTTTATCTTGATGAAAAGAAGATATATCCTGTTATTATTAGTGCTAACCTTTCAGAGCAGGAAGAAGAAAAATTATTGAAAACTCTGAAGGAGCACCGTGTTGCTATTGGATATACTCTGGATGATCTTAAGGGCATTAGTCCCACTTTATGCCAACACAAGATAAAACTGGAAGAAAACGCTAGACCGGTTATTGATCATCAACGATGGTTAAATCCTAAGATGAAAGAAGTGGTAAGGAAGGAAATACTAAAGCTTCTAGAGGCAGGTATTATCTATCCAGTTGCTGATAGCCAGTGGGTAAGTCATGTCCATTGTGTCCCTAAGAAGGGAGGTATGACTGTCGTTCCTAATGATAAAGATGAATTAATCCCGCAAAGAATAGTTACAGGTTATAGGATGGTAATTGATTTCCGTAAATTAAATAAAGCTACTAAAAAAGATCATTACACCTTGCCTTTTCTTGATCAAATGCTAGAAAGGTTATCCAAACATACTCATTTTTGCTTCCTAGATGGTTATTCTGGTTTCTCTCAAGTACCTATGTCAAAAGGGGATCAAGAAAAGACCACTTTTATTTGTCCTTTCGGCACCTTTGCTTATAGACGTATGCCTTTTGGTTTATGTAATGCACCTGCTACCTTTCAAAGATGAATGACGGCTATATTATCTGATTTCTGTGAAAAGATTGTTGAGGTTTTCATGGATGATTTCTCCGTTTATGGAACTTCTTTTGATGATTGCTTAAGCAACCTTGATCAAGTTTTGCAGAGATGTGAAGACACTAATCTTGTTTTGAATTGGGATATGTGCCACTTTATGGTTAATGAAGGCATTGTCTTGGGACATAAAATTTCTGAAAGAGGTATTGAAGTTGACAGAGCTAAAGTTGATGCTATTGAAAAGATGTCGTGCCCCAAGGACATCAAAGGTATACGAAGTTTCCTTGGTCATGCCGGGTTTTATAGGAGGTTCATAAAGGACTTCTCCAAAATCTCCAGGCCTCTGACTAATCTCTTACAAAAAGATGTTCCTTTTGTCTTTGATGATGATTGTCTAGAAGCATTTGAAATACTTAAGAAAGCATTGATCTCTGCACCCATTGTCCAACCTCCTGACTGGAATTTACACTATGAGATTATGTGCGATGCTAGTGACTATGATGTAGGTGTTGTTTTAGGGCAAAGGGTTGATAAGAAATTGAATGTTATCCAGTATGCTAGTAAAACTCTAGATATTGCCCAGAGAAATTATGCTACTACTGAGAAAGAATTTTTAGCAGTTGTATTTGCTTGTGATAAGTTTAGACCCTATATTGTTGATTCTAAAGTAACTATTCACACTGATCATGCTCCTATCAAATACCTTATGGAAAAGAAAGATGCTAAACCTAGACTTATTAGATGGGTTCTCTTGCTGCAAGAATTTGACCTGCATATTATTGATAGAAAGGGAGCTGAGAACCTCGTTGCAGATAACTTGTCTAGATTAGAGAACATAAGGCATATTGGGCTATTAAAGAGCTCAATTATGATTTCAAACTTTCCGGTCAGAAGAGGTTATTTGATATTAGCTCTCTTGATGAATGGAGGACCCATGCCTATGAGAATGCCAAGCGATTTAAAGAAAAAGTTAAAAGATGGCATGACAAAAGGATACAAAAGCGTGAGTTTAATATAGGTGATTATGTACTGCTATACAACTCTCGTTTAAGATTTTTTGCAGGAAAACTTCTCTCTAAATGGGAAGGACCTTACGTTATCGAGGAGGTCAATCATTCTAGTGCCATAAAAACCAACAACTTCGAAGGCACAAATCCGAAGGTGATGAACGGTCAAAGAATTAAACATTATATCTCAGGTAACCCTATAAATGTTGAAACCAACGTTATTGAAACCGTAACCCCGAAGGAATACATAAGGTACACTTTCCAGAACGATTCAGACTTCGAAAAGGAAGAAGTACGTGGTACGGTAAGTGAACCAACTCCAAAACAGTTCTAAAGGCAATTTTTCATTGTTTTGGAATATTTAGAAAAATAGAAAAATAAGTGGCAGTCCGGAAGAGACACGAGGCATCCACGAGGGTGGAGTGTACGCCCCCTTCCCGTGGGCGCGCCCCTGCCTCGTGGGCACCTTGTGTGCCTCCCGGACTCCGATTTCTTGTATGTTACTCCTTTTGGTCAGTAAAAATTCATTATATATACTCCCAAAGGTTTTGACCTCTGTATCACGCAAAAATCCTTTGTTCTTGTTTCGAGCTATTTTCTGCTAGGGTTGACGAAGCCAGGCACCATGTCGTCTCCTTCCTCCAACAATGAAGGCAATGATGCTTGGCTAATGAAGATAGATCTAAAGAGGGAAGGACCCGTGGAGACCAACAAGGAGAAGAGGATCAAGAAGGAGGTGGAAGATCAGGCTCCGACAAGGGGAGAAGAAGACATCCATCAACCTCTTCCCAACCTCTTTACTTCAACTGATATTGTAGCTTTCAAGATGATTGAGTTAGCTCAAATTCAAAACAAGTATCTCACAAGTGAAACTATTTTGTTGAAGGAGTATATAGCTGCACTCAAAGGTATTATCCGCAAGCTGGAGGATCTCCTACGCTCGATATATGATGATCCGGCGTCAGTACTTTCAACTCCATCATCACCACCGCCGAAGAAGGAGACATAATCATATGGGTATGGGAACTCCACTTGGCAAATGCCAAGCTTGGGGGAGTGACCCTGGTATCGTATCACCATCACTCCTATCTTTACCGTTTTCTTAGTTCGATCCTTTTGGTAGTATCATGATCTAGTAGAATAAAGTTAGCATGATCTAGTTGTGAGCTTTTGCTTTATGATCTTTACCCTTTGTAATCGAGTTCGTGAGCTATATAATAAAGATTAGTGTTGAGTCAAGGGCTTGATTTCCTCACTCTGGTCATGATAAAAAGGAAGAAAACATAAAGAGTATCCAAGAGATCATATTGATCTTATGGGAAGTAATGACTTCACATATAAAGAGTATGATGAATAAAAGTTGTTGGGAGTTGACAAACATAGTTTTGGTCATCGTTGCAATTAATAGGAAGTAATAAAGAAAGACAGGCTTCACATACAAATATGCTATCTTGGACATCTTTTATGATTGTGAGCACTCATTAAAATATGACATGCTAAAGAGTTGATGTTGGACAAGGAAGACAACATAATGGGTTATGTTTTATTATATCCGAAATAAAGTATATTGTCATGGATCATCCAACATGTTGAGCTTGCCTTTCCCCCTCATGCTAGCGAAAACTCCTTGCACCAACTAGAGATACTACTTGTGCTTCCATACATCCCTAAACCCAGTTTTGCCATGAGAGTCCACCATACCTACCTACGGATTGAGTAAGATCCTTCCAAGTAAGTTGTCATGTTGGAAACTCGCTAAAATATGTATGATTTATTAGTGTGGAGGAAATAAGCTTTATACGATCTTGTGATATGGAAGTAATAAAAGCGATGGACTGCATAATAAAGGTCCTTATCACAAGTGGCAATATAAAGTGACGTTCTTCTGTGCTAAGACTTTGTGCATCCAACCATAAAAACACATGAAAACCTCTGTTTCCCTCTACGAAGGGCCTATCTATTATTCTTGCCTTACAAGAGTCAAGGTGAAATTCACCTTTCCTTTTTACATTTTATCCTTTGGCAAGCACACTGTGTTGGAAAGATCCTAACATATATATATTGACTCTTTCCGAAGTTATGATAAATTGCAATTGCTTCAATGACCGAGATCATAGTTTGTTGGTTTTCAATGAAGTTTATGATTCATGCTCAATATTGTGAGTGAATTGTTACTTTAGCATAAGAATCATATGACAATATATATGTTGCTGTTATGAGAATGATCATGATGCCCTCATGTCCATATTTTGTTTTTATCGACACCTCTATCTCTAAACATGTGGACATATTTTTCGATATCGGTTTTCGCTTGAGGACAAGCGCTAAGCTTGGGGGAGTTGATACGTCCATTATGAATCATGCTTTTATGTTGTTATTTATTGCATTATGGGCTGTTATTACATGTTATGTCACAATACTTATGCCTTTTCTCTCTTATTTTACAAGGTTTACATGAAGAGGGAGAATACCTGCAGCTGGAATTCTGGGCTGGAAAAGAAGCAAACTCTGGAAACCTATTCTGCACAACTCAAAAAGCCACGAAATTTCACAGGATACTGTTTCAAAAAATATAAAAAATATCCGGCGAAAGAAGATCACCAGGGGGGCCACCAGCTGTCCACGAGGGTGGGGGGCGCCCCCCCCTCTGGGCGCGCCCCCTGCCTCGTGGGCCCCCCGATGGCCCCCCGACGCCCATCTTCTCCTATATGAGGTGTTTTGACCTGGAAAAAATCAGGAGGAGGCTTTCGGGACCAGACGCCGCCGTCTCGAGGCAGAACCTTGGCAGAAACCAATATAGGGCTCTGGCAGAGCTGTTCTGCTAGGGATACTTCCCTCCGGGAGGGGGAAATCGTCACCGCCGTCATCACCAACAACTCTCCCATCTTGGGGAGGGTTATCTTCATCAACATCTTCACCAGCACCATCTCCTCTCAAACCCTAGTTCATCTCTTGTATCCAATCTTTGTACCCAAACCTTAGATTGGTACCTGTGGGTTGTTAGTAGTGTTGATTACTCCTTGTAGTTGATGCTAGTTGGTTTACTTGGTGGAAGATCATATGTTCAGATCCATTATGCATATTAATACCCCTCTGATCATGAACAATATTATGTCTTGTGAGTAGTTACTTTTGTTCCTGAGGACATGGGAGAAGTCTTGCTATAAGTAGTCATGTGAATTTGGTATTCGTTTGATATTTTGATGAGATGTATGTTGTCTCTCCTCTAGTGGTGTCATGTGAAAGTCAATTACATGACACTTCACCATTATTTGGGCCTATTGGAAGGCATTGGGAAGTAATAAGTAGATGATGGGTTGCTAGAGTGACAAAAGCTTAAACCCTAGTTTATGCGTTGCTTCGTAAGGGGCTGATTTGGATCCACTTGTTTCATGCTATGGTTTGGTTTACCTTAATACTTCTTTTGTAGTTGCGGACGCTTGCATTAGAGGTTAATCATAAGTGGGAGGCTTGTCCAAGTAAGGACATCACCCAAGCACCGGTCCACCCACATACTAAATTATCAAAGTACCTAACGCGAATCAGATGATCGTGATGAAAACTAGCTTGACGATAATTCCCATGTGTCATCGGGAACGCTTTCCTTCATATAAGAGTTTGTCCAGGCTTATCCTTTGCTACAAAAATGATTGGGCCACCTTGCTGCACCTTATTTACTTTTACCTTTTGTCACTTGCTACCAATTACCTTATCACAAAATTATCTGTTACCTATAATTTCAGTGCTTGCAGATAATACCTTACTGAAAACTGCCTATCATTTCCTTCTGCTCCACGTTGGGTTCGACACTCTTACTTATCGAAAGGACTACGCTAGATCCCCTACACTTGTGGGTCATCAGGTGCTAATGGAGTAGGTGCAGGCGAGGAGTCCCGAGGCGTCAGGCAAAGTTTTCCATATCGGTGCAACAAGACCAAGACCAGCAAGACGGCAGAGTGGAGGTCATCGCGGAGCCCACGGCGGCGTCACCTCTAGAGCCTTTGGCAGGCGAAGACCACCTTTTGTCAAGATAGCTCGTACTAGTTGTCCCCCTTCAAGTTTGGTCGTTGTGGTATCCCTTCCCGCTGAATATTTTGGAAAAGGACACGTGCCACTATAAATAGAACTAGCTGAGGGAGTCATGTATTTAGGAGTCCTCAGTCATCCGTGTCATTGAAGCTGGGCCGCATTGATGGGCCGCACAAAGAAGAAGAAGAAGACCCTCCTCCATATTCGGTCAGGACTATTATGTACGTAGAAAGGCAAGTGTAGATTCTGGATGTATCAATTACTTCCTCCCCAAGTCACCCTTGTAACCCAAGGTCCCCTCTGGCGTGTATATAAGCCGGGGGGTTTAGTCTGTAGAGGGGATCATCATCATCACAATATCCTCATAGGGTAGACTTAGGGTTTAGCCATTACGATCTCGAGGTAGATCAACTCTTGTATTCATATTCATCCATACTAATATAGCAGGAAGTAGGGTATTAACTCGATCGAGAGGGCCTGAACCTGGGTAACATCGTATCCCCAGCCTCATGTTACCATCGATCCTCGAAACGCATAGCTTGGGCCCCCCTACCCAAGATTTGCCGGTTTTGACACCGACAATGGTGCTTTCATTGAGAGCTCCGCTGTGTGCTTGCAATGAGCGATCGATGGCGCATCTCGTCATCGACAATGGGATCACCCTCGGAAATAACTTGGCTATCGGCCAGGTTCTCCAGATCTGCGGGTTCGCTGTATATGCCCGCATGGCCTCTGGGCCGGCCACACTCCCTACGGCCATCGAGCATCACCTTTATGCTGATTCTGGCCACTCCGATAACGCGACCTTGGCAGAACTCTCGCCCATAAATGAGCTGCTAGATCGGATCGCCGCCCTGGGGCTTTCATCGCCAGGAGATCAGATCGGACTTAAATCCGGCCATGATGAGACCGACCCTTCTCCGATCAATAATCTGGCAGCATCGGTTGAGGACGGAGCCATAGAGACATCTCCTCTCCAGTCGGAGATCGTAATAGTCCGGTTCTCCGAACCCATTGAGCCGAACACGTCTCGGTCAGGAGTCCACTATGTTCTTTGAGCTCTGGGACTGACACCGGAGCCAAAGGGCGATTAGATCCCATCAAATCTGGATTGTCACCACCGGAGGTTGTTAAAACCCCGAATATCACTTTGGGTTGGGATTCGAAATTTCCAACACCCACCCACCCTGGGAAAAGATTTCCACGTAAATCTGGAATCCCGGACATAGGTGATCTCGCGAACACACAGCAGCTGCCCGAGGAAACGGTCAACCACTTTTGGGCCAGATTCTTACTTGTTAAAAACAAGATTAGGGACTGTTGCGACGACAAATCAGTTTCCCTATTTCACCGCAATTGCACGGATGAGGGAGTCTTGAACACCCTTAACTGACGTCGTGTTCTGAGTTTCCCAGAATTATCGCATCTAGTACGGAAGTACTGCGCAATGGAAAATACCTAGAAAGCCCAGAATACACCTCTAGAACAGTCCATATCTGGACAGTACATTATCAAGGCTAAACGGACATACCCTAGGAGGTCATCCGATAGCACGCCTATTGGCAAGAAGAACAAGCCTTCTTTAAGGAACATGTCTGTACTGGATGAACTACTAGATACACCTTGCCAAATACATGCAACCCCGGACAACGTACCTAACCATTGCCTTAGAGCATGTTGGGTACTTTGGCAGGTAGCAAAGAGCGGTACGGCAATTCTTGCCACCACCATACCAAGGGAGAAAGGCATCGATGTCTTCACTATCTTTGAGACGTTCTCCTCAAATAACCGTCGCAAGAGAGCAAATCGCGAACTTGCCGAGGTTTACCAAATTAGCTCTGCAAGTCCATGGAGCGACACGGTAATTAGTTTTTCTGCCGAAGACGCACCTCGAGTCCGGACGATCCGAGCATCAGCAGCTCTTGTACTAGACCCAATAGTAGATGGCTTCCGCCTCACTAATGTACTTATGGACGGAGGAAGCAGACTAAACCTCATATATGAGGAAACGCTTGCAAAAATGCAGGTCGAGAAATTCCGCATTGAGCACACCAGCACAACCTTTAGAGGAATTGTACCAAGCCGCGAAGTCCGGTGTTCGGGAAGCATTAAGCTCAATGTAGTGTTCGGCACACCCGACAACTACAGATCGGAGGAACTACTCTTCCACATTGTGCCCTTTCACAGCGGATACCACGCCCTTCTAGGATGGGACGCTTTCTCACGCTTTCAAGCTATACCCCCATTACGGGTACATGAAGCTTAAAATGCTAGGGCCTAATGGGGTGATCATATTAATAAGTAATCCGGATAGAACACTCCGCGTCGAAAACAAAACGACATCCTCAGCCTTAGAGATATTATCCAAAGCACTTGCGGCCAAAGAATTAACTACCCTACGATCAAAGGTAGATAAGGATGATGTAATCCTCGCCAAAAGATCGAAGTCTACCTCCTTCAAACCAGCAGATGAGATCATCAAATTCTAAGTGCACCCAATGGAACCAAATAAAACGGCATCCATCGGGGAACAGCTGGATCCGGCGGTAGACAGCGCGTTACGCGCCTTCCTTCGTGAAAATTGGGATATATTCGCCTGGCACCCTTCAGATATGCCGGGAATCACATGCAGGCTGGCCGAAAACAGCCTCAACATTATCAAAGGATTCAAATCGGTCAAGCAGTCACTGCGACGGTTTTTCGACCCCAAAAGACAAGCAATGGGAGAAGAGCTAGCCAAGCTATTAGAAGTCGGATTCATCAAAGAAATTAAACACTCGGATTGGCTAGCTAACTTAGTCATGGTACCGAAGAAGGATAAATCCTGGCACCTCTGCGTCAATTTCACAGACCTGAATAAGGCCTGTCCAAAGAATCCCTTTCCTTTGCCCCGCATTGACCAAATTATCGATGCAACGGCCGGACACGACTCGCTGTGCTTCCTTGATGCTTATTCTGGATACCATCAGATAAATATGAAGGAATCCGATCATATGCCACAACGACATCTATCACCCCGTACGACCCTTTTTGTTTCAACACTATGCCCTTTGGACTCAAAAACGCTGGCGCCGCATATCAACGGATGATTCAAATATGCTTAGAAAAGCAAATTAGCAAAACAGTGCAGGCATATGTTGACGATGTAGTCGTAAAGACCAAACACGTCGAGACTTTGGTGGATGATCTCCGCCTTACGTTTGCCAACCTCCGAGAATATGACATAAGGCTCAATCCAGAAAAATATGTCTTCGGCGTTCCAGCCGGAAAGCTATTAGGTTCATTGTATCCCATAGAGGAATTGAAGCTAACCCAGCCAAAATCCGGGCCTTGTCAGAACTCTACCAACCAATCTCGAGCAAGTGCAAAAACTAGCAGGTTGCGTAGCGGCTTTAAGCCGCTTCATCTCCAGATTAGGAGAAAAAGCATTGCCACTTTACAAATTGCTACGACGCACTGACAATTTCGAATGGACGAATGCGGCCACAACTGGATTTGAAGAAATAAAAGCTCTACTAGCAAGCAACCCAGTCCTAGCCGCCCCCGGTGTTGGCGGACCAATGATGCTGTACATATCAACCACTCACCAGGTAGTGAGCGCCGTGCTCATCGTCGAACGAGCCGAAGAGGGACATAAATTCCCAGTTCAAAAACCCATATACTATGTATGCGAGGTTCTAACACCGTGCAAATCACGGTACCCCCACTATCAGAAAATTGCTTATGCGGTCTTCATGTCATCTCGGAAACTCCGACGTTACTTTCAAGAGTGTTCGATCACAGTGGCATCCGAGGTACCACTCAACGATATTATCAACAATAAAGATGCCACGGGACGCATAGCCAAATGGGCCATTGAGCTCTTACCGTTCGAAATATCCTACAAGCCGCGCCGGACTATTAAATCCCAGGTGTTGGCTGACTTTGTCACAGAATGGACCGAAGCCGAACTCCCTAAAGAGTATGGCTCATATTCCCATTGGACAATGTACTTCGACGGTTCCAAAATGCTAGTCGGACTGGGGGCCGGCGTAATATTGATATCTCCAACTGGGGATACAATTTGGTACGTTCTACATATTACATATACGGACTCAAACAATGCGGCCGAATATGAGGCCCTATTGCATGGTCTCCGACTAGCTATATCCATGGGCATACAATACCTCGAGGTACGCGGAGACTCAAACCTCGCCAACTCCCAAATTAATGGAGATTTTGATACGAAGGATTCAAAAATGGCAGCTTATTGCAATGCTATGTTGAAAATATCGGCTCGATTTGAGGGGTTGGAATTCCATCACGTAGCCCGGGATAATAACCAGGCCGCTGATGTACTCGCGCACATGTGAGATAAACGTGACCCCGTCCCACCAAACACATTTTTGGAAAGGTTGTTTAAGCCAGCAATAATATGGCAGGACGCGAGCAGCGATACGAATTCGGATCCGAACACACCACCGACCAAACTCAATCAAGATGTCATCGGAGACTCAAACATGGAGATAACTCCCTCGGCTCATGAAATCATGGATGTCATAGCCCACTGGACAAAGCCCTTCCTTGCTTACCTTCAAAGACAGGAACTCCCCGATGACAAAAATGAGGCCCGCCGCATAGTCCAGCGCTCTAAAGCCTACCAAGTTCACGAAGGTGAACTATATAAGAAAAGCACATCTGGTATTCTCCAAAGGTGCATCTCTGCAGAGGAGGGAAGGCAAATTCTCACTGAAATACATGCTGGAATGGGCAGCCACCATGCCGCAGCACAGGCGCTCCTAGGCAAAGCTTTTCGCGATGGCTTTTACTAGCCTACTGCCCGAGCAGATGCCCAAACCTTAGTCCAACACTGCGTTGGCTGCCAGCTCTTTGCAACTCAAAGTCACATGCCTCCCACCGCTCTGAGAACAATCCCCATTACTTGGCCTTTTGCGGTCTGGGGGCTTGATATGGTTGGACCCCTTAAAGGGGGAAATCATAAAAGAAAATACTTACTTGTGATGGTAGATAAATTCACTAAGTGGATAGAAGCCAAGCCAGTAAAAACAGCTGAAGCAGGGCCTGTGATAGATTTTATATCCGGCGTAGTACACCGCTATGGTATACCGCATAGTATTATCACAGATAATGGCTCCAATTTCACAGCTGATGAGGTAAAAAATTGGTCCACAAAGTTAGGTATTAAACTTGACTATGCTTTCGTATACCATCCTCAAACAAATGGTCAAGTCGAAAGAGCCAATGGTCTGATAATGAGCGGCATTAAACCCCGACTAGTGCGCTCCCTACGGGAGTCTAATAAACACTAGGTCAAAGAGCTTGACTCCGTACTCAAGGGGTTGTAGACCACACCCAATCGTACGACCGGATATGCACCCTTTTTATGGTGTATGGCGCAGAGGCTGTTCTGCCCCGCGACATTATTCATGACTCACCTCGAGTGCGCATGTACGAGGAGAGGGAAGCCGAGTTAGATCGGTAGGATGACCTAGATGGGCTTGAAGAGGAGCGCGATACAGCACTAGCACGTTCCGCATTTTACCAACAACAGGCTAGGTGATACCAGAGCAGAGAAGTGCGGGCCAAGACATACAACGTCGGCGAACTAGTTTACGCCTCCCAGAGAAGAAAAAGGACAAGCTCAAACCAAAATGGGAGGAGCCCTTCATTATTTACAAAGTACTCACCGGTGGAGCCTGTCGCCTTCGCAATGCGCAAGACAACCGCCTTGAGCCGAACATGTGGAACACTGCCAGGCTCCAACGATTTTATGGATAGTTCGGTAGCAATTTCTTCCTCTTTATAAGTTAGGTCTTGTCTCTTACTTTTTTGTTTTCTCTCATTTTTTCTCTTTACATTTTCTTCAATTGGCAAGTATTCGGCTCGCCCGAACTGTCACATGACGAGTACATCCTCAAATGTACCTACCTCAAATATACCTGGGGGATTGTTTAATGAAGCCCATTACCAATAAAGCTTATTGCTTAAAAATGTTGCATGTTTTTACAGTCCATCCTTGCCATTATATGCACCAATATGACTTACGTTCTGGACAAGCTGGGTTGCATGGCTCCTATGCTTACCCCTACATTTCCGATTGTTCGGCTAGGGCGTAAAAGGAGCACCTCTGCGATTGTTACAACTGGGTAATCCGGATATGTACCTCAGACTAGGTGAAGCCGAAAGCTAGCGCTCTTACAAGGATAATTGGACGGCGGGTACATGACATATCGCATTGTAAAGCGTATCTTAAACTATCATAGGAGATGGCATCCTACTGTCCTTCTCATAGGATCGAAAGCCTAGGCCTGCATCCTTATGACAGCCGACCCAGGGAAAGGATCCCCTAACGGAACTATTCTCTCTAGAAGATATTTCTTACATTAAAAAGTAATATAACATAACTCCCCAAACTCAGTCCGTCTGTTCAAGCAATTATGACCGGCTCGCCTGGTTTCCGAACATATCACGTGTATTACCACATATATAGTATTCGGAAGCACTCCAGCCTTTGGGTTTATGGATTTCGAAGCAGATGGTCGGCCATGACAAACTTTATATAAATTGGGCCGAAGATAAGTTCGATGGTAAAGGTACATTGATACATAGAATCAAACGACTACTCATTTTCTATTCCGTCTATAACGATGTCTAGCTTACAGTACTGTTGGGAAAGTTTGGCATATATCCCTACTTGGTCATATACCAAACACGGAGGAATTTCTTGTCCATCGGACCCTCGAGGTCCACGCGGGCCATGTGATATGGATCAAGACGAGTGTAGTGCGTCTTCACCATGGCCCATGCTTCTCGAGCACCCATGCGGCATGCTGACGCTTTCCATAGTTCAAAGCAGCGTCGAGCCCCTTTGAACAGGTCCGCCAAATCCTCCATAGTTTCTAGAGGTGAGTCACCAGATCATAGAGCTCTGGCCATACTCTTCATGGCCTTCCGAGCCCGTTCATGGACCCAGGAAAGCTCTTGCAGGACATCACCCTCAAAACCGGACACTCCGCCCTCAGGCTGCCCAGTCAGCAAACCTGCAGGAAAAGTTTTATAAGAAACTTTCACAATAAGAGACTATAAAGAGAGCTAGGTATAAGAGACATACCAAGCATGCCACTTTTTAGCCTCCGGTTCTCTTCCAAGGCGCTTGTGAGTTGGGCCTTTACGCCCTTTAGCTCCTGTTCAAGCCTAATATTTCTATCCTGCATTTGGTTCCTTTTTTCCATAGCTTGCGTCAGGGCATGCTCGCTAGCGGCCTTTTCCCCTTCGGCAAATTTTTTGTCCGCTAGGGCAGCTCTTAGCTCCCTCTCCAGTTGGTCGGTCGATCCTGTTGTTGTATTACAAATTAGTACATACATAATAGTAATCAGCAGAACTGTCATAGCTTCCGAACACAGTTATTCTTACCACCAGCATCCTTTCCGGATTCCTTCGAATTTTTCAATTCGGAGAGCTGAGTCCGGCACTCTTCAAGTTCCTTGGATAAAGAGTTATTCCTTTCTTGAATGACCTATAAAAATACAACGATCCTCAAATCAGTTGTTCCAACTGCTTTAAGTCTCGGGGGCTACTGGCATGGGAACACTCAAAATAAACACTTACACGCATATATTT
>LR738713.1:231519729-231554536 GCA_902687465.1 Secale cereale | reverse complement strand
GCGTCAGGGCATGCTCGCTAGCGGCCTTTTCCCCTTCGGCAAATTTTTTGTCCGCTAGGGCAGCTCTTAGCTCCCTCTCCAGTTGGTCGGTCGATCCTGTTGTTGTATTACAAATTAGTACATACATAATAGTAATCAGCAGAACTGTCATAGCTTCCGAACACAGTTATTCTTACCACCAGCATCCTTTCTGGATTCCTTCGAATTTTTCAATTCGGAGAGCTGAGTCCGGCACTCTTCAAGTTCCTTGGATAAAGAGTTATTCCTTTCTTGAATGACCTATAAAAATACAACGATCCTCAAATCAGTTGTTCCAACTGCTTTAAGTCTCGGGGGCTACTGGCATGGGAACACTCAAAATAAACACTTACACGCATATATTTTGAAAGCTGATGAGTGGCTCCGGCGAGTCCATCTTGAGCTGCTCAGATATAGGCATCTGCAGAGTTGAGGGTGTTAAACGCCTCCTCAGAAAAAGCGAGATCACGCATGGCTGCTTTCGCCGCCGGTGAATCATCGCAATCTCCACTTCAGAATTGGTGGCCGACACCTCATCCGAATCCTCCTAGGGAGGACAACCGACACCGAATCAACATTAACCCCCGATGGGCCTGAGGTCGGAATGGCTGGAGCTTCGCCTGCATTGTCTCCGGAGACGTTCCGGTGGGTACTCCTCCTAAAAGGACAAAACAAAGCGGAAAGTTGTAATACCTATTTCACCACCCGACACTTGCCAAAACAAACATACCTCTTTGAAGGTCTGCTGGTGTTCGCAGTCCTCTTCTGCTTTGAGGCCTCACCCGAGGCAGGCGTCACCCTCTGGGTTGATGGTTTTCGCACAGTTCGGCGTGAGGAGTGTCATCCCTATTCAAGTATGATAGAATACAGTGGGTAATACGCATCGGGAATCTTCTTTTTGACGAGATATGTCCTGAAATACTTACATGGGATGAAGGAATGAGGCCTGGGTAATCGGCTACTATAGCCACTAGGGGACCCTCATGACAGGCTTGGTAGAAGACTCCATCTTCTAACTCTATACCTACGTCCAAATCTTCATCATATCAGGGGCCCGCATTTTGAAACTGGTCCTCCGGGTGTGGGGCAGGACTGTTGATCCTCTCGATCACCTTCCTCCACTCCTATTGGGAGAAACCGAACACAATTCGGTCAATGCATCATAACAAAGAAAAATTGAGCGGTCAAAGAGAGAGACTTACCCAGTTGGGAGGATTGTACATAGAAAGGCCCTCACGGCATGTCAAACGGATGACGTCTTGCTTCTCTTCTTTATAGAGGCCTTCCAGGACATCACCTAGAACGGCAGGGTTGTCTATATCCAGGCGTAGGCAGAGTGAGGCATCATTCTGACCATTGTAGTGCCACATCGGATATCCTCTAGCTTGAAGCGGCTGCACACATCGCTTCATTGAAATGGCCATCACTTCGATTATAGATAATCCCGAACTGGCGAGCAATTTGATCTTGCCGGCCAGTCTGCTAACCTCCGCCCTCTCTTCTTCCGAGGAACCGCAGGGACGCCAGTTGAAAAGCTTCTTCGGCGGAGAACTGGAATACTTGGGGAATCCTCGCCGAACTGGATCCGGCAAAGCGACGTCCTTAATGTAAAACCACTCCGAAGGCCACTCTTCAGATGCCTTCTTCGGAGTACCGGGCAGATAGCCTGTCCCGGCTATGCGCCATACTTCGGCGCCCCCAACTTCAAATATAGATCCTTTTTCCGATCGAGGGACAAGGCAGAAATACTTTCTCCACAGCTCGAAGTGAGGCTCGCAGCCCATGAACAGTTCACATAAAGCGACAAAATCCGCAATGTGCAGGGTTGACCCTGGAGTAAGATCGTGCAGTTGGAGGCCGTAGAACTCCAGGAGTCCCCTAAGAAAGGGGTGGACAGGGAACACCACGCCTCTTAAAAGGTAGGGGACGAAACATACCCGCTCTCCATCAGAGGGGTTGGGAAAACTCTCTGCCATGGCTTGGTTGTCGGTTGACGTTAGTCTGGCCCGGACGAGGACTAGATCCTCAGGGGGAAGATACCCCTACATTTGCAGTGTCCGCAGATGCGCATGGAACACAGATCAGCTTCTCCAGTCTCCTGCACGAGGGCCATGAGGGCGCAAGGAAGTGCTCGGGGCACTGGCCATGTTTGAAGATTTTTTGCAGGCACTAGGTTTTCTTCCGCGTGGAATGGGATGAAGAGGCAGTTGGGATCTATTCTCTTATATGGGCGCCTTCTCTAAACAGTCAAGGGGGTATTTGCAAAAGACTCCCAGACGGTTCACATTCGTTGGACACATGGAAGCTAAGGCGACGGCGGCGAGGAATGGGTGAACTATAATGTTTAAAGAAGTCGAACTATCATCCAGGAGGACTCACCTTGCAAGACTGAAGACATGAAGTCGGATACAATCTCGTCCTTGAAGGCAAGTCCGGGGGCTACAAAGGGAGTCTTGTATTTAGGGATCCTCAGTCATCCGGGTCGTTGAAGTTGGGCCGCACTGATGGGCCGCACAAAGAAGAAGAAGAATACCCTCCTCCGTATTCGGTCGGGACTATTATGTACGTAGAAAGGAAAGTGCAGAGTCTGGATATATCAATTACTTCCTCCCCAAGTCACCCTTGTAACCCTAGGTCCCCTCTGGAGTGCATATAAGCCGGGGGGTTAGTCTGTAGAGGGGATCATCATCATCACAATATCCTCATAGGGTAGACTTAGGGTTTTGCCATTATGATCTCGAGGTAGATCAACTCTTGTATTCATATTCATCCATACTAATATAGCAGGAAGTAGGGTATTACCTCGATCGAGAGGGCCTGAACCTAGGTAAACATCATGTCCCCAGCCTCCTGTTACCATCGATTCTCTAAACGCATAGCTTGGGCCCCCCTACCTGAGATCTGCCAGTTTTGACACTGACACTAGCCACCACCTTAGAAAGGGATGAGATCATCAAGTATGGATCATCTCATCTTGAATTGATCAGATAGTAGGCCACACACCACAAGGTCACCCGAGCACAAGAACCCCTCTCCTCAGGAGGCAGTTCGTCCATGTACTAGTTCTTCCTCAGCCTACAAGACAATCCACCACAGGGGTGTGCCGAAACGTCCCTTCAGTCAATCTGCACTCCATCGTCCCATCGGTTGCATGGCCGACGCTCGCAGAGCCGGTGTGGTGCGGCGGGCTGCCCTTGCCGCCCGCGTCACTCAGACTACTCCTGCCGGCAGACCACCTCGCTTTTCTCCATCGCCTGCCGCCACCGGCCCGGCGTGGCTAGAACAACAGGCCTCGTCCCTGCACCCCTCCGTGCGGCGAGACGGTCGCACCGCGACCCCATCGCTAACCCTAGCGGTCTTGTCATCCCATGCTCGTCGCGGACCCACTGACGCGCAGGCTGTGTTGCTCATGGCACGCGAGCTCCTGCGCTACCGCCCCATCGACAACTTCTATGAAGAATGGCTCGACCGCATCGCTGAGCTCGCCAGCTCCGCTGGGGGCTCTCCAGCGCCGTCCCTCTCCCTGCCTCGTCCGCCTCCCTATGCAGACGACGAGGCCCATGAAGCTCCACTGCTACCCCCGCATCAAGGTGTCATCCAAGACCCAAGGCACATGGCCCCGCGGCGTGACCGCCCGCGCGTGGCGCCAGTGCACGAAGAAGGAATCTGCCAAGAGATCCAGCGGCACCACGAGGGAGCGCTAGTGCTCCCTCCACCGCTGTGCCGAGACCGCGTGCCCCCGCCGCAGTGGCGCGCGAAGACCAAGATCAAGTTCTGCCTCCCCAACAAGCTCCGGTCTCGACAGCAGGCTGCAAGGTCCTCACCCCGGAGCTGCGCAACGTGAACTGGCCTGGGAAGTTCAAGCCCGACCTGCCTCTACTCTACAACGGCACCCCCGACCCTGCGGAGTTCCTGCAGCTCTACGAGCTGAGCATCGAAGCGTCCGGCGACAATGAGAAGATCATGGCGAACTGGTTCCCATGGCCCTCAAAGATGGCGCGTGCTCGTGGCTCCCGAACCTGCCCGCGGGATCGATCTCCACCTGGAGCGAGATGCGTGAGCGGTTCATTGGCAACTTCCAGGGCACCCGAGACCGCCCCCCGGTTGCGGGTGACCTGCGGTGTGTCAAGCAACAGCCGGGAGAAACCCTACAGAAGTTCATCCAATGCTTCAACAGTGTCCGCGTCAAGATTCCCAAGGTCACGGATGAGGCCATCATTTCGGTGTTCTCAGATGGTGTCCGCGACATCAAGATGAACGAGGAGCTCGCCATCCATGTGGATTTGTGCACGTCCCTAGAGCTGTTCAACCTTGCGACCAAGTGCGCCAGAGCTGAGGAGGGGCGCCTCTCCCTCGTCGAGCTCCCCGCTGCTGAACCTGAAGACAAGAATGCCAAGAGCAAGGACGTAAAGCGCAAGGGAGCGGCAGTGCTCGCAACTAAACCAGAGATGAAGCGCGGCCGCGACTACCCAGAATCCTCCAAGAGCGACCGGGCATTTTGCGCCTTCCACAACGTGCACAACCACAACACCCACGACTGTCAAGAGCTCAGGGCCCTCCACGAAGGATGCATCATCCAACGCCCCGAGCGCGGCAACTGTGGCTACGACCGCGGGGGAAATCGAACCAGGGGACATTGGGACGACCGCGGACCCCGCCAGGAGTAGCGTGATCAACCTCGGTAGGACCGTTGGTGCGATCAGCCCTGTGAGGACGCCTGGAGGGACTCGCCCGATAAGTAAACGTGGATCTCCCCAAGCTCGAGGCTACTTGTCCACTCAGGTGGTCCAGATACCCCATCACCTTCAGTTCAGCAGACCAGCTCAAGTGCGCGGCTACAGCCGGTGCCCTCCCGATGCTTTGTTTGCCCGTCATCAGCAATGTCCAAGTTACCAAGACCCTCATTGACGGTGGCGCAGGGCTCAACGTCCTGTCCATCGAGACATTCGACAGCCTCCAAGTACCCTACGATCAGCTGTTGCCTACCAAGCCCTTCTCCGGAGTGACCGACGGCTCCACCACCCCCGTAGGGTAGGTCCGCCTACCTGTCACCTTTGGCAAGCGCGACAACTAACACAGTGAGCTCATCGACTTCTATGTCGCCCACATCCATCTCCCTTACAACGCCATCCTCGGGTACCCATCCCTGGCCAAGTATGGCAGTGACTCACCAAGGCGACAACGTCCTCAAGATGCCGGGAAGCGGCGGCATCATCACCATCGCCTGTGAAGAGAAGGATGCAGTGTGCTTGCTCGAGCGTGCTTACCAGGCGGCAGCAGTCGAGGATCCAGGCAATGACATCATCATCTACCCACCAGAGGTCATCCCCAAGAAGAAGAAGCTGCTGCTCACCCTGGAGCCTCATCGGGATGCAGCACCACGCGGTAGCACCTCGGGACCTACACCTAGGGAGGGGCCGCCTCCCTCCCTTGCAAGGAAGGCGCGCCCAGCGCCCCCCTCAGGCTGGGCTCGGGGGCTCTCCTCTGGAGGGCCCCTGACTTAGCCAATTTCACGAGGGAGGCGCTCGGGCACCATGTGGAGGAGTACTTCGCCGCACACTTCCCTTAGGAGGCCTCAAGGCGTGAGGCACCAAGCGCTTAGGAGTTCATCAGCCAGACCATCGAAGACCTATAGGTGCCAAGGGCAATGCGGGGCGAGCGCCGCCCAGCGCCTCTAAGCGCAGTCGTCGGCCCAGGCTCAGGCGACGGGCTGCGCGTCTGTGTCAATGTCCCCTTGCACTCAACAAGATGGCATCTCAGGAGCTCTACTGGCCTTCCCAGGTGGGCCAGTGCGACGGTTCCCCTCACCGCTACGTTCGCATGCCCTTCAGCCTGGCGAACAAAGCGACCTTGCACCAGCGCCATATGCGGGAGGTTCTGGCGACTCGCGAGGCCAGGCATAAGGAGATCCAGGCAGAGTTGGACTCGGCCCTCCGCGAGATCTGGGGAATCCCAGAGCCTCACGAGGCGCCGGAGCCAGATGGCACGTGAGGAGCAGCATCCATGTCGAGCATCTTCAGCTACACCAACACTACTTCAACAACCGTGCCAGGTGACATTTTCTGGTTTTTATTCAGCTGGGAGTGCCCCTCGGGCTGCATCATCCCCAGGCCGCACAAGTCCGTCCTTGTGGCATGTATCTCCCTTGCATTTTACCTGAGCTAGCATTACCATTTCTATCAGCTGCATTAGAATCACTCATTTATCTTACCATCACCCCTTCGGGTCTCCGTTGCTACCTAATGGACTTCCGCTCATCTCGCAATGGTGGCTGCATATGTTGGCACGACGCTTGTGCTCGGGCCCGTCCCTGCAACGCTGACAAACCCAAGGGACTGAGCTCTGAACCGCGGCCCGCTCCGCAAGCGTCACCTCACCAGGTCCTGGGTGCCTTCGTCTTCTTGCGGAATTATCGGAAGCCCGGCGCGGGCGCGACCCTAAGTTGTTCTGCTGCAGGCTAACCCACCGGAGTCTCAGGAGCACGGCGACAGGCAATCCCGCCGGTCTCCCCTCCTCACGTAATTCGCTTGCGCGTTAAAGGGGGGGTCCCTGAAAATTGCGTCTCAGGGGCTCTTACCGTCTCTCTAACCCTCACCCCTTGGCCTTGACCATGGCATCACGACCTGGCATAACAACGGCGGCTGAGCATCGCTCGAGGGTCAGGACACGAGGACGTAGAGCATCAAGAAGGATGGGAGAAGGGGAGGCCGGCTCAGAGAGCTCGGGGCAGTTCGTACGTCAAGGGGGACCCTTGGGCATCGCGACCCAAGGGCCTAACTGGTCCCGTAGCCCCTCACTCCCTGGTCTTGTCCTTGTGTTCCGGTCAAGCCAGTGGCGGTCGAGGTATGCACGGGGTCGGACCTTGCCGACGCAGAACATCAAGGACTAAGTCCAGCATTCCCTTCCCAATGGCCGTTCGTACGTCAAGGGGGACTCCTGAGCATCGCAACTCAGGAGCCTAACTGTCATGTAGCCCCTCACCCCTTGGTCCCATCAGCGGGGAGGAAATCGCGAAATCTCAGCCTTGCGACATCGGAAACAAACTAGGCGCATCGCTTGGAGAATCATCTTATGCTCATCAAGATAAGTCATTAACTCTTTGGTACCTCATCCTCACTCGCAAAACGGGATTCGGTAGTCATGTGTCGGCAACGCCGCGTCGCTTTTTAACGTCCTGGAGCCGCTTGCATGCCAAGGGGGACCTCTTGAGCATCGCGCCTCAGGAGCTCTTACGGGACCTCGGGCCGCTCACCTCCTAGCCTTGACCACGGCATAGCAACCTGGCATACCAGCGACAGATGCAGCTTGCCTTGGGACTGGGGCCTGTCCGCGTAGAGCATTATGCAACCGAAAGGGTAAAAAGGGGGTGATATTGCTGGAACGAGGCTCACGAATAGGGTGTACTAGCGAGAACAGCAAGATAGAAGCAAAAGCATTACAAGTTCTTTACATACCCCCATGGGGTTGGCTTCGAATCCTCGCAGGGAACGCCACAAAAGGACTTCACGAGATCCTAACTATGACCGCCATCATCGACGCCATCATTAACAGTGGGCCACGGTGGCCCACCTCCGACCTTGAGCAGATCACCACCAGCGACGTGCTCGCGAGCCCGATGCGTTTCGGGCGCGCCGCGAGCTCGGGGGCGCGTAGCTGTCGTCGCTCGTCTCCGGAGACTCACCAGACTCAGGAGACCTGCTGGACCTCCAGAGGCCATCGCTGCTGCTGGACGAGCTAGTGACAGGATCGACGGCTGGTGTGGCGCTAGCCACAGTGTCATCCCGGCGCCCCCCAAGGCAGCATCCCAGGCGGCATCCCTCCTCGTCGAATGCCTTGAAGTGCAGCACGGAGGCGCCGTCGTACTCGAAGTGGATGGCGAGGGCGCCTTCCACGCCGCAGACGTGGGCGACCTCGCCCCATCTGCGGGTCATGAAGACCTTGCCTGGGGAGACGACATCAACCTCAGCCCTCGTCGCCGGGGCTCGGCACTCAGCATGACACAACCACAACTCGAGTGGCCCCCTCGGCAGCATCTCCGCGGTGAAGAATGGCGGGAAGAGTATCCAGGATCTAGGAGGCATCGCCTCCCATACCATGAACTCACGTGAGGAGCCTCTGGCGTGCGCTCGCGGGATGGCGGCATGCACCACTACAGCGCGATCAGCGTGGCCATGGCGTGGGCGGTGCTGGGCGTCGACTTCCCCTCCGTGGCCTGGTGGAGGCCGCTCGTGCCAAGGCCTCGTCACTTCCGGCCTCATGGCGGCGCCATGAGAGCGGAATGGTCTCTTCTTCGGAGGAAGTACCTCTGGCTCCTCGCAAGGAGTCTTCCCCTTCTCAGCAGCAGAAAATTGCCGGATCGGTGCCATGAGAAACTCGGCCAAGCAAAGAGAAAGGGAGAAGAAGAAGAAGTGAGAGAAACAAAGGGAGAAGATGGGCAGCAAGGACCCCGCTTGCCGCCTTATTTGTAGCCATGAGAAGGCCAACCGCCGGCCTCCATAATCGCAGGTAATGATGGTCTTTTGTGCATGCAGGGACTTGTCAAGTCGCACAGTCGCCGAGGCTGCATGGGGAAGTGGAGACGCCCACTTCCCGTCGGTCGCCACGCGTCAATCAAGGTCACAGGCTTTTGGGGCCCGCGGTGCTCCGCACTTGACCCTTGGCTTCGCCGCGAAGCCAAGCCCGAGCGCACCTTGGGCCCGGGGGCTACTGTCGGTGTTCTGGGAACGGGGGTACCCAAACTTGCCTGTCTGCGGCCCATGGCGTGGCTCATCAGGCGGCCTAGTACGGCCCAACATCTTCCGCAACCACTCAAGACCCTTGCGAGGGGCCAAGCCTCGCGAGGCGGACGACGCAAGACATCCCATGGGGTGGCCTCACTAGGCCGGCTCATGAAGGTCGGAGATATCAAGGCAAGGGGTACCTCACGAGGTCCTCGTGACGTGAGCAGTGATGACCAAGGCCAGGCGCGCGCCAGCGGGCGCAGAGTGCCAGTTTCCTCCTTGGTGCTAAAGGAGTAGGTGCAGGCGAGGAGTCCCGAGGCATCAGGCAAAGGTTTCCATATCAGTGCAACAAGACCAAGACCAGCAGGACGGCAGAGTGGAGGTCATCGCGGAGCCCACGACGGCGTCACCTCCAGAGCCTTTGGCAGGCGAAGACCACCTTTTGTCAGGATAGCTTGTACTAGCTGTCCCCCTTCAAATTTGGCCGTTGTGGGATGCATTCCTGCTCAATATTTGGGAAGAGGACACGTGCCACTATAAATAGGACTAGTCACCACCTTAGAAAGGGATGAGATCATCAAATGTGGATCATCTCATCTTGAGTTGATTAGATAGTAGGCCACACATCACAAGCTCACCCGAGCACAAGAACACCTCTCCTCAGGAGGTAGTTCGTCCATGTACTAGTTCTTCCTCAGCCTACAAGGCAATCCACCACACCACACTGGATTAGGGTATTACACCACAACGGTAGCCCAAACCAGTATAAACCTTGTGTCCCTTGTTCTTTGGATCTGACGAGATAGGCCTAGGGATCGGTGAGTAGACGAGCTAGGGCGGAAGGAGAGATCTTCACGCGCACCCGAGAGTTTGAACCTCAAGGGTTTTGCTGGAACCCTAGACCCGACAGCGCTTTAGACTCCTCATGGGCTGCTCTTCTGCATGTCATGCTAGCACACACTGTGGACTCGTCAAGGTCACTTCGAGACCTAGCATGCATGCGAGCGCCGAGGGCTCGACGTAGCCCCATCATTAGCGATGGTCTCCCTGATGGGCATGGAATGCTTTGGGAGGCTTGGCTCTTTGGCCTTCTCTATCATCGCGTCACCTCCCGCGACAGACACCGTTTGTGGCGCTACCTCTCCCCCCGAGGCTTCCTCTCTTGACTCGATCCCCCTAGCTAAGGGAGGAAAGTCCTCGTTCGGCTTAGGAGAATCCACACGCTCCTCTTCTGCCATGGCACGCTCTGTCCTAGCCTCAGGGCGACGGGCGGCCTCCGCGTGCCCCTCATAGTCTGTTGGGGTGTGTGGGCCTCCTCGGTCTGCACTGCGTGCGAGGGCATGGCGGGCATCATAGGCCCCCTCGGGTCGAGGGCCTTCTTTTCTATGTAGGCTACCTGCTTGGCGCAGGGTGATGTCCACTACACAACTTATTCTTGTAGACTCGTGTTGGGCCTCCGAGCGCAGAGTTATGTAGGACAATAGAAAAAATCTCTCAAGTGGATGTCCTAAGGTCTATGAATCCATGCTAGGCATAGGATGAAGACGGTCTCTCTCAAACGACCTTGCAATCAAATACAAGAAATCTCTTGTGTCCCCAACACACCCAATACGATGGTAAATTGTATAGGTGGACTAGTTTGGCCAAGAGACGGTGATACAAGTGTAGTATGGATAGTAGATATAGGTTTTTGTAAACTTAAAAAAATAAAAATAACAAGGTATTAGTAACAAAAGTGATCACAAATGGTATTGCAATGTTTGGAAACAAGGCCTAAGGTTCATACTTTCACTAGTGCAATCTCTCAATAATGCTAACATAATAGAATCATAAAAAACCTCAACGTGCGACAAAGAATCACTCCAAAGTTCTTATCAAGTAGAGAACATAAGTGGAAATTGTTTGCAGGGTACGAAAATACCTCAAAGTTATCCCTTCCGATCAATCTATTGAGCTATTCCTATAAGTGTCACAAACATCCCAAGAGTTCGTACTAAAATAACACCATATGATACACATCGATCAACTCTAATATCAGCTACATACTCCAATGTCACCACAAGTATTCGTGAGTCAATTACACGATATTCAATCTAACACAAAGAACTTCAAAGGGTGCCCCAAAGTTTCTATAGGAGAAAGTAGGATGAAAGCGTGCATCAAGCCCTATGCATAGATTACCCAAATGTCATGATAATCCATGAGTTGAATACCAAAGAGTATATCAAGTGCATCAATAGAACACCCCATTGACACCATGGGTATCCATATGCAAGACATACATCAAGTGTTCTTTAATCAAAAATGTACCCACAAGTATAGGGGAGCTATCGTAGTCCTTTCGATAAGTAAGAGTGTCGAACTCAACGAGGAGCAGAAGGAAATGATAGGCAGTTTTCGGGAAGGTATTCTCCGCGAGCACTGAAATTATCGATAACAGATAGTTTTGTGATAAGGTAATTCGTAACGAGTAACAAGTAATAAAAGTAAATAAGGTGCGGCAAGATGTCCCAATCCTTTTTGTATCAAAGGAAAATCTTGGACAAACTCTTACATAAAGGAAAGCGCTCCTGAGGACACATGGGAATTATCATCAAGCTAGTTTTCATCATGCTCATATAATTCGTGTTCGTTACTTTGCTAATTTGGTATGTGGGTGGACCGGTGCTTGGGTACTGACCTTCCTTTGACAAGCATCCCACTTATGATTAACCTCCATTGCAAGCATCCCCAACTGCAAAAGAAGTATTAAGGAAAACCTAACCATAGCATGAAACATATGGATCTAAATCAGCCCCTTACGAAGAAACACATAAACTAGGGTTAAGCTTCTGTCACTCTAGCAACCCATCATCTACTTATTACTTCCCAATGCCTTCCTCTAGGCCCAAACAATGGTGAGGTGTCATGTAGTCGACGTTCACATAACACCACTAGAGGAAAGACAACATACATCTCATCAAAATATCGAACGAATACTAAATTCACATGACTACTTCATTGATGAAGCAATTGCAAACTATTCACAATGTCAAGTATGAATCAGAACTTCATTGAAAACTAACAAACTATGATCTCGTTCATTGAAGCAATTGCAATTTATCATAACATCGGAAAGAGTCAATATAAGAGCTTTTCAGCAAGTCCACATACTCAACTATCATTTAGTCTTTCACAATTGCTTACACTCATGCAATACTTATGGGAATGGAGTTTTAATCGGAGACAGAGAAAGATAGGGGCTTATGGTGTTGCCTCCCAACCTTTTACCTCAAGGGTAATGTCAACATAATAGTTTATGATAACTTACATACAATTGGATATATATATCAGGATCTTTCCAACACACAGTGCTTACCAAAGGATAAAGTGAAAAAGGAAGCGTGAAGATCACCATGACTCTTGTACAAGGTATAAGACAAGAATAAAAGACAGTCCCTTCGTAGAGGGAAGCAGAGGTTGTCATGTGCTTTTATGGTTGGATACACAAAATCTTAATGCAAAAGAACATCACTTCATATTGCCACTTGTGATAGGGACCTTTATTATGCAGTCTGTTGCTTTTATTGCTTCCATATCACAAGATCATATAAAGCTTATTTTCTCCACACTAATAGATATTTAGAGAGCAATTTTTATTGCTTGCAACAATGACAACTTACTTGAAGGATCTTACTCAATCCATAGGTAGATATGGTGGACTCTCATGGCAAAACTAGGTTCATGGATGTTTGGAAGCACAAGTAGTATCTCTACATGGTGCAAGGATTTTGGCTAGCATGAGGGGGAAAGGCAAGCTCAACATGTTGGATGATCCATGACAATATACTTTGTTTCAGATATAAGAAAACATAACCCATTACGTTGTCTTCCTTGTCCAATATCAACTTTGTAGCATGCCATATTTTAATGAGTGCTCACAATCATAAAAGATGTCCAAGATAGTAGAGTTATATGTGAAAACCTCTCTTTCTTTATTACTTCCTATTAATCGCAATGATGACCAAAACTATGTTTGTCAACTCTCAACAACTTTTATTCATCATACTCTTTATATGTGAAGTCATTACTTTCCATAAGATCAATATGATCTCTTTATTTCTTTTTATTCTCTCTTTTATTCCCTCATGATCATAGTGAGATAACCAAGCCCTTAACTCAAAACTAATCTTTATTATATATATAGCTCACTCACTCGATTACATAGATAAGGATCATAAAGCAAAGCTCACAACTAGATCATACTAAACTTTATTCTACTAGATCAAGATATGACCAAAAGGACCGAACTAAGATAAACGGTAAAGATAGAAGTGTGATGGTGATACGATACTGGGGCGCCTCCCCCAAGCTTGGCAGTTTCCAAGGGGAGTGCCCATACCCATTTGATTATATCTCTTTCTTCAGAGGTGGTGATGATGGAGTTGTTGACGACGTAGGCTTCTTCCTTAATTTGCGCTTGAGGATAGAATATTTCTCGCTTAGGTCGTCGATTTCTTCCTCAAGGCTTAATATCCTTTTGCATAGTTCCTGTTTGTTCTCCTGCAAGAGGCAAAAAGGGATAAACTTGATCTTAGGTTTCTTTGCTCTATCAGGGAGGCTTGACTTTTTGAACTCCACATGCATGTCCCCAGGTTGAGGTAATGGGACTTCATCTTCATCTGAGCTCGTCTCCTCCTTTTCCCTAGGATCACAGTCTTCTTCTTCCTCCGTGGTCCAACCACAATGCTCCAAGTCCCCATAGACCTTAGGGTCTGCAAGATAATCAGCCACATAGCTTTATCCCTCCGAATCCTGTGACGACATATTGCTCTAATCTGCGGTAGAAACAACTCAAAACAAAAACAGAGGATTTTGTCGTGGTACGGTAGTCAAAACCTTCAGGGAATATATAATGAATTTTTACCGACCGAAAGAAGTATCGTACAAGAAAACGGAGCCCGGAGGGCACACGAGGCAGGGGGCGCGCCCTCCACCCTCGTGGATTGTCACACCCTGCATTTTGTAACATGTTATTTGTATCTTTGAAGCATGAAAATTTGGACCAGCAAAATTTTTAGCATCATTTGGCTTTATTTGGAATTGAGTTTTCTTCATATGCTTTTTCATGTGCTCATTAAAGTCAACTATGACCTCTTGTAGAATTCATCCCCATACCCAAAACTTTTGCCCAATGATCATGCCAAGTGTTATATAACAGTATAGTATTTTCTTACAAAATTAATTTGGCCAAAAGGTATTTTATAAATTTAGTTATCCAAAAACCCCTGAATTGAGATTTGCACTGCAAGTACTTGATTTAGGGTGAGAAAATTATTTCAAAAGGTTTATTTGAGACCTAGTAGTCATAGGACTTCCAGAAACCTCAAAGGTATAATTTTAAAAGTTATTTTCCTATTTTATTTAAAAGCTTTTTCTTAAGGCCAGAAATGGTCTTTAATAGGGGAAAATTATTTAACTGTTTCAAAATATTTGCCAAAATTCAGAGAGACTCAGAGGACATATATTATCCATATATAAGAGTTTCAACACTTGGTCATGTTCAAAATAATGGGCTAAACCCTCTAAAACCCTTTCTGGATATTTCAAGCTTTTGAAATATTTACAAAGGAAATATTCTCCAAAAATTCCAGGGAAATTCTGTCATGTCATATATGACATATGTGATGATCTTGCCAAGTCCCATGCCTTGGGAAGCAAGAAAACATCCTCAAACCCCTTCATAACCATTCTGTGCATATTTGAAGTTTGAGCAACTTTACATTGTCAAACTTGTCCAAATGCTCTCAAACTTGGTGCACATGCTAGAATGACCTAATAAGGCATCTAGACCAAATGGCACAAGATTTGGAATAGAGCAACTTGATCAGATCACCTCAAAACCCTTTCTGTTCAAATGCAAATTTGAACAACTTTACATTACCAACTTTTTATATGGAGCTTCAAACTTTGTGGGCATGATCAATACCCCAAATGATGATGCTACACCAAGTGGTGCATCAAGGGGAGATGATTAGCTTGACTCAAACAAGATGAAGCTGTTTCTGTTGATTTCTAGGGTTCACCAAAGTTACATTGGCTAGTTTCTTCAAATGAGCCCAAATTTGGTGAACCATCCTATTTTCTCATGTCTTTCAGTCTTGTTAAGTGCCATGTCAAGTGGAGGTCATTTGCTTGACCAAGCACTGATCAAACACCTTCTGCAGATTTACTAAAACCCTCATCCTGATCACTTTGACTCTTCTCCATGGCCTCAACTTTTTACCACATGATCATTGAGTTACTAGCTACCCCCAGTAACTTCCCCAGCACCCCAGCTCCATGATTGAGGGGTAAGAACCCTGTTTTACCTTGCTGGACAGCAAGTTTTCACCAAGTCACCAGCACCCTCACTCTCTCTCAGCATCTCCAGCGCATCCAAGGCCGCAAGCCATTTCTTTACTCCCCCCTCAACCTTCTAGACACTCTTGGACACGTTGGTTTTGACCAGAACGGCGAGAGCGCGATGATGCCAGCAATACGCACGCTCTGGAGCGCGCTATAGTGCACCTCCGCACGGTGGCTCCAGCCAATCAGCCTCCCCCGACAGCCTCGGGCCTCTCCTTCGCGCCAGTCGAGGCATCTCGACGTCCGCAACCTCCCCGGCGCTGTCCTCCCTCCTCCCGCGCCCTCGAGTGGCCGTCGTCGCACGCGCGCTGGCCGCCCGCAACGGCCACTCCTCTGCCTCGCACACGCGCTTCGACTGGAAGGCCCCCCGCTCCTCCTCTCACCTCTACTGGACGTGGGGCTCGTCCAGGAACTCCGTGGACTCATCCCCTTGGCCTCCCGTGCGCTGTAGCCTCGAACCGGAGCTCGCCGGCGCACTGGACCACGGGCCTCCGTCGACCTCCTATATATAGCCCCTCCCGAGCCTCTCCAACAGCACCAGCAGCTCCACTTCACTCCACTGAGCCCCCCAGCACCGTCCACTCCTCCCCAGGTCGTCCCAGTGCTCGGGATCGACCGGGGCTCCGCCGCGTCGGGCTGCCGGTGATCCCGCAGTACGAGCCACCCCTGCCCTTCCTTTCACCCGATTCGGAACAGCCGTGCTCCACTGACCCTTTCCCCCCTGTTTCCCCCTCCGTTTGCAGTCGGAAACGACCGAAGCAACGACCCTCCGACGAGCTTCCGCCGTCCCACCTCGCCGCCGGCGAACCTGACCTCCCCGGCGTGCCGCACCACCACCACTGCAACCGCCACTCGACGCTGAGTCCATCCCTGGCCTTTGTTGCAGTCGTCGTGGCCGGAAACCTCGCCGGTGAGCTCGCCGTCGCCGTGGCCGCAAGGTTGGAGATGATAGGCGGGCCCCGCCTGCCATCCCCACACCTCTCTCCCCCTCCTCTCTGCCGCTGACCCACGGGCCCCGCCCGTCAGGTTCAAAAACCTGACGTGCGCGCGCAGGCACCCGTGCGGCTGGGCTGGTCCGCCTGGGCCGTGCACTGTGGTCTTCTCTGGCCCAGTGCACAGGACACATTTTTCTTTTTTTCTTTTCTGTGATTGTTTTAAACATTTCTACAGAAAAGAATAGTGGTCCAAATAAAATGATTCCAACTCCTAAAATCTTGTAATATTCCAACCTATTTAATGGTACCACTTTCACTCAAATCCATGAAACTTTTCTGTTTTGTTCAAATTTAAATTCAAATTTGAGCAGTAAAACCCCTGTTCTAAAATCAATATATTCCATTCTGTTACTCCAAAACTCCAACTATGAATTTCCCCCATATTAGAAATTCCTCTAGTATTTTACAAAAATGAGTTGACATTTATCCGAGCACTTTAATTTTTCTGTTTTGTTTGTATTCTTATTTTCCCGTGGTTATTATGCGACGTATAGATCCCGTATTTGACGAAGTTGCTGTGGAAGAAGAAGGAGAAGGATTTGAAGACTTTGAAGACCAAGACAATCCAGGCAAGCAGCCCTTTGACCATGATACACTTGTTTTGCGGAACCCGTTGTTTCCAATGCATGATGATAGATTCACGATGGTGACCTAGTTGAACCCACCACATGATGCATGCTTGATCTTGATCTTGCTAAGTGCTAGATGACATGCAAATAGTTGGTCATGAAGCTTAAATGATGCATGTGTGATTTTAACCCTCGTAGTTGAAATCTTTGCATGAACCCATCGGGTGCCCCTAATGCCCGAGGGTGATGATGTGTTAGGTCATCACTTGAGGAAGAAGTGATGTGCCGGTAAAATCATGTGCATGGTGAAATGATGGATTAGATTTATGTGTGACTACCGTCCCAACCAAACATGTGCAACCACACTACCCCTTATGGGACGGGGCTTTATTGATTACTTAGGTCGATACTAGCATGGTGCCCGCATTACTAGTGACGGGAAGACTTGAGGTCTTTCCCGGGACGGGGTCGTGCTTGGATAGACGACCATGACTGTTTTCACAGGGCACCGGACACACCGTTGGTCCCTTCGGGTACGCGTGACATTGAAATTAGGGCAAGTCCCGTGATTTATTGTTTGTACCCGAGGGCCGTGTTCCAACGAGTGGACTCTATGTTAGTGTCGTCTGAGGAAAGGTAATGACCGGGTGCTTACCCCGGGCACTTGAGGTACCGCGGGTCGTGGATGACACGGAAGTTCCCCGGATCTTGTGGGTAAAGTGTACAACCTCTGCAGAGTGTCAAACTATTCGAATAGCCGTGTCCACGGTCATGGGCAGTTGGGTGGTGCTACTTAAACTATGTCCAGAATTTTACTTCATCGGTGATAGTATGTGTGTGATAAGTCAAGGGTGGTGACTTGACTCGATGAGTTGAATCGTATTCATGTTGATATCGGTATCCTGTCTTCGAGGTTACGCGAGTTTATTGATGCATTAACTTGATGGGAGAATATTTATTCTAGCCTTTTGCTAGATTGTTCATTATTGTTCCATTGCATTGTTACCACATCATGGGTTGCTTGCGAGTACATTCAAAGTACTCATTAGCTTGCCACTGGTTATTTAATTGGCCAGGCATGGAAGAACAGGAATATGAGGAAGAGTTCTTTGGAGACGAACATGCAAACTAGGACGCTATCCCAGTCAGAATGCATGTAGGGTTAAGGCAGATGGCATGAGTTCTACCCGTTATCGAAGACTTCCGCTATTTGAGTTATTTGCTATTCAGCCCGTGAGGCTCTATCTATGTAAGACTTGGCTATAATGGCCTTAATTCGTGTAAGACTATTTGTATGGATGTAAGACTCTTGTTATTTCAGCTTCTGTGTGTTCAGTGAGCATTGATCTCTGGGATCACTGTACACGTGCATTCGGTGATCTCGACTTCTAAGTCGGGGTCCCCACAGAGCTGGTATCAAAGCCATCCTGACTGTAGGAAGCCTTAGTTAGCATGGGCGTTAGTTAGATGAGACCCTTTTTCAAAAACCTTCTGAACCTCTCTTCTTTTCTAAACCTGAGATTTCATCAGCTTATTAACCCCTCCTATTCCACCTTTGTAGATGGCCGCTGTACCCGAAGAGCACCTGACCACTGGGTTTCCCTTACTTCTCGAGGATAGCCTCCAGGAGTGTCAGTTCCACAGAGCACCCATCCTCACCTACCTTGAGCATTGGGTGAGCGATACTGAGGTGGAGTACCATGTGGAAGTGATCGTGAAGGCAAACGATCCTCCCACAAGTTGGTTCTTCGAGGGACCCTAGATGGCAACACTACCACTCACTGTCGAGGCTGCTGCACTCAAGGCATTAACCCGTCTCCGCGAGCTTCTTCCGGAGATGGCAGCCAAGATGACAACTCGCTTCTTACCTTACCAGAAGGAAGGTGAAGAAGAAAGCAGCGCACTAGCCCCTTCGCTGAAGGAAGGACTCTCGCTTCGGTTCCAGACCTACTTCAGTCTATGTGCCGACAGCTTGGCACAAGACTTGGCCTCGGAATCAATGAAGCTTCGAGAAGAACTTCACAAGACCAAGGCACTTCTTCGTCGAGCTCAAGAGAAGGCAAATAGGATCAAGAAGGAAGGAGAACCTTCTGGACAACCCGCTATCGCATATCGAGGCGGAAGGCCCTCCGAGGATGTATCTTCCAAGAATGAGGAACCACCTCGGCGACGCCGGATGACAGCAAGGGAATATCGCAAGCTTTTCCCTGCACCACTGACGAAGCACCGTCGTATCCAACTCCTCCACTCCCCCACACCCTCGAGTGACAAGGGGGCCCAGACAGATGAAGACAAGGAGGAAGACCCAGAAGAGCCGGAATACGCGACCGAGCATTCCGGCGCTTAGGCATTATTCGCTACTCGGATATGCCAGTTGTAACCTCTACGGTAGGATAGGTCGTGTAACCCCTATGCGCAGTCGAGTCCTTGTATGGTTCATATGAAACCATCTAGTGTTTGCTTTTGTTGTGTCTGGATGTAAGTCGTATTCTTCCTTCGGGAATGTGTAAACGACTACATCACCCATTTGGATTTTAATGAATGTGTTTTGGCCTTTCGGCCCTTGCATGATTTGATTTAGTGTCACACCCACCCCCTTACTAGGCACCCATCTATCTTGCTTTCGCTCTTCCGAGTCATGAGACCTTTTACCGCTCCAACAGGATGCCTGTTGTAACTCGTACTGGTACCTCTACCCAGCAGCCCGAAGCCGGAGCATCCTCTCAGCCAGAGGCAGGCCACGACCAAACCAACGACCAAGCTCCACCACCACCTCCTCCAAGCATGGACATGGCTCAGCTCCTCCAAGCTTTCCGAGAGGAACGCCAAGCCAACACTGCAGCTCTTCAGCTGATTGCTCAAGCTGTCACCAACACCCGCCAACCGGCGGGGAATGGCAATGGACGTTCCACGTTGGCAGAGTTCAAGAAGCATGCACCGCCAACTTTCATCGAGACTGCTGAACCCCTGGATGCAGATGACTGGGTCCGTTCCATTGAGGAAATTCTGGAACTAGTCGGATGCACCGAAGACCGCGAGAAGGTGGCTTATGCAGCCCACTACCTCGGGGGGACTGCTAGAGCTTGGTGGGATGGATTCAAGGTCATGCATGCTGAACAAGACATCACTTGGGTTAACTTCAAGGCAGAATTCCGCAAGGCCCACATTCCTTCCGAAATCATGGCTATCAAAAAGCGTGAGTTCCGAGCCCTGAAGCAAGGAAGTGGCACCGTCAAGGAGTACATGCAGAAGTTCAGTATTCTGTCAAGGTATGCCCGTGAAGATGTCAGCACTGATGCTGCCAAAAGGGAGCGCTTCATGGAAGGCCTCAATCAGACTCTGCAATACTCGCTTGTCATGTGCGACTGCCCGTCTTTCCCTGACCTGGTGAACAAGGCACTTATGCTTGAAGACAAGCGGCGTGCTTTGGAAGACACTCGCAAGCGCAAGTTGGTCAGTAAGGGAAGTTCCAGCAACCAGAAGCCTCGTCCGTGGCAGTCAGCCCCGGCCAAGCCAACCTATCAGCAACCAAGAGCTCCTGCACCTCGTGCCAACCCTCAGCCTCAGCAGTATGCCAACCCCAGGCCAGCTTTCAACCCCAATACCAGTGGTGGCCACAAGATCAATCCAAACCAAGTCACTTGCTTTGGATGTGGTCAGCCCGGACACATCTCAAGGGTGTGCCCCAACAAGAAGCCTGATGCCCCGCGCCCCAATGTGCAGAACCAGGAACAAGGCCGTGGAATGCCACCAAGGAACCCAGCTCCTCGCAATCCACCGAACCATGGGAAGGGGCGTGTGAATCACGTCACTGCTGAAGAAGCCCAGGAAGACCCGGACGTCGTGTTGGGTACATTCCTTGTCAACTCAGCACCTACAACTGTCTTGTTTGATTCTGGAGCAACGCATTCATTTGTCACTCAAAGATTTGCATTAAAAAGTGGCATGACCCCTACACCCCTGAATAACCCTATGGTGGTACAAACCCCCGGAGCCGAGATGAGAGCCAAGATAGGCTGTAAAGGAGTCGGTATTACCATTAACGGTGTAGATTTCCTAGCAGACCTCATCATCCTGAGATCGCAAGGCTTGGATGTGATCTTAGGGATGGATTGGCTCAGTAAGCACCAAGGCTTGTTAGACTGTGCCAATCGGACTGTCACTGTGACCAATGACCAAGGAGTCGAAGTCAAGTTTGCTTCCAACTCCTCTTCCGCTCAAGCCGCTAAAGTTAACTGTCTGTCTGAAGTTGGGCTAGATCAAGTACCGGTGGTATGTGAGTATCCTGATGTCTTTTCGGATGAACTACCAGGAATGCCCCCTGACCATGACATTGAGTTCATCATCGAGCTCGTGCCCGGAGCAGGACCCATCTATAAGAAGCCTTATAGAATGGGGACGGAGGAATTAGCCGAGTTGAAGAAGCAGCTGGAAGAGCAGCTAAGGAAGGGATTTATCCGCCCAAGTGCCTCCCGTTGGGGATCTCCTGTTCTGTTTGTGGCAAAGAGAGACGGTACCATCCGCTTATGCATTGACTATCGTTCCCTCAATGAAGTTACAATCAAGAACAAGTATCCACTTCCCAAGATCGAAGATCTGTTTGATCAGCTCAGCGGAGCCAAGGTGTTCTCCAAGATCGACCTCAGATCTGGGTACTACCAGCTGAAGATCAGACCCCAAGATATTCCGAAGACGACATTCGTAACCAGATATGGCCTGGACGAGTGCACGGTCATGTCTTTTGGGTTAACCAATGCCCCGGCCTACTTCATGTATCTCATGAATAAAGTCTTCATGGAATATTTGGACAAGTTTGTTGTTGTCTTCATTGATGACATTCTTGTGTTCTCGAAGTCGGAGGAAGAGCACGAGCAGCATCTGAGGATGGTCCTAGACAAGCTTCGTGAGCACCAACTGTATGCCAAATTCAGCAAGTGTGAGTTCTGGCTGCATAAAGTTGGATTCTTAGGTCATGTCTTGACCGAGGAAGGATTATCTGTTGATCCTGCAAAAATCGAAGCGGTGACCCAATGGCAATCTCCAATGACCGTCAAGGAAGTTAGAAGCTTCCTCGGACTAGCAGGTTATTACCGCAAGTTCGTGGAAGGATTCTCTAGCATTGCACGACCAATGACTCAGCTCCTCAAGAAGGACAAGAAGTTCGAGTGGACGCCAAAATGCGAAGAGAGCTTCCAAGAGCTCAAGAAGAGATTGACCACCGCCCCAGTTCTGGCAACACCTGATATTCACAAGGAGTTCGTGATATATTGTGATGCCTCTCGAACCGGATTGGGAAGCGTTCTGATGCAAGAAGGCCGCGTCATAGCATACCTCTCCAGGCAGCTACGACCACATGAGGAGAATTACGCTACTCACGATCTTGAGCTAGCGGCAGTAGTTCATGCCTTGAAGACATGGCGGCATTACCTCCTAGGGAAACGGTGTGAGATCTACACAGACCACAAAAGTCTGAAGTACATTTTCACCCAAAAGGAATTGAACATGAGGCAGCGGAGATGGTTGGAACTCATCAAAGACTATGACCTCAGTGTTCAGTATCACCCTGGGAAGGCCAACGTGGTGGCCGATGCCTTAAGCAGGAAGGCTTGCTCTTTGAATGCCGTTATTCAAGAAAGGCAGCCAGCCTTGTTTAAGGAGATCGAACAATTCAGTTTGGAATTGGTCACCCCTGGATTTCTGGATCATTTGGAAGTCAGACCAACCCTGTTGGACGACGTCAAGAAGGCACAAGATGGACACGCAAGCATCGAAGGTATCAAGAAGAAGATGAAGCTGGGCAAGGCCCCAGGATTCTCTGAAGATGAGCACGGGATTGTTTGGTACAAAGGTCGCATCTGCATACCAAACAACACCGAGCTGAAGACGCTGATTCTGCAAGAAGCCCACGACACTCTGTATTCCATCCACCCCGGAGAAACCAAGATGTATCAAGACTTGAAGGCACGATTCTGGTGGCACGGGATGAAAAGAGAGATTGCAACCTATGTTGCAAAGTGTGATGTGTGCCAAAGGGTCAAGGCTGAATATCAGCGACCTGCTGGATTGCTTCAACCCCTCAAAGTTCCTGAGTGGAAGTGGGATAAAATCGGAATGGACTTCATCACTGGATTACCAAGGTCGAATAGAGGACATGACTCTATCTGGGTCATAGTCGATCATTTGACCAAGGTGGCCCATTTCATTCCTGTCAAGACCACTTATGATGGCAACCGGCTGGCAGCTCTCTACATCGACCGAATCGTAAGTCTTCACGGTGTTCCCAAGGAGATTGTGTCAGATCGAGGAACCCAGTTCACCTCTAGGTTCTGGAAGAAGTTCCAAGAAGCCCTGGGAACCAAGTTGTCTTTCAGCACATCTTTCCACCCACAGACCGGAGGTCAGACAGAGCGAGTCAATCAGATTCTCGAAGATATGCTCCGAGCCTGTGTCTTGGCATATGGAGCCAAGTGGGAAGACTGTCTCCCTTTTGCCGAGTTCTCCTATAACAACAGTTACCAGTCAAGCCTTCATATGGCACCATTTGAGGTGTTGTACGGACGCAGATGTCGCACACCCCTCAACTGGTCAGAGACTGGAGAAGGACTAGTCTTTGGACCGGATAATCTCCGCGCAGCAGAAGAGCAAGTCCAACTAGTCAGAGAGCAATTAAAGGCAGCCAAGTCAAGGCAGAAGAGTTATGCTGACACTCACCGTCGGAACATGAGTTTTCATGTCGGGGACCATGTGTACCTGCGGGTAACCCCTCTAAAAGGAACCAAGCGTTTCCACGTCAAGGGGAAGCTCGCACCAAGGTTCATTAGACCCATTGAGATCACTGCACGACGAGGAGAAGTGACTTACCAGTTGGAACTACCACCTGAGCTATCCGATGTGCACAATGTTTTCCATGTGTCACAACTCCGGAAATGTCTCCAAGTTCCAGACAAGCCTAATCTCTACAAGGATGTGGATCACCAAGCCATTGATCTGCAGCCTGATTTGACCTACCGCGAGAAGCCCATTCGCATTCTGGACGAAGCAGAACGACGTACGCATAGCCGTACCATCAAGTATTTCAAGGTCCAGTGGAGCAACCACACCGAAGCAGAAGCAACCTGGGAACGAGAAGACTATCTTAGATCCGAGTTTCCCGATCTCTTTTAAGCCCTAGTTTAGGAATCTCGGGGACAAGATTCTTGTAAGGGGGGTAGGTCTGTCACACCCTGCATTTTGTAACATGTTATTTGTATCTTTGAAGCATGAAAATTTGGACCAACAAAAATTTTAGCATCATTTGGCTTTATTTGGAATTGAGTTTTCTTCATATGCTTTTTCATGTGCTCATTAAAGTCAACTATGACCTCTTGTAGAGTTCATCCCCATACCCAAAACTTTTGCCCAATGATCATGCCAAGTGTTATATAACAATATAGTATTTTCTTACAAAATTAATTTGGCCAAAAGGTATTTTATAAATTTAGTTTTCCAAAAACCCCTGAATTGAGATTTGCACTGCAAGTACTTGATTTAGGGTGAGAAAATTATTTCAAAAGGTTTATTTGAGACCTAGTAGTCATTGGACTTCCAGAAACCTCAAAGGTATAATTTTAAAAGTTATTTTCCTATTTTATTTAAAAGCTTTTTCTTAAGGCCAGAAATGGCCTTTAATAGGGGAAAATTATTTAACTGTTTCAAAAATATTTGCCAAAATTCAGAGAGACTCAGAGGACATATATTATCCATATATAAGAGTTTCAACACTTGGTCATGTTCAAAATAATGGGCTAAACCCTCTAAAACCCTTTCTGGATATTTCAAGCTTTTGAAATATTTACAAAGGAAATATTCTCCAAAAATTCCAGGGAAATTCTATCATGTCATATATGACATATGTGATGATCTTGCCAAGTCCCATGCCTTGGGAAGCAAGAAAACATCCTCAAACCCCTTCATAACCATTCTGTCCATATTTGAAGTTTGAGCAACTTTACATTGCCAAACTTTTCCAAATGCTCTCAAACTTGGTGCACATGCTAGAATGACCTAATAAGGCATCTAGACCAAATGGCACAAGATTTGGAATAGAGCAACTTGATCAGATCACCTCAAAACCCTTTCTGTTCAAATGCAAATTTGAACAACTTTACATTACCAACTTTTTATCTGGAGCTTCAAACTTTGTGGGCATGATCAATACCCCAAATGATGATGCTACACCAAGTGGTGCATCAAGGGGAGATGATTAGCTTGACTCAAACAAGATGAAGTTGTTTCTGTTGATTTCTAGGGTTCACCAAAGTTACATTGGCTAGTTTCTTCAAATGAGCTCAAATTTGGTGAAGCACCCCATTTTTTCATGTCTTTCAATCCTGTTAAGTGCCATGTCAAGTGGAGGTCATTTGCTTGACCAAGCACTGATCAAACACCTTCTGCAGATTTACTAAAACCCTCATCCTGATCACATTGACTCTTCTCCATGGCCTCAACTTTTTACCACATGATCATTGAGTTACTAGCTACCCCCAGTAACTTCCCCAGCACCCCAGCTCCATGATTGAGGGGTAAGAACCCTATTTTACCTTGCTGGACAGCAAGTTTTCACCAAGTCACCAGCACCCTCACTCTCTCTCAGCATCTCCAGGGCATCCAAGGCCGCAGGCCATTTCTTTACTCCCCCCTCAACCTTCTAGACACTCTTGGACACGTTGGTTTTGACCAGAACGGCGAGAGCGCGATGATGCCAGCAATACACACGCTCTGGAGCGCGCTACAGTGCACCTCCGCACGGTGGCTCCAGCCAATCAGCCTCCCCCGACAGCCTCGGGCCTCCCCTTCGCGCCAGTCGAGGCATCTCGACGTCCGCAACCTCCCCGGCGCTGTCCCCCCTCCTCCTGCGCCCTCCAGTGGCCGTCGTCGCACGCGCGCTGGCCGCCCGCAACGGCCACTCCTCTGCCTCGCACGCGCGCGTCGACTGGAAGGTCCCCCGCTCCTCCTCTCACCTCTACTGGACGTGGGGCTCGTCCAGGAACTCTGTGGACTCATCCCCTTGGCCTCCCGTGCGCTGTAGCCTCGAACCGGAGCTCGCCGGCGCATTGGACCACGGGCCTCCGTCGACCTCCTATATATAGCCCCTCCCGAGCCTCTCCAACAGCACCAGCAGCTCCACTTCACTCCACTGAGCCCCCCATCACCATCCACTCCTCCCCAGGTCGTCCCAGTGCTCGGGATCGACCGGAGCTCCGCCGCGTCGGGCCGCCGGTGATCCCGCAGTACGAGCCACCCCTGCCCTTCCTTTCACCCGATTCGGAACCGCCGTGCTCCACTGACCCTTTCCCCCTGTTTCCCCCTCCGTTTGCAGTCGGAAACGACCGGAGCAACGACCCTCCGATGAGCTTCCGCCGTCCCACCTCGCCGCCGGCGAACCTGACCTCCTCGGCGTGCCGCACCACCACCACTGCAACCGCCACTCGACGCTGAGTCCATCCCTAGCCTCTGTTGCCGTCGCCGTGGCCGGAAACCTCGCCGGTGAGCTCGCCGTCGCCGTGGCCGCAAGGTTGGAGATGACAGGCGGGCCCCGCCTGTCATCCCCACACCTCTCTCCCCCTCCTCTCTGCCGCTGACCCACGGGCCCCGCCCGTCAGGTTCAAAAACCTGACGTGCGCGCGCAGGCATCCGTGCGGCTGGGCTGGTCCGCTTGGGCCGTGCATTGTGGCCTTCTCTGGCCCAGTGCACAAGACACATTTTTCTTTTTTTCTTTTCTGTGATTGTTTTAAACATTTCTACAGAAAAGAATAATGGTCCAAATAAAATGATTCCAACTCCTAAAATCTTGTAATATTCCAACCTATTTAATGGTACCACTTTCACTCAAATCCATGAAACTTTTCTGTTCTATTCAAATTTAAATTCAAATTTGAGCAGTAAAACCCCTGTTCTAAAATCAATATATTCCATTCTGTTACTCCAAAACTCCAACTGTTGACATTTATCTGAGCACTTTATTTTTTCTGTTTTGTTTGTATTCTTATTTTCCCGTGGTTATTATGCAACGTATAGATCCCGTATTTGACGAAGTTTCTGTGGAAGAAGAAGGAGAAGGATTTGAAGACTTTGAAGACCAAGCCAATCTAGGCAAGCAGCTCTTTGACCATGATACACTTGTTTTGCGGAACCCGTTGTTTCCGATGCATGATGATAGATTCACGATGGTGACCTAGTTGAACCCACCACATGATGCATGCTTGATCTTGATCTTGCTAAGTGCTAGATGACATGCAAATAGTTGGTCATGAAGCTTAAATGATGCATGTGTGATTTTAACCCTCGTAGTTGAAATCTTTGCATGAACCCATCGGGTGCCCCTAATGCCCGAGGGTGATGATGTGTTAGGTCATCACTTGAGGAAGAAGTGATGTGCCGGTAAAATCATGTGCATGGTGAAATGATGGATTAGATTTATGTGTGACTACCGTCCCAACCAAACATGTGCAACCACACTACCCCTTATGGGACGGGGCTTTATTGATTACTTAGGTCGATACTAGCATGGTGCCCGCATTACTAGTGACGGGAAGACTTGAGGTATTTCCCGGGACGGGGTCGTGCTTGGATAGACGACCATGACTGTTTTCACAGGGCACCGGACACACCGTTGGTCCCTTCGGGTACACGTGACATTGAAATTAGGGCAAGTCCCATGATCTATTGTTTGTACCCGAGGGCCGTGTACCAACGAGTGGACTCTATGTTAGTGTCGTCTGAGGAAAGGTAATGACCGGGTGCTTACCCCGGGTACTTGAGGTACCGCGGGTCGTGGATGACACGGAAGTTCCCCGGATCTTGTGGGTAAAGTGTACAACCTCTGCAGAGTGTCAAACTATTCGAATAGCCGTGTCCACGGTCATGGACAGTTGGGTGGTGCTACTTAAACTATGTCCAGAATTTTACTTCATCGGTGATAGTATGTGTGTGATAAGTCAAGGGTGGTGACTTGACTCGATGAGTTGAATCGTATTCATGTTGATATCGGTAACCTGTCTTCGAGGTTACGCGAGTTTATTGATGCATTAACTTGATGGGAGAATATTTATTCTAGCCTTTTGCTAGATTGTTCATTATTGTTCCATTGCATTGTTACCACATCATGGGTTGCTTGCGAGTACATTCAAAGTACTCATTGGCTTGCCACTGGTTATTTAATTGGCGAGGCATGGAAGAACAGGAATATGAGGAAGAGTTCTTTGGAGACGAACATGCGAACTAGGACGCTATCCCAGTCAGAATGCCTGTAGGGTTAAGGCAGATGGCATGAGTTCTACCCGTTATCGAAGACTTCCGCTATTTGAGTTATTTGCTATTCAGCCCGTGAGGTTCTATCTATGTAAGACTTGGCTATAATGGCCTTAATTCGTGTAAGACTATTTGTATGGATGTAAGACTCGTGTTATTTCAGCTTCTGTGTGTTCAGTGAGCATTGATCTCTGGGATCACTGTACACGTGCATTCGGTGATCTCGACTTCTAAGTCGGGGTCCCCACATGGATGCCTCATGTCCCTTTCGGGCTACTTCTTATTTTCCTATTTTCTTAAATATTCCAAAACGGAGAAAAATTTATATTAGAACTCTTTTGGAGTCGGTTTATTTACCATACCACATACCTCTTCCTTTTCGGAGTCTAAAATGTTCTGGAAAGTGGCCCTTATGTACTCCTCCGGGGTTACGGTTTCAATAATATTAGTTTCAACATTTATGGGATTACCTGAGATATAATGTTTGAGTCTTTGGCCGTTCACCACCTTCGGATTTGTGCCTTTGAAGTTGTTGATTTTTTTGGCACCGGAATGATAGACCTCCTCGATAACATAAGGACCTTCCCATTTAGAGAGGAGTTTTCCTGTAAAAAATCTTAAACGAGAGTTGTATAGCAAAACATAATCGCCTACATTAAACTTACATTTTTGTATCCTTTTGTCATGCCATCTTTTAACTTTTTCTTTAAACAATTTGGGATTCTCATAGGCATGGGTTCTCCACTCATCAAGTGAGCTAATGTCAAATAACCTCTTCTCGCCGGCATGTTTGAAATCATAATTGAGCTCCTTAATGGCCCAATATGTCTTATGTTCTAGTTCGAGAGGTAAGTGACATGCTTTTCCATAAACCATTTTACACGGAGACATACCCATATGATTTTTATACGCAGTTCTATAGGCCCATAGTGCATCATCAAGTTTCTTGGACCAATTCTTTCTAGATCTATTAACAGTCTTTTGCAGAATTAATTTCAGCTCCCTATTACTCAGTTCTACTTGACCACTAGACTGTGGTGATATGGGGGTGCAATTCTATGATTAACAACGTACTTAGCAAGCATTTTACGAAAAGCACCATGAATAAAATGTGAACCACCATCAGTCATTAAGTATCTAGGGACTCCAAACCTCGGAAAAATAACTTCTTTAAGCATCTTAATAGAAGTGTTATGATCAACACTACTAGTTGGAATAGCTTCTACCCACTTAGAAACGTAATCAACATCAACTATAATATGTGTATACCTATTAGAGGGAGGAAACGGTCCCATATAATCAAAGCCCCAAACATCAAATGGTTCAATAACAAATGAATAGTTCATAGGCATTTCTTGACGTCTACTAATGTAACCAATTCTTTGACATTCATCACAAGACAAGACAAACTTACGGGCATCCTTGAAGAGAGTAGGCCAATAAAAACCAGATTGCAATACCTTATGTGCAATTCTATCTCCAGCATGGTGTTCTCCATAAGCCTCGAGTGACACTTGCGTAGGATCTGTTCATGTTCATGCTCAGGTACAGAACGTCTAATAACACCATCTACTCCTTCTTTATAAAGGTGTGGGTCATCCCAGAAGTAATGTCTTAAATCATAGAAAAACTTTTTCCTTTTGCTGGTATGTGAAACTAGGTGGTATAAATTTAGCAACAATGTAATTGGCATAATCAGCATACCAAGGAGCGGTACGAGAAGCATTTATGACAGCTAATTGTTCATCAGGAAAGCTATCATCAATAGGTAGTGGGTCATCAAGAACATTCTCTAACATAGACAAGTTGTCTACAACGGGGTTCTCAGCTCCCTTCCTATTAATAATTTGCAAATCAAATTCTTGTAGCAAGAGAACCCATCTAATAAGTCTAGGTTTAGCATCTTTCTTCTCCATAAGATATTTAATAGCAGCATGATTAGTGTGAAAAGTTACTTTAGAATCAACGATGTAAGGTCTGCACTTATCACAGGCAAATGCAACTGCTAAAAATTCTTTTTCAGTAGTAGCATAATTTATCTGGGCACTGTCCAGAGTTTTACTAGCATATTGGATAACATTCAATTTCTTATCAACTCTTTGTCCTAGAACAGCACCTACAGCATAATCACTAGCATCACCCATAATTTCAAAGGGTAAATTCCAATCAGGTGGCTGAACAATAGGTGCAGAGATCAAGGCGTTCTTAAGTATTTCAAATGCTTCTACACAATCATCATCAAAGACAAAAGGAACATCTTTTCGTAAGAGATTAGTTAGAGGCCTAGAGATTTTTTAGAAGTCCTTAATGAACGTCCTATAAAAACCGGCATGACCAAGGAAACTTCTTATACCTTTAATGTCTTTAGGACACGGCATCTTTTCAATAGCATCAACTTTAGCTTTATCAACTTCAATACCTCTTTAAGAAATTTTATGCCCCAAGATAGTACCTTCATTAACCATAAAGTGGCACTTTTCCCAATTCAAGACAAGATTAGTTTCTTCACATCTCTGCAAAACTCGATCAAGGTTGCTTAAGTAATCATCAAAAGAAGTTCCATAAACGGAAAAATCATCCATGAAAACCTCAACAATCTTTTCACAAAAATCAGAGAATATAGCCATCATGCATCTTTGAAAGGTAGCAGGTGCATTACATAAACCCAAAGGCATACGTCTATAAGCCAGGGTACCGAAAGGGCAAGTAAAAGTGGTCTTTTCTTGATCCTCTTTTGACACAGGTATTTGAGAGAAACCAGAATAGCCATCTAGAAAGTAAAAATGTGTATGTTTGGATAATATTTCTAGCATTTGATCAATAAAAGGTAAGGGGCAATGATCCTTTTTAGTAGCTTTATTTAATCTGCGAAAATCAATTACCATTCTATAACCTGTAACAATTCTTTGTGGGATCAATTCATCTTTATCATTAGAAACAACAGTAATACCTCCCTTCTTAGGGACACAATGGACAGGACTTACGCACTGACTATCAGCAACAGGATAAATTATACCTACCTCTAGAATTTTAAGTATTTCTTTCCTTGTCACTTCCTTCATCCTAGGATTCAACCATCGTTGATGGTCGACAACCGGTTTAGCGTCTTTCCCAAATTTTATTTTGTGTTGGCATAGAGTGGGACTAATGCCCTTAAGATCATCAAGAGTATATCCAATAGCAGCACGGTGCTTCTTCAGAGTTTTCAGTAATTTCTCTTCTTCCTACTCTGAAAGGTTAGCACTAGTAATAATAGTATATATCTTCTTTTCATCAAGATAAGCATACTTAAGAGTATCAGGTAATGGTTTGAGCTCAAACACGGGATCACCCTTGGGTGGAGGAGGATCCCCTAGGATTTCAACGGGCAAGTTGTGTTTTAATAAAGGTTCCTGTTTAAACAATACTTCATCTATTTCCCTTCTCTCATTCGTAAACATATCATTTTCATGGTCTAGCAAATATTGTTCTAAATGATCGTTAGGAGGTACGACAATAGAAGCAAGACCAATAATTTCATCCTTACTAGGCAATTCTATATCATGGGGTTGTCTACGAGATTTAGCAAAAGTAAACTCACAAGACATATCCCCTAAACCAACAGTAACAACATCCTTTTTGCAACCTATCATAGCGTTAACAGTATTCAAGAAGGGTCTACCAAATATAATAGAGAAAAAGTCATCTTGTGGGGAACCAAGAACAAGAAAATCAGTAGGATATTTAACTTTTCCACACAAGACTTCAACATCTCTAACAATCCCAATTGGTGAAATAGTATCTCTGTTGGCAAGCTTAATAGTAACATCAATACTTTCTAGGTCAGAAGGTGCAATTTCATACATAATTTCTTCGTATAAGGAATGAGGTATTGCACTCATACTAGCACCCATATCACATAAGCCATGATAGCAATGATCTCCTATTTTAACAGAAATAACAGGCATGCCTACAATAGGTCTATGTATATTTTTAGTATCGGGTCTAGCAATTCTAGCTGCTTCATCACAAAGGTAAATAACATGCCCATCAATATTACCGACCAAGAGATCCTTAACCATTGCAATACTAGGTTCAACTTTTATTTTCTCATAGGGTGTAGGTGTTCTGGTATTACTCTTACAAACCACAGTTGAAGCTTTAGCATGATCCTTTATTCTAGCAGGGAAGGGTGGTTTCTCAATATAAGCGGTAGGAACATTACGATCAACATTATAAGTGATAGTATTTTCTTTAACTTTAACAGGTTCAACTACTTTTACTTCAATGGGAGGATGATATTTAAACCACTTCTCCTTAGGGAGATCAATATGAGTAGCAAATGATTCACGGAAAGAAGCTACTATCTCAGAGTCAAGACCATATTTAGTGTTAAATTCACGGAAAACATCAGTATCCATAAAAGTTTTAACACAATCGAACTTAGGTGTTATACCAGACTCCTTACCTTCGTCGAGATCCCAATCTTCAAAGTTGCGTTTAATCCTTTCCAATAAATCCCATTTGAATTGAATAGTCTTCATCATAAAAGAACGAGTACAATCTTTACCTAATAATAAAGCAAATAAGGTTTCTGGCCGTCCGTCATTAATATTACCCCCCAAGTGGAGGATAATTATCCACTATGCCACCCATAAGTGAGGGAAAATGATTCGTTTTCTGTATTTTAAAATCGCATCGACATTTTGTTATTAAGTATTGATACGCTTAAAATTCAAGAGAACGCAGTCGGCCCAATGGCTGAGTGCTCGGTCTTCCACCAGACAGACTAGGGTTCGATACCTGGTTGCTGCACTTTTTCTCAAACGCCCCTCCCACATGCGATAACGGGCCAACCCATGTTCGGGGTGCCCCCTGTTTTCTATTCCCTTTTTTGCTTTTTTATTACTTTCTTATTTGTGTTTTTTTGCTTTATTTTTAGGTGCAGATTATTGGGAAATGATAAACTCTTTGTGAATTCAAAAAGGTTCGGGAAATCACAAAATGTTCATGATTTCCAAAACATGTTTGCATATTATAAAAAATAATAGCGATTTTCCAAATATTTTCATGAAATAAATATGGTCATGATTATTTAAAATGATCCAGTATTCAAAACATATTCCGAATTTGAAAACAAAAATCCATAACATTTCAGAAAATGTTCACCAAAATTAAAATAGATTCGTAAACAATGAGAAAAATCGCTTACATTGAGGTTTTATTAGGGATCTGTCGAGGTCGTTTTATTATTTTATTTATTCCCTCACATCGGGTAAAAAAATCGTGTGTTTGTACAACACTAAGCCCCCAAAACGTTGACACAATGGGTTAGTTTTTGAAAGCTACATGAAAATGACTACTTTTATTCCGGTACCATAGTACTGGTTATGGTAAACATCGCTACGCTAGGTCAAGGCGAGGTACATTATTCATCGATCTAGCTCAGGCAGAGTCCATCAATGCAGTTTGCTCAACCAAAAAATATTTTGTTGTGGTGCCTTGAAATCAAGTCGTGATGATATCATCACATTTTTAGTTTTTGAAATGACTTTTTAAATGTCCCTTATCTCATCATGATATCAATCTAACATTTTGTGGAATGACTTTTTAAAAGTCCCTATCTCATCCCGTCATTTGATTCGTACTTCTTTTATATCTACCACACCTGCATAATTTGGTGGTTTTTCTCCCGTTGCAACGCACGGGGCATATTTCCTAGTACACTACTAGAAAAAGCCTTATCCCCAATATCTCTACTAGTGGCGCACAATGATGGTGGTGCGCCACTGCTATATAGCAGTGGTGCACCTGAATCAGGTGCGCCATTGCTATATAGCAGTGGTGCACCTGAATCAGGTGCGCCATTGCTATATTTTTACTAATGGCGCACCACATGAGCAGTGTGCCATTGCTATTTTTTTGGGTCCACCCCCCCCCCACCTGACATAGCAATGGCGCACCACACCTAGGTGTGCCACTGCTATGCTACATAGTAGTGGCGCACCTAGGTGTGGTGCACCATTGCTATGTCCCACACAAACACCCCCCCACCCCCCGCGGATCGCCTTTTAGGGTTTTAAGAAAATAGAAGAAAATGATAAAAGATTCAAAAAAGATTCAAAAAAATAGATGCCTATGTGTTATGTGTTCTAGTTGTTAGGAAAATTAACAAACATGAATTTTGAATTATTTTTTTGCAAAAGGCTGCCGTGTTTCGGTAAAATGGCCTTAACTTTTGCATACGACCTCCGATGAAAAAGTTTTTTATATGAAAAATCATCTACTCGAAAAGTTACATCCGAATTTGACTGGCTACGCCCGTGATCGATTTTCTAGAATCCTCAAAAACCTAACAGAAAAAAGTTACGATGCTTTTAAGATCTGGAGGCAAACAAATTCGAAAAAATGCAAAAAATAAATAAACTAGCAATGGCGCACTAGTGCATGGTGCGCCATAGCTATTTTCCCGCCTTCAAAGTTCAAAAAAATACAAAAATAAAAAACAAGTAAGCAATGGCGCACCTCCTGAATAATGCGCCACTACTATTTTCCCGCCTTCACAATTCAAAAAAATAGCAATGGCGCACCAGTGCATGGTGCGCCACTGCTAGGTTGGGACAGAAGTTTAAAAGGGCCGGCCAGCCACTTACCCCTTCATTCTTCTCCTCCTCTCCTCCACTCCATCTCCTCCTCTCCTCCTCTCCTCTACTCCATCTCCTCCTCCTCCGGTGACCTCCTCCTCACGGTGCTCCTCCTCCTCCCTCCTCTCCTCCTCACTGTGCTCCTCCTTCCCCTCCTGCTCACGGTCCTCCTCCTCCTCCCTCCTCTCCTCGTCAAGGTGCTCCTC
>LR738713.1:231471454-231519640 GCA_902687465.1 Secale cereale | reverse complement strand
CCTCTCCTGCTCGCGGTCCTCCTCCTCCTCTCCGGTGACCTCCTCCTCCCACCTGTCTTGATCTTCATGGTCTCTCCTCCCTCCCTCCTATCCTCCTCACGGTCTCTCCTCCCTCCTCCTATACTTCCGGCCACATGTGGAGCTCCCCCGGCACAAAGAACGTACCAGATCCAGGCCGAGAATGAAATTTGAAAAAAATTCAAGCAAAAAAACGAGCAATAAAACAAGCCAAAAAAATGAGCCACATCTAGATCCAGATCCAAATTCAAAATTCAAAAATAGCAATGGCGCACGGTGGGGGTTAGACGGTGCGCCATTTTCCCTCCTTCAAAATTCAAAAAAAAAATCAAAAAATTCAACTGTTACTTGCAATACTAATGGCGCACTACAAGGTGCGCCACTATTACCTACAATACTAATGGCGCACCAGAGGTGCGCCACTAGTATTTGTTACTAGTGGTGTGGTAATAGTAGCACACCTATAGTGCGCCATTAATGGCAAAAACAAGTGTGCCACTAACTGCCTTTTTCTAGTAGTGATAAGTATCGAGCATGGAGCAATTATCGAGAGAAAGCCAAACATAAATTTTTTGAATAATAATTTCTCTCGAGAGCTAATGATTGGGGTGTGAATGTAACATTGACTTAAGCCTCCCCCAAGCTTGAGCGATACTTTCTCCTTCGCGAGGACAAAAATTATATATATAATTATGATCACGATGAACCTGATACATAGGATAAAACTTCTGATGAAATTCCAATTTCAATCGGTTGTAGTTCCATGATCCAATATCATCGCATACCCTAAACCATGTCAATGCCTTTCCCTTCAAATATAAAGGGAAGACCTTCTTGTTGATCACATCCTCGGGCATACCTGCAAGCTTAAATAATCCACAAACTTCATCCACATAGATTAAGTGCAAATCGGGATGCAATGTTCCATCTCCTGTAAAGGGATTAGCTAGCAGTTTCTCTATCATACCCGAAGGAATTTCAAAGTAAACATTTTCAGTAGGTTCAGTAGGTTGAGGAGCAACTCTTTGCTCTACTGGACGGGGTGAAGATACCCCGAACAAGCCCCTCAAAGGATTATGTTCCATAGTAATAAATGACAGTAAATTTCAGCACACTACATAATTTTTTCCTTACCAAAGGTGCTTAACTCGCCGGCAACGGCGCCAGAGAAGAGTCTTGATGACCCACAAGTATAGGGGATCTATCGTAGTCCTTTTGCTAAGTAAGAGTGTCGAACCCAACGAGGAGCAGAAGGAAATGATAGGCAGTTTTCAGTAAGGTATTCTCTACGAGCACTGAAATTATCGGTAACAGATAGTTTTGTGATAAGGTAATTCGCAACGAGTAACAAGTAATAAAAGTAAATAAGGTGCAGCAAGATGGCCCAGTCCTTTTTGTAGCAAAGGACAAGCCTGGACAAACTCTTATATAAATGAAAGCGCTCCCGAGCACACTGGGAATTATCGTCAAGCTAGTTTTCATCACACCCATATGATTCGCGTTCGTTACTTTGATAATTTGGTATGTGGGTGGACCGGTGCTTGGGTACTGCCCTTCCTTGGACAAGTGTCCCACTTATGATTAACCTCTATTGCAAGAATCCACAACTACAAAAGAAGTATTAAGGTAAACCTAACCATAGCATGAAACATATGGATCCAAATCAGCCCCTTACGAAGCAACGCATAAACTAGGGTTTGAGCTTCTGTCAATCTAGCAACCCATCATCTACTTATTACTTCCCAATGCCTTCCTCTAGGCCCAAAAAATGGTGAAGTTTCATGTAGTCGACGTTCACATAACACCACTAGAGGAAAGACAACATACATCTCATCAAAATATCGAACGAATACCAAATTCACATGACTACTTATAGAAAGACTTCTCCCATGTCCTCAGGAACAAATGTAACTACTCACAAATCATATTCATGTTCATAATCAGAGAGGTATTAATATGCATAAAGGATCTGAACATATGATCCTCCACCGAATAAGCCAACTAGCATCAACTACAAGGAGTAATCAACACTACTAACAACCACATGTACCAATCTGAGGTTTTGGGACAAAGATTGGATACAAGAGATGAACTAGGGTTTGAGAGGAGATGGTGCTGGTGAAGATGTTGATGGAGATTGACCCCCTCCCGGTGAGAGGATCGATGGTGATGACGATGGTGACGATTTCCCCCTCCAAGAGGGATGTTCCCCCGGCAGAACAGCTCCGCCGGAGCCCTAGATTGGTTCCGCCATGGTTCCGCCTCGAGATGGCGACGCTTCATCCCGAAAGCTTCCTTGTGATTTTTTCCAGGGCAGAAGACACCTTTAACCAGAAGATGGGCATTGGGGGGGTGCCAGGTAGCCCACCAGGTAGGGGGCGTGCCCAGGGGGTAGGGCGCGCCCCCCACCCTCGTGGATGGTGGGTGGCCCCCGTCTGGTGCTTTCTTCCCCCGATATTTTTTATATATTCCAAAACTGACTATCGTGGAGTTTCAGGACTTTTTGAGTTGTGCAAAATAGGCCTCCAATATTTGCTCCTTTTCTAGTCCAGAATTCCAGCTGCCGACATTCTCCCTCTCCATGTAAACCTTTTTAAAATAAGAGAGAAAAGGCATAAGTATTGTGACATAATGTGTAATAACAACCCATAATGCAATAAATATCAATATAAAAGCATGATGCAAAATGGATGTATCAATAGTGAAACCTCGAAGGTAAAAACTCAATTCATCACAACAACATATAGAGGGAGAAGCAGCATATTATGCAACTACATTAAGAAAGCTCATGGTACATCAAGATTGTTCCAAATAAAGAACAAGAGAGAGAGAGAGATCAAACACATAGCTACCAGTACATACCCCAAACCACATGGGTGAACTACTCCCCCTCATCATGGAAACTGTCGGGATTTTGAAGATGGCCTCCGGTAATGATTTACCCATGTGGTTGGGTGCCGGAATAGGGCTCCGATGGAGATCGCTTTGGTACAGAGGCTTGTGGTGGCGGAACAACTCTTGTAGGTTGTGTTTCGGAGATTTCTGTATATATAGGATTTTTCGGTGTTGGTTTCACGCTAGGGGGATACCCAAGGGCCCCACAAGCTCGGCGGCGCACCCTAGGAGGACACCCTCCAGGCTTGTGGCTCCGTCGGTCACATCCTGGTCCATCTCCGGTGTCGTGTAAGTAAATGATGGAAGAAATAATTTCTGAAGTGTGAATGCTAGCATACTGCATAAGTTTCATCAATGATAATTTCAATCACTTTTTCTTGCATCATTAAATATCTTAAATAGTAGATCATCTCATAAAACTCATCATGAAAAAGTAGCAATCAATTCACATGTTATGGTTCAAACAATACATTCACTTCAAACTTAGCAACATATATTCTTAGTCAACCAACAATTGCAATGCATCTTATTTTCAACAAAGTCTAAGGAGCTCCACATACTCAATTATCATATAGTCTTCTATGATCGCTAGTACTCAAAGTATATTTTTAGAACAAATAACATCCATCAAACACAGAGACAGATAGAGTATTAAATTTTTGCCTCCTAACTCATTTATCATAGAGATAATTGTTAACAATAATAAATGATCAAATATATTTGAATGTCCATATGTTCCTGGATCTGTCCCCACCGCATGAGGCTTGCCAACTAAAGAATAGGTTGGAATAAAAAATGGACTCAACAAATATAAAATTAACAGAAAAATCATAAGATAAGCACTTTGCAAAGGGAAGCATGATTTGCAGAGGTGCCAGAGGTCATTGCTTAAAACATAGATGAATACATTTTGAGTGGTGTGCTTTTCCTGTTAACATCACACCTAAGGTATTCAATATCTTCCATGCTAAACACATTATTGGAGGTTCCCGTGCAGAAATGGAAAGTTTACTCCCCTCAACAATACAATCAGAAGGCATGGCTAGCCGAATTCATGGGTGCCCTCCAAACAATCAACTTTTTAGGGGATTTTGTTTAATTTTATTCTCTTTTTTGGATTGATGAGATTGTACATCCTTTATACCAGCCTCTCTCATGCAAGGACAAGTGAATAAACACTCATCATGAGAATGACCCACTTAGCATGGAAGATTCGTCGCTCCGTGAGCGGTACGGGCACACAAAACAGATGATTATTTGAACTTTTTAGAGATGGCACATGCAAACTTACTTGGAATGCATGGTAATACACTATATAGGTTGATATGGTGGACACTCATGGAATAAACATGTCTCTAGGATTTGGATGCACAAGCAGTATTCCCTCTTAGTACAGAGATTTTGTCTAGCAAAAGATTCTAAACAAACACCGCATGTTGGATGATCCATAGCAATATAACTTCGTTTCGAATATACCCAAACATAACTCATTATGTTGTCTTCCTGGTCCAACTTCAAATAATTTTCTCAAGTTTGAAAATAATTAATGGGCATTAACAATCATAAAAGATGTCCAATATAATATATTTGTATGTGAAAGTTCTCTTCCATATACTTATCATTCATGAATTGCTTGTAGGACCAATATTGTGATTGTCCAACTTCAACAAATGTTATGTTCTAAACCCAATGTGAAACTACTGCTAGGCATGGTACAAGCATATGAAGCACACATAATTTCAACTTTATTATATTCAATTAATTCAACAATTTACTGGTAGGATATAAGTGAAGCACAAGAGTAAATGAAAACTACTCCAAAAAGATATAAGTGAAGATAAAATGAGTTGTTAAATAAGTGAGTAGCTATGTGAGGGCACTCTCTCATTTAAAGCCATTAGATCTAAGTATTATATTCAAATATCAAGCAAAATGGAAATAAAGTACACACCAATGATAACATACATCATGTGAACAAGTAAAAACTTAGGTGATGAAGAAAGGTGGGATACCTATCGAGGCATCCCCAAGCTTAGATGATTGAGAGTTACTTAAATATTAACTTTGGGAGACCTTATTGTTATCTACAAGCTTGAGGTTTTATGTCTCCTTAATTCCTCTCGTGTCATGTTTTCCATAAATCTTAATAATTTCATCCACACGAAACACAACAAGAACTCATGATATAAGTTAGTATAAATCAATGCAAAACCCTTATTGTTATCTACTATAACTAAAATTATTATTAAACATTGCATACTAAATGCCTCTAAATATTTCATACTCATATCCTTAAATAGAGTCATTAAACAAGCAAACATATGTAAACAATGCAATCATAATAGCAATCTGTGTAAACAGAATAGTCTATAAAGGATGTTGTAAGATAATAATTATTTAACTAACACAATTCCAAAAATTCACCACTCTATAGAAAATTTATCATATCTTATTGTGTCAAAATTTCTAGATTCATCACATTTTGAATTTTCTGAAGAACTCAAACTATAATAGAAAAACTATTTGTTTTGTAACAACAACTCATATACTTCCAAACTGAGCACGACAAAGGCTATACTTCACACTTTTAGTGAAATAAAAGATACAAAAAATTTATTATACATAACATCAAGCAACAAATAGAAGAACAAAATGATCCAAGGAAAAAACATATCATGTGATGAATACAAATATAGTTGTAAGTAAAGTTACCAACGATATTGATGACAAAAGAGGGGATGCCTTTCGGGGCATCCCCAAGCTTAGTTGCTTGGGTCATCCATTAATATTACCTTGGGGTGCCTTGGAAATCCCCAAGCGGAGTATCTTGCAACTCATTATACTCCCATATCGATATCTCACTCAAAACTTGAAAACTTCAATCACATAAAACTTAACGGAACATCATGAGATGCGTTAGTATAATAAAACAAATCATTAACTTGGCCGCTGTGAAGACAAGATTCATAATTGTTTCCACATAATGCCTACCGTACTTTATCATGTCGACAACTTATATTGACCGATATAAGCAATAGAAACTATAAAAACAAGCAAACTATGCATTGAAAACATAATCTATCAAAAACAAAACAATATGTAAAGACCTGGATAAACACCATAATTCTGCAACTCGAAAAATTCTAAAAATTTAGAAAAATGTAGCTAATTTGTATATAAATCGTGTCTAAAAGTTTCCGACCAGGATCACATTCCAGTAATTTAAAATATTTTCCGCACTGGACGCAAAAGTTTATGTTTTTGCATAGAATCAAGGAAACTATCATCCACGCTATCCCAAATGTTTTACTTGGCACTTTATTGAAAAAGAGCTATAAAACATGATTATTACATTATCTTAATCATGTGAACACACAAAAACAATAGGTGTAAATATTGGGTTGTCTCCCAACAAATGCTTTTCTTTAATAACTTTTAGCTACGCAAGATGATTTCAATGATGCACACATATTAGTAAAGAATTGAAACACAAAGAGAGCATCATGAATCACATGTCAAGCACATTTAAGCCAACACACTTCCAATGCATAGGGATTTTGTGAGAAAACAATTTCTAGGAGCAAGAGTCAACTAGCATAAGAAGGCAAAACAAGCATGACTTCAATACTTCCAACACATAGAGAGGAAACTTGATATTATTGAGATATGTAAAAGCATGTGTTCCTATCTCATTGCCGGTGTATAAAACACAAGTATTGTATACATTGAATTATGCATAGACAAATGGTATCTTGCTTGCTTGCTAACAATACTACAAGCCAAGAAAGCTACTCTTTGTGAGATCAAGGAGCACTTCGACAAGAGCAAGACAAAGCGCTAGAAGCAACCCTTGCCGGCGATGCAGATCCAGCTAGATGAAGGCTCGACAAGCCCTGTGGATGACAAGCTCCCGCCAACTGTCGGTGCTCCACCTGATCGAGCAGCTAGTCACTAATCGACGAGGTGTCGAGCCCGCACGCAGCTTGGTAAGGCTTATCGGACACTCGTCGGTGTGCTGGAAGGAGTTTCACCTTTATTGACACCCGTCCGGGTGGCGTGTAAAGATAATAGGAGTTAGCTAGGTAAGGCGGTGTGATAGCCTTGTCGGAGCTTGTCCTCCTCATGATCCATAGCAGCGCATTTAATGTTTTTTGTCCAAACTAGCAGAGTTAGCACTACTGCAGGATGTTGCTAACACGACACTACAATTAGAGACCCTTCCACGAAATTGTGTGCGATGCATTAATCACAAATGATGATGTAAAAAACCATCAAAAAAGATGCAAAACATTTGCGATGGCGGATACATCAAACACGGTTCGGATTTTACTTACGTGTGCGCTGAGGGGCATACGGTTCACTCCAATGAACTGTTCGCGATGAAGAAGAACAAAAGAAACAGGTAGCCAGGTGAAAGTATGTGCGACATACGGCATACAGTTCACTCGGATGAACTATTTGTGATTAGGAAACACAACAAAAACGGTTAGCCAAATCAAGGTGTGTGCGATTGACGGCATACAATTTACTCGGATGAACTGTTTGTGATAAGGCGGAACAAAAGAAACGGTCAACCAAATCAAGGTGTGTGCGATAGAGGGCAAACAGTCCGCTCGGATGAACTATTTGCGTTGAGCCAAGAGAACGGAAATGGTTCAATTTAACAAGATGTGTCTGATACACGGCAAACAGGTATGTAATCCGAAATGTGTGCGAAGACAGATAATAACACAGACGAGTTATGCTAAGAAGACGTGTGTGTTGTGCGATGGGATTGCATACAGAACAACAACATATATATACACACTTATAAGGATATGTTTGCATAACCAAATTAAACATCAAATTACAAAGGTAGCTACTACACACGTGGCATTTGCACACACCAAAGTGAACTATTACATGCATAATTATATAGCTGGCTACTACACACATGACATTTCCACACACCAAACTAAACTATATATTACATGCATGATTAACTAGGATAAACGATCATCTCATCATCATCTACTTCTTGTGACGCTTACCCCCACTACTCTCATGGTGGCTCAATCTGACCTCGTCGATTTTGGGAAGGAGGCACTTCCTCATGTCAACGATTCGTATGTGCATCTCGTAGCATATGTACACGTTCTTGGCCGGGAACCCGAGGTGAGGTTCATCCAGTTGCCGCACCCAGGCCCTGTGCCAGGATACGGGACGTGTTCTATTGTCATCTTGCTTCATCTTTTCGTAGTAGGGGTCGATGATGGCCGATGCAAGTTCAACAAGGGAGTCCTTGTTCATGTGTCCCTAGACCTGGTAGTGGCCATGGATTTTACATGGTTCTTGCAGGCCAAGCCTGTAACCCTGAGCGCTTTTACATAGTTGCTGGTATCCACCATAGCGAACTTGTACTGGGTGCAGTTGACAAACCTGGCAAAACGGTGTAGGATCGAAAGTGTTTCTAGAGGGAGTTATTAGACTACTTTACCAAATAAAAACTTAGCCTTTTCCCAATTTTAAGTTTTGGCAGATTTTAGCAACTTAGCACAAGTCAAGCAATCTTCCTACACATGCAATTCTAGAGTTGTGGCAGCGGAAAGTAAAGCATTGCATATGAAGGTAAAGGGAGGGGTTGGAGAGTGCAAACGCAATGGAGACACGGATTTTTTGTCATGGTTACGATAGGTGGTGCTATCGTACATCCACATTGATGGAGACTTCAACCCACGAAGGGTAACAGCTGCGCGAGTCCACGGAGGACTCCACCCATGAAGGGTCCACAAAGAAACAACCTTGTCTATCCCACCATGGTCACCGCTTATGAAGGACTTGCCTCACTAGGGTAGATCTTCACGAAGTAGGCGATCTCCTTGCCCTTACAAACTCATTGGTTCAACTCCACAATCTTGTCGGAGGCTCCCAAGTGACACCTAACCAATCTAGGAGACACCACTCTCCAAAATGTAATAAATGGTGTGTTGATGATGAACTCCTTGCTCTTGTGCTTCAAATGATAGTATCCCCAACACTCAACTCTCTCTCATAGATTTGGATATGGTGGAAAGATGATTTGAGTGGAAAGCAACTTGTGGAAGGCTAGAGATCCAGATTCTTGTGGTAGGATTGGAATATCTTGGTCTCAACACATGAGCAGGTGGTTCTCTCTCAGAAAATGAGTAGTGGAAGTGTAGGCATGTTCTGATGGCTCTCTCCTATGATGGAGATAAGGTGGAGGGGTATATATAACCTCCACACAAAATTTAATCGTTAGACACATTTGACCAAACTTGGTCAAACCGGATAAATGAACTCAGTCACATCGAAGCAGTTCAAAATGTGAACGTTAGGCTTTTTGGTGGGACCGACAATATCCACTCGGTGAGACCGACGTGTTAGGGTTAGGACAAACCTCATCTATGTGAGACCGATCACACGAACTGGGTGAGACTGATTTTAGTAATAGGCTAACAGAGACTTGGCCAGGCAAACTCGGTTGCACCGATTGCTCATTTCGGTGAGACCAAAACGTTATGAAAAGGAAACAGAGAGTTTGCATTGCCAACTCGGTGGGACCGATCCGCTCATCTCGGTTAGACCAAAACGTTACGAAGGGAAACAGAGGGTTTGCAATCCCATCTCGGTGAGACCGAGATCCCTATCGATGAGACCGAACTGATTAGGGTTTGAGGCAGTGGCTATGTCAAGTGAACTCGGTGGCGCCGGATAGATCAAATCGGTAGGGCCAAGTTTGACTTTTAGGTTTAGGACATATGTGGAAATGAGAAAGTGGTTGAGGGATTTTTTTTAGCATATCACTAAGCATTTTGAGCAAGTAATTCGCTAAGCAACACCTCATCCCCTTTAAATAGTATTGGCTTTTCCTATGGACTCAATGTGATGTTGGATCATGATGACCCACAAGTATAGGGGATCTATCATAGTCCTTTCGATAAGTAAGAGTGTCGAACCCAACGAGGAGCAGAAGGAAAAGGTATGCAGTTTTCAGTAAGGTATTCTCTACAAGCAATGAAATTATCAGTAACAGATAGTTTTGTGATAAGGTAATTTGTAACGCGTAACAAGTAATAAAAGTAAATAAGGTGCAGCATTATGGCCCAATCCTTTTTGTAGCAAAGTACAAGCCTGGACAAACTATTATATAAAGGAAAGCGCTCCCAATGACACATGGGAATTATCGTCAAGCTAGTTTTCATCACACTCATATGATTCGCGTTCGTTACTTTCATAATTTGGTATTTGGGTGGACCGGTGCTTCGGTACTGCCCTTCCTTGGACAAGCATATGATTAACCTCTATTGCAAGCATCCGCAACTACAAAAGAAGTATTAAGGTAAACCTAACCATAGCATGAAACATATGGATCCAAATCAGCCCCTTACGAAGCAACACATAAACCAGGGTTTAAGCTTTTGTCACTCTAGCAACCCATCATCTACTTATTACTTCCCAATGCTCTCCTCTAGGCCCAAACAATGGTGAAGAGTCATGTAGTCTACGTTCACATAACACCACTAGAGGAAAGACAATATACATCTCATCAAAATATCGAACGAATACCAAATTCACATGACTACTTATAGCAAGACTTCTCCCATGTCCTCATGAACAAACATAACTACTCACAAATCATATTCATGTTCATAATTAGAGGGATATTATATGCATAAAGGATCTGAACATATGATCTTCCGCCTAATAAACCAACTAGCGTCAACTACAAGGAGTAATCAACACTACTAGCAACCCATAGGTACCAATTTGAGGTTTTGAGACAAAGATTGGATACAAGAGATGAACTAGGTTTTGAGAGGAGATGGTGCTGGTGAAGATGCTGATGGAGATTGACCCCCTACCGATGAGAGAATCGATGGTGATGATGATCGTGATGACTTCCCCCACCCGGAGGGATGTTTCCCCGGCAGAACAGCTCCCCCGGAGCCCTAGATTGGATCCGCCAAGGTTCCACCTAGAGACGGCGGCGCTTCGTCCCGAAAGATTCCTTCTAATTTTTTCAGGGCAGAAGACAACTTATACCAGAAGATGGGCATCGGGGGGCTGCCAGGTGGCCCACGAGGCAGGGGGCCTGCCCAAGTGGGTAGGGCGCGCCCCCCACACTCGTGGACGATGGGTGCCCCCCTCTGGTGCTTTCCTTGCCCAATATTTTTAATATATTCCAAAACCGACTTTCGTGGAGTTTCAGGACTTTTTGAGTTGTGCAGAATAGGTCTCCAATATTTGCTCCTTTTCCAGCCCAGAATTCTAGCTGCCGGCATTCTCCCTCTTCATGTAAACCTTGTAAAATAAGAGAGAAAAAGCATAAGTATTGTAACATAATGTGTAATAACAACCCATAATGCAATAAATATCAATATAAAAGTATGATGCAAAATGGACGATCAACTCCCCCAAGCTTAGACCTCGCTTGTCCTCAAGAGGAAGCCGACATCGAAAAATATGACCACATGTTTAGAGATAGAGGTGTCGATAAAATAAAATACGAACCTGAGGGCATCATGATCATTCTTATAACAACAACATATATATATAGTGTCATATGATTTCTTATGCTGAAGTCACAATCTATTCACAATGTCAAGTATGAATAATAAACTTCATTGAAAACTAGCAAACTATCATCTCGGTCATTGAAGCAATTGCAATTTGTCATAACATCGGAAAGAATCAATATAAGAGCTTTTCAGCAAGTCCACATACTCAACTATCATTTAGTCTTTCACAATTGCTAACACTCACGCAATACTTATGGGTATGGAGTTTTAATCGGACACAGAGAAAGATAGGGGCTTATAGTGTTGCCTCCCAACCTTTTACCTCAAGGGTAACGTCAACAATAATAGTTTATGATAACTTACATCCAATTGGATATATATGTCAGGATCCTTCCAACACATAGTGCTTGCCAAAGGATAAAATGTAAAAATGAAATGTGAAGATCACCATGACTCTTGTATAAGGTATAAGACAAGAATAAAAGATATGCCCTTTGTAGAGGGAAGCAAAGGTTGTAATGTGCTTTTATGGTTGGATGTACAAAATCTTAATGCAAAAGAACGTCACTTTATATTGCCACTTGTGATAGGGAGCTTCATTATGCAGTCTGTCACTTTTATTGCTTACATATCACAAGATCTTATAAAGCTTATTTTCTCCACACTAATAGATCATACATATTTAGAGAGCAATTTTTATTGCTTGCAACAATGACAACTTACTTGAAGGATCTTACTCAATCCATAGGTCGATATGGTTGACTCTAATGGCAAAACTAGGTTCATGGATATTTGGAAGCACAAGTAGTATCTCTACTTGGTGCAAGGAGTTTGGCTAGCATGAGGGGGAAAGGCAAGCTTAACATGTTGGATGATCGATGAAAATATACTTTGCTTCGGATGTATGAAAACATAACCCATTACGTTGTCTTCCTTGTCCAACATCAACCTTTTAGCGTGTCATATTTTAATGAGTTCTCACAATCATAAAAGATGTCCAAGATAGTATATTTATGTGTGAAAACCTCTCTTTCTTTATTACTTCCTATTAATTGCAATGATGACCAAAACTATGTTTGTCAACACTCAACAACTTCTATTCATCATACTCTTTATTTGTGAAGTAATTACTTCCCATAAAATGAATATGATCTCTTTATTTCTTTTTATTCTTTCTTTTATCCCCTCATGATCACAGTAAGATAGTCAAGCCCTTAACTCAAAACTAATCTTTATTATATATAGCTCACGGACTCGATTACATAGATAAGGATCATAAAGCAAAGCTCACAACTAGATCATACTAAACTTTATTCTACTAGATCAAGATATAACCAAAAGGATCGAACTAAGAAAAATGGTAAAGATAGAGGTGATCATGATACGATACCGGGGCACCTCCCCCAAGCTTGGCAGTTTCCAAGGGGAGTACCCATACCCATGTGTTTATGTCTCTTTCTTCAGAGGCGGTGATGATGGAGTTGTTGATGATGTAGGCTTGTCGTCCATCTTCCAAGGCATAGGCTCACCATCGTAGAAGGATGATCGAGTCTCCGGGATCCTCAAATCTACAGCCAAACTCATCTTCTTGAATCTATATTCATACTCACAGTTTTTGCTTTGCAGGTCATGGATCTGGGCTTGGAGGTGCTCGATTTTCTCGTGAAGCTTGAAGATGGCCTCCCCAATGTTCTTGGCATCCAGCTTGTGGTCGTTGGTGAATTCCTCGATCATCATGTGGTTGCTGTTGAGTCCGCGTTCCACCATCCCCTGTCACTTGAAAACTTTTTGCTCCATTGCTTCGAGTCTTTTCTCCACGCTTCCGGTCCTCCTTGGTCCCTCAATATCACGGATGTGCAGCACCCCTCACACATCTCAATGGTTTGTGGGTGTTGCAGCACCTCTGCGAGGTAGGGGTTGATGACCTTCTCAAAAAACTTGTCCTCGGGGGCACTTAAAGACGTCATGGTGATCTATATCTGTCAGAAAAACTGCTCGAAACAAAAGCAGAGGATTTTCGTGTGATATGGTGGTCAAAACCTTTGGGAGATTATATAATGAATTTTTACCGACCAAAAGAAGTATCATGCAAGAAAACGGAGTCTGGAGGGCACACGAGGTGCCCACGAGGCAGGGGCCGCGACCAGGGGGTACGGCGCGCCCTCTGATACGTCTCCAACGTATCTATAATTTTTGATTGTTCCATGCTATTATTTATGATGTTTTGGATGTTTAATGGGCTTTATCATACGCTTTTATATTATTTTTGGGACTAACCTACTAACCCAAAGGCCCAGTCCAGATTGCTGTTTTTTGTCTGTTTTAGGGTTTTATAGAAAAGGGATATCAAACGGAGTCCAAATGGAATGAAACCTTCGGGAGAGATATTTTTGGAGAAAATCATGCACGGGAGACTTGAGAACCACGGAGTAGGGGCCACGAGGTGCCCACGAGGGTGGGGGCACGCCCCCTGCCCAGGGCGCGCCCCCTGCCTCGTGGGTCCCTCGTGAGGCCCCCGGTGTCCTCCTTCCTCCTATATAAGCCTACGTACCCCGAAACCATCAGAAGAGGAGAGAAAACCCTAGTTCCACCGCCGTAACCTTCTGTTCCCGTGAGATCCCATCTTGGAGCCTGTTTCGGAGCTCTGACGGAGGGGGGATCCATCACGGAGTGCTTCTACATCATCATCATCGCCCTCACCATGAGTTGTGAGTAGTTTACCACAGACCTTCGGGTCCATAGCTAGTATCTAGATGGCTTCTTCTCTCTCTCGGATCTCAATACAAAGTTCTCCTCGGTCTTCGAGGAGATCTATTCGATGTAATCTCTTTTTACAGTGTGTTTGTCGAGATCCGATGAATTGTGAGTTTATGATCAAGATTATCTATGAGAAATATTTGGTTCTTTTCTGAACTCTTTATGTGTGCTCATAATATCCTTGCAAGTCTCTTCGAAATATTGGTTTGGTTTGGCATAATAGATCTATAGTTCTTGCAATGGGAGGAGTGCTTGGCTTTGGGTTCAATCTTGCGGTGTCCTTTCCCAGTGACAGTAGGGGCAGCAAGGCATGTATTGTATTGTTGCCATCGAGGATAAAAAGATGGGTTTATATCATATTGCCTGAGTTTATCCCTCTACATCATGTCATCTTGCTTAAGGCGTTACTCTGTTCTTATGAACTCAATACACTCAATGCATGCTGGATAGCGGTCGATGTGTGGATTAATAGTAGTAGATGCAGACATGAGTCGGTCTACTTGTCTCAGACGTGATGCCTATATACAATGATCATGCCTAGATAGTGTCATAATTATTTGCTTTTCTATCAATTTCTCAGCAGTAATTTGTTTACCCACCGTAGAATATCGCTATCATGAGAGAAGCCACTAGAGAACACTATGGCCCCCGGGTCTATTCTCAACATATCAATCTACATCTAATTTGCTTTTCGCTTTTACTTTCTGTTCTTGTAAACAAAAATACCAAAAATATAAACTATCATCTCTATCAGATCTCACTTTCGTAAGTGACCGTAAAGGGATTGACAAACCCTTATCGTGTTGGCTGCGAAGTTCTTATTTGTTTGTGCAGGTGCGAGGGACTCGCGCGTGGTCTCCTACTGGATTGATACCTTGGTTCTCAAAAACTGATGCAAATACTTATGATACTGTGTTTCATCTCCCTTTCCTCTTCGAGGGAAGACAACACAAGCTCGAGAAGTAGCAAGAAGAATTTCTATCGTCGTTGCCGGGGAGGCTTACGCAAAAGTCATATACCAAGTACCTATCACAAACCCTTATCCTTCGCATTACATTTTTTGCATCTCGTTTTCCTCTCCCCCACTTCACCCTTGCCGTTTTATTTGCCCTTCTTCTGCCGTGTGTTTATCGTTTGCTTGCTTCTTGTTTGCTTGTGTGTGTTGAATTGCTTGCTTGTCACTATGGCTCTCCCTATTAGTGTTGACCCTCACCTCAAGAGGCTGGAGGAGATTGAAAACAATGTTAGACATTTTATGACTATACAATTTGAGCATAATGACTTTTTCAGAAGTGAGCTTAAAGAACAGAAAAAGTTTATGGAGTATATGAATAAAGACCTTGATGATATGTATAAGGAATTTTATGGCTTGAAATCTCAGTTTGCTCATCTTGAGAACTTAATTGCCCAAATTTCGGATAAACAATCCACCTTGATCAATAAGATGGCTGCTAAACCGGAAGAGCATGAAAATAAAGATGAAGATCTGAAAGTTATTGATGTGTCTCCTATTAGATCCTTGTTTTCTAGTATAAATCATGATGAAGATGGGATTGGAGATGATTCTGCTTTAAGGTGCCCCAATGATTCGGAGTTTTCAGATTTTGATTCTAAAATTGTTAAAAGTGGGAGTGAAGAGATTAAAACTTTGCATAGTGATGAACCCACTACTTTGGATTTCAAGGGATTCAATTATGATAATTGCTCTTTGATTGATTGTATTTCCTTGTTGCAATCCGTACTAAATTCTTCGCATGCTTATAGTCAAAATAAAGCTTTCACCAAACACACAGTTGATGCTTTGATGCAATCTTATGAAGAAAAACTTGAGTTAGAAGTTTCTATCCCTAGAAGGCTTTATGATGAGTGAGGACCTACTATCAAAATAAAAATAAAAGATCATGAATGTTATGCTTTGTGTGATTTGGGTGCAAGTGTCTCCACTATCCCAAAAACTTTGTGTGATTTGCTAGGGTTCCATGAGCTTGATGATGGTTCTTTAAATTTGCATCTTCTGGATTCCACTATTAAGAAACCTATGGAAAGAATTAATGATGTTCTTATTGTTGCCAATAGGAATTATGTGCCCGTAGATTTCATTGTTCTTGATATAGATTGCAATCCTTCATGTCCTATTATTCTTGGTAGACCTTTCCTTAGAACGATTGGTGCAATTATTGATATGAAGGAAGGAAATATTAGATTCCAATTTCCGTTAAGTAAGGGCATGGAACACTTTCCTAGAAATAAAATAAAATTACCATATGAATCTATCATGAGAGCCACTTATGGATTGCCTTCCAAGGATGGTAATACCTAGATTTATCCTTGTATCGTCCCTAGCTAGGGGCGTAAAACAATAGCGCTTGTTGGGAGGCAACCCAATTTTATATTATTTTTTGCTGCTGTTAGGGAATAAATATTGCATCTAGCTTATGTTTAGATGTGGTTTCATGTTTTGTTTAGTGTTTGTGCCAAGTAGAACCTTTGGGAAGACTTGTGTGAAGTTTATATGATCTTGCTGTGAAAAACAGAATCATTAGCGCTCGCTAGAATGGTCATCAGATTTTACTGGAGCATGCTATTTAGTTGATTCTTTTTGCAGATGATTAATAGACAAATTCCTCACGTTTAACAATTTAGTTTGAATTTTTTGGAGTTACAGAAGTATGCGAAATCTGCAGATTACTACAGACTATTCTGTTTTTGACAGATTCTGTTTTTCGTGTGTTGTTTGCTTATTTCAATGCATCTATGAGTAATATTGGGAGGTATGAACCACAGAGAAGTTGGAATACAGTAGGTTTAACACCAATATAAACAAATAATGAATTCATTGCAGTACCTTTGAGTAGTGGTTTGCTTTCTTGTACTAATGGAGCTCACGAGATTTTTGTCTAAGTTTTGTGTTGTGAAGTTTTCAAGTTTTGAGTATTGCTTTGATGGACTATGGAACAAAGAGTAGCAAGGGCCTAAGCTTGGGGATGCCCATGGCACCCCAAGTAAAATTGAAGGACAATCAAAAGCCTAAGCTTGGGGATGCCCCGGGAAGGCATCCCCTCTTTCGTCTTCATCCATCGGTAACTATACTTGGAACTATATTTTTATTCACCACATGATATGTGTTTTGCTTGGAGCATCTTGTATAATTTGAGTCTTTGCTTGTTAGTTTGACACAATTATCATTGCTGGACACACCTATTTGAGAGAGTTAAATATGGCCTAGTAATTGATAGAACACTCTATGTGCTTCACTTACATCTTTTGAGTTGAATAGTTTTTGCTCTAGTGCTTCACTTATATCTTTTAGAGCACGGTGGTGATAATATTTTGAAGAAATTGTTGTACTCTCATGCTTCACTTATATAATTTTGAGAGTCTATTAAAACAGCATGGTAATGTGTTGAGCCTATAAAACTAGTCTTCACATGATAGACATCCAATGTTAATGTATTTAAAACTTTCACACTAAGTGCATTGAATATGATGAGAAGTTGGATGCTTGATAATTGTTTTGAGATATGAGGATAGTCATATTAGAGTCATGCTAGTGGAGTTATTATGAAATTGAGAAATACTTGTGTTAAGGTTAGTGATTCCCGTAGCATGCACGTATGGTGAACCGCTATGTGACGAAGTTAGAGCATGAGGTATTTGTAAAGTGTCAACCTTTGTGTGGAGGTCGGGGGCGCGCGATGGTTAACTCCGACCAACCTCCCCCTAGGAGCATGCATTGATTGCTCTGTTTTGATGACTCGTAGATTTTTTCAATAAGTATATGAGTTCTTATGACTAATGTTGAGTCCATGGATTATACTCACTCTCACCCTTCCACCATTGCTAGCCTCTCTTGTATCGCGCAACTTTTGCCAGTACCATACATCCACTATATATCCTTCCTCAAAACAGCCACCATATTATTCCTCAAAACAACCACCATACCTACCTATCATGGCATTCCCATAGCCATTCCAAGATATATTGCCATGCAACATTCCACCGTTCCGTTCATATGACACGCTTCATATTGTCATATTGCCATGCATGATCATGTAGTTGACATCATATTTGTGGCAAGGCCACCATGCATAATTTTTCATACATGTCACTCTTTTTTCATTGCACATCCGCGTACACCACCGGAGGCATTCATATATAGAGTCATACTTTGTCCTAGTATCGAGTTGTAATATCGAGTTGTAATGAAAGTGTGATGATCATCATTATTAGAGCATTGTCCCATGGGAGGAAAGGCTAAATCAATGAAGCCCCTCCACGCAAAAAAGAAAAAGAAAAAAGAAAGGCCAAAGAAAAAAAAGAAAGGCCCAAAAAAAGGGAAAACAAAGGGAAAAGAAAAGAAAAAAGGGGCAATTGCAACTATCTTTTTTCCACACTTGTGCTTCAAAGTAGCACCATGTTCTTCATTGTAGAGAGTCTCTTGCTTAGTCACTTTATATAGTAGTGGGAATTTTCGTTATAGAACTTGGCTTGTATATTCCAACGATGGGCTTCCTCAAATGCCCTAGGTCTTCGTGAGCAAGCAAGTTGGATGCAAACCCACTAGTTTCTTTTGTTGAGCTTTCATATATTTTTAGCTCTAGTGCATCCGTTGCATGGTAATCCCTACTCACTCACATTGATATCTATTAATGGGCATCTCCATCGCCCGTTGATACGCCTAGTTGATGTGAGACTATCTCCCTCCTTTTTGTTGTCTCCACAACCACCTCTCTATTCCACATAGTGCTATGCCCATGGCTCACGCTCATGTATTGCGTGAAAGTTGAAAGGTTTGAAAGAATAGAGTATGAAAACAAGTGCTTGGCTGAAATCGGGGTTGTGCATGATATGAATATTTTGTGTGATGAAGAGGGAGCATAGCCAGACTATATGATTTTGTAGGGGTAACTTTCTTTAGCCATAGTATTTTGAGAAGACATGATTGCTTTGTTAGTATGCTTGAAGTATTATTATTTCTTATGTCAATATAGACTTTTATCTTGAATCTTTCAGATCTGAACATTCATGCCACAATTAATAGAATTACATTGAAAAACTATGTTGGTTAGCATTCCACATCAAAAATTATGTTTTTATCATTTACCTACTCGAGGACGAGCAGGAATTAAGCTTGGGGATGCTTGATACGTCTCAAACGTATCTATAATTTTTTTATTGTTCCATGCTGTTATTTATGATGCTTTGGATGTTTAATGGGCTTTGTCATACACTTTTATATTATTTTTGGGACTGACCTACTAACCCAAAGGCCCAGTCCAGATTGTTGTTTTTTGCCTGTTTTAGGGTTTTACAGAAAAGGGATATCAAACGGAGTCCAAACGGAATGAAACCTTTGGGAGAGATATTTTTGGAGAAAATCACGCACATGAGGCTTGAGAACCACGGAGTAGGGGCCACGTGGTGCCCACGAGGGTGGGGGCGCGCCCCCTGCCCAGGGCGCCCCCCTGCCTCGTGGGTCCCTCGTGAGGCCCCTGGTGTCCTCCTTCCTCCTATATAAGCCTATGTACCCCGAAACCATCAGAAGAGGAGAAAAAACCCTAGTTCCACCGCCGTAACCTTCTGTTCCCGTGAGATCCCATCTTGGAGCCTGTTCCGGAGCTCCGCCGGAGGGGGGATCCATCATGGAGTGCTTCTACATCACCATCATCGCCCTCACCATGAGTTGTGAGTAGTTTACCACAGACCTTCGGGTCCATAGCTAGTATCTAGATGGCTTCTTCTCTCTCTCTGGATCTCAATACAAAGTTCTCCTCGGTCTACGAGGAGATCTATTCGATGTAATCTCTTTTTGCGGTGTGTTTGTCGAGATCCAATGAATTGGGAGTTTATGATCAAGATTATCTATGAGAAATATTTGGTTCTTTTCTGAACCCTTTATGTGTGCTCATAATATCCTTGCAAGTCTCTTTGAATTATTGGTTTGGTTTGGTTTGGCCTACTAGATCAATAGTTCTTGCAGTGGGAGAAGTGCTTGGCTTTGGGTTCAATCTTGCGGTGTCCTTTCCCAGTGACAGTAGGGGCAGCAAGGCACCTATTGTATTGTTGCCATCGAGGATAAAAAGATGGGGTTTATATCATATTGCTTGAGTTTATCCCTCTACATCATGTCATCTTGCTTAAGGCGTTACTGTATTCTTATGAACTCAATACACTAGATGCATGCTGGATAGCGGTCGATGTGTGGAGTAATAGTAGTAGATGCAGGCAGGAGTCGGTCTACTTGTCTCGGACGTGATGCCTATATACAATGATCATGCCTAGATAGTCTCATAATTATTCGCCTTTCTATCAATTGCTCGACAGTAATTTGTTTACCCGCCGTAGAATATCGCTATCATGAGAGAAGCCACTAGAGAACACTATAGCCCCCGGGTCTATTCTCAACATATCAATCTACATCTACTTTACTTTTTCTCTTTTACTTTCTGTTCTTATAAACAAAAATACCAAAAAATATAAACTATCATCTTTATCAGGTCTCACTTTCGTAAGTGACCGTAAAGGGATTGACAACCCCTTATCGCGTTGGCTGCGAAGTTCTTATTTGTTTGTGCAGGTGCGAGGGACTCGCGCGTGGTCTCCTACTGGATTGATACCTTGGTTCTTAAAACTGAGGGAAATACTTACGCTACTGTGCTGCATCTCCCTTTCCTCTCCGAGGGAATACAATGCAAGCGCGAGAAGTAGCACCCTCCACCCTCGTGAATGTCTCATGTCCCTTTCGGACTACTTCTTATTTTCCTATTTTCTTAAATATGCCAAAACGGAGAAAAAATTGCTATTAGAACTATTTTGGAGTCGGTTTACTTACTGTACCACATACATCTTCCTTTTCGAAGTTTGAAACGTTCTAGAAGGTGTCCCTTATGTATTCCTCCTGGGTTATGGTTTCAATAACATTGGTTTCAACATTTATGGGATTACCTGATATATAATGTTTGATTCTTTGACTGTTTACCACCTTCGGATTTGTGCCTTCAAAGTTGTTGATTTTTATGGCACCGGAACGATAGACCTCCTCGATAACGTCAGGACCTTCCCATTTAGATAGGAGTTTTCCTGCAAAAAATCTTAAACGAGAGTTGTATAGCAAAACATAGTCACCTACATAAAGTCACATTTTTGTATCCTGTTGTCGTGCCATCTTTTAAATTTTCTTTAAACAGTTTGGCATTCTCATAGGCCTGGGTTCTCCACTCATCAATTGAGCTAATGTCAAATAACCTCTTCTCACCGGCAAGTTTGAAATCATAATTGAGATCTTTAATGGCCCAATATGCCTTATGTTCTTGTTCAAGAGGTAAATGACATGATTTTCCATAAACCATTTTATACGGAGACATACCCATAGGATTTTTATATGCAGTTCTATAGGCCCATAATGCATCATCAAGTTTCTTGGACCAATTCTTTCTAGATCTATTAACAGTCTTTTGCAAAATTAATTTCATGTCAGGACCCCGATCCAAAGTCACACTGATCTAGCATGTAACACATCATATCCCTTTGCGGCCTCACACACGGAATCCCCACGGGTGCCACCTTACCTGGCCCGGGACCATTTGCGTATTTTGGCTCACGTATATGATAGTGTAGCTAGCATCCATATGACAGAGAACCCGGGCCGACATGACTAGTTGTAAACCAAAAGTGGCGCTAAATTACAAAGACAAGCATACATGACCCAGCAACGAACGTGTCGGTCATCAACGTATGAACCCAAGTCGTAGCAAGCTAAAACCACTTAAAGGAACAACGCGTGACATTTCCCCTAAGGGACAGACACAGGAACGAAGAAGGACACATGCCAGCCAGCCTAAGTGTTCCGGAGCAGTAGCAAGCTACCAAGGCTCAGTGGAAGCACTAGGAGGCATTTCCCCATAAGATAGGCTACCAAGGGTAAACAACTAGGTGTTGGATCCCACACATATCAATACACATTACACATATGCATAACATGCAAGTATGTGATGTACAACATGGCATCACGACATAACTCAACAACTCATGTAGATAAAGGCCCAGAAGAGCCATCATAGCATTTATTACAAGCAGTGGGTCTCATGACCCAACATACAGAGCATACAGGCAACGTAAGCATAACATGTCCGGGTATAGACAACTACAAATGAAAAGGGCTGAGAAGCCTGACTATCTACAAAAACCCTCCCAAGGGTACAAAATCTTAGCTGAGGTAACAAGCTAAACGTCGAAGTCCATGCGGAACCACTAGTGAGATCGAAGTCTCTCTGCAAAAACATAAATTAAGCAAATGTGACTACAAAGGTACTCAACAATACTTACATCGGATCTAGCTACATATGCATCAGTATCAACAAAGAGATGGTGGAGTTTGACTGCAGCAAGCCAGCTTTGACTCGGTGGCTATCCAGAACTACGACTTCAAGTAACTCTTTGAGGTGGCACACACGAGTCCACATATTCACCAAACAATACACCACTATGGATCTGCTCCCGTCTCCCTACGAGAAGGCCATCCATAGCACTCACACTTATCTTGCGGATTTTAGAGTATCCCCTTTCGCTTGTCTATGAACTATACAGGTAACCCAGAAGTCCTTTACCGCGGACAAGGCTATTCGAATAGATTCATTTATAACCCTGCAGGGGTGTACTTCTTCACACACGCTCTCACCACTTACCGCCGTTTACACGACACGTACTCGGCAACCTTCAAGTGAAAGCCCAGCGAGGGTGTCGGCCACGAACTGACTAACCACACAAGTCTCTAGTCCAGGTTTATCGCCTATTTGGGTTCCATCCGTGGGAGATCCAGATGGGGTGTTGCTCACGGCCCCAAACGATGTGTACAGGGTTCCCGAGCCACCAAACGGGCGACTCGGTAAACTGGGCCATGTACCTGCCGCATCACAGCCCACCCTGAGGGTCAGCGCTGCGCACGACCTCAAGTATACTACAAACACTAGAAACTAATTGCAACTCCTGGACAGATATCAGGTTGATTAATAAGTCGAGAGAGCTTGGAGTGCCCGGAGCCCAATGTGTGGTAGTAGTTGTTCATGGATCACAAACACAGAACTTAGTTCTTGAGGACGGTTTCAATGAGACAACCCACCATGTACTCCTACATGGCCTCTCACCGCTACCTTTACCAAAACATGTTCACACACTTAGCTCTCAGCAGCAGGAAAGGATGACCACATTCCAATTCATCCCCGATGAATCAGACCCGACACAACTCTAAGCATAGCAGGCATAACCAGAAATCATGAATGAGTAGGCACAACATGCCTCAAACAACTCCTACTCATGCTAGTGGGTTTCAACTATTTGTTGTGGCAATGATAGGTCATCCAGAGGAACAGGGGTTCAGCTACCACAGCAAATAGTAGTTGAAACGTTGTTGTCCTAATGCAGTAAAGGAGAGCAAGAGCGAGAGAGTGAGATTGTATCTGAATGCTCAATGGGGTTTTGCTTGCCTGGCACTTCTGAAGATAACGATGTGTCTTCATTAGTGTCATGGATCACATCGTCAGAACAACGTCTACTGAGAGGGGACAAACACTGACAACAGAGAAGGAACACAACCAATGCAATGCAACAATATGATGCATGATCATGACATGGCAATATGTTGTGGTTTGAGCTAATGCAACTAGCAACAATTTAAATGAAGTTGGTTTGAATCCAAGATTCAAATTCAAACTCCACATGTAGTTATTCAAATGCCATTTAATTGATTTGACCTGATGAGTAGGCGTAAGTTGCTCAAACATGCATGATAATGCCATAAACAGATTCTTCATATTTTTTGATCATTTTTCATATATAAATCTTTTTCATCTGAGCTATGATTGATTTTATATGATTTTTAGAAGTTTTGGATATTTTCCGAAATAAATAAATCATTTCTGATTTATTTTAATTCCCAGAAAATATTTACTGCATCAGCATGACTTCTTGCTGACGTCAGCAGGTCAACAAGCTGGTCCAGGTCAAACCTGACTAGTGGGGCCCACTGGTCAGTGACTCTGTGGTCAATTAGTGTTAATCTAGCCCTAACCAGAAACTGTCAGCAGTTGGGCCCACATGTCAGTTGCACATCGGACTAATGATAGTAATTAGCACTTAACTAAATCCTATATTAATTTTAGTCAGAGGCCGGCCCCACAATTCATGGACACACGGGGGGTCCAGCCGTGGTCAAAGGGGTCAAACCCACCGGCAACTCACGTCGGCGAGTCCAGACGCGGCGGTGAGGTGCGGAAAATCGCTATGGGGCTCGGTTTTGGGCGCGGTTTGTTGCTACGGCTTGCTGGAGATCTTGCGCATCTAGTGCTGGCATCAACTCTCGCCGGAGTGGACCAAAACTACGGCGGTGATAACTTTTGCGGCGGTCGGAGTTCGGGCAGGTGTGGGCGCGCCACTAGGGAGCATCGGAGGAGAAGCTGGTAGGTGCATTAGGCTCCTGGGAGTGGAACAAAACTACGGTGGCGGGAGCTCTCGGCTCTGGTGAACATGCAGCTACACGTCCAAACAAGGCAGGGGAGAGAGGGGTTCAGTGCAGGGGCTCACAGTAGGGCTAGCGAGCTCGAGGGAGAGGTCGGGGACGCTCTGTACCTCCCGAATTGACAGCGAGGAGCTCCGGGCCACGACGGCGAAGATGACGATGAAGCCGGCATTGTAGGGAGTCCGGCGATGCTTGGCTCGAGCATGAAGAGGATGTGACAGCCTGATTTTTTCCCTCTTTTATTTGCTGAGCTTTATTTGAATTTATTTTGAACCTTGGGATTATTGAATCATTTCATATGGACTTAAACACTTGGGTACCCTTGACTTTCACCCAAGTGCCTCCTATCCACCTCCAACCCTCTTTTCCCTCTGGACCACTCTAATATACTTCATGGAAAAAAATTCTTATTTGAAAAATATTCACTTTTCTTCCCAAAACCCTGGCTAAATCCTTTGTGCTCCAAAGCAACCCCTATTTTTCTGGCTCACAAAAGTATGAGGAAATTCCTAAATATTCTTTGGACCCTAAGACACCTTCCTGAGAAAAAATATTGCACTACTTTTTGGAATATTTTTTCTACAGAAAATCTTTTCTATTTTGGACAGAAATGGTAGTTTCTACAGCAACTACCATTTTACTTTATCCATTTCTTCTGAAACTCCTTGTGCATCTTCAGCTTAGTAACTCTTGACTAGCCTCCAAAGCACAGCCTTCAACTATTAACCATTTTACCTCAGTAAGCTCTCAAAGTTCCTGTCCAGAAACTTACCAGGCGTGTTACTTTCTTTCTACTGCGTCTGGAAACAAACTAACCTTGGGTAACTCTCCTATCTACCACGAACAACACTCCAGACATGAATTTTGGCACTGAGTCAGCTAGTAGGCATAGTTCGCGCGGTGACCACACGTGTACACCATGCCCTGGTCGTCTGTCGGCGCGCTCTGGATGCCGCCTAGCGTTCTGTAGAGCGCGTGCTCGCTTCCGCGCCTGCCCAAGCGTGCCAAACGGCGCCACCATCATCGTCTTCACCTCTATAGCCCCTCTCTGGCGCTCGCCAACACCGGAGCTCGCCGCAGCGAGCACGGGCGCGGTTCGGCCAAGGCCATAGTGCGGTGCGCACTGTGCTCACTGCCACCCCTCCAGCGCCCCTGTGCTCGTCCCCGTCCGGCCACAGCTCCCGTGTGACTCCGCCGCCTTCTTCCCCCTCTCACTGATGCCATTTCGTCGCCGGGCACGGCCAGGTGTCGCCGTCGGAGCCCCGTTCCCCCCTCTCGGCTCGCCTATATATAGGCCCTCTCCCAGCCGCTCCGAGCACCCAGCTCCACCCACCACTCACACCTAGGCTGCGTAGAACTCCATGGCCCGGCCGGGCAGGCCACAGGCCGCCGTCCCCAAGCTCGAGCTCACCGGCGATCCCCTCGGGACATCGAGGTAGCTCCAGACCTTCTCAGGCCAAGGCGATCCTACCATAGCCTCCGCCACTCTTTGGTAGAGCCATTCCACCTAGCTAGAGCTGCTGGTGACGCCGTTGCTTGCCGTCTTCTTCAACTTCGGCAACCCCCTGTTTCTGCCTCCGCCTACGAGCTCTGTTCCGACGCCGTCCGGCCATCTCTAGCCACCCTACGGGTACGGGCAGGTGCGCCTCGAGCCCCTCCGTCGATCTATCCTTTCCATCTTGGCCAAGGAGCAGTGTCGTCGGTGTGCGCTCCGGTGAAGCCGCGATCGCCCCTGCTCTTCCCTCTCTCTCCCCCTCACCTGACTAGCGAGGCCCGCTAGTCAGTCTCTCCGTACCCGCGCGAAGCGGTACGAGTGGTGGCACTCTGGGCTTTTACGCCTTCGACGTCACCCCCCCTATTCTGTTTATTTAAATTTCCAAATTTAAATATATTCTAGAGAACTTCAAACTGCAATAACTTTTTAACCGCAAGACCAAATGAATTGATTCTTTTTGCATTGTGTTCTTTGTAAAGAAATCCTGCAGCACACCAAAAATGAGACTATTTGGTGCTGTGTAGATTTTCTGGTGAAGTTTTGAATGATTCTTGATATTTTCTTTTTGTACTTTTATTAATTTTCAGAAGAAGAAACTTGTCTTGAGGATCACCAGGAGGCTTGTGAGCCTCATTTGAACTAACGCAAGCCACATCAACATTTTCATAGTGCCATTCCAATATTTGTGTTTTTTTCAACTTGAAAAAATGATTTAATTTATGCATATGAATTATTCTGTTAAATACTTTCTGTTGGTTGATGTATTTATTTGTTTCATTTAGTTTACAGAAAGTTGGAGTTTGGTTTAAGTTGTTAAGATAGTTAAAACAAGGTTGGGATCTTGAGAATGATTATGGATATGCATATGTGAAGTTACTTTGTTTTACATAAGTAAATATGATAAAAAGTTGCTAGGTTAAGTTCTGTTTTTTTATTGAAAATAAATCATAACCAGAATAATATTGAAGTTGTGATGTTAATATTCAGTAAAGTAAAGTTGACCCAGTTATACTTTTGTATGGCATTGTATTTGATTGTGTGATTCATTTTGGGTATATTACATTCCATGGCATTGTATGAGACCAGTTATTATTTCTTCTTTAAGTTGAAACTGTTAATGACTCAACTTGAATAAATTGTTGACCGGGTCATGGTGCCACTGAATCGAGTCTTTCCCAGTGCAACCACATTTACCTTTATGGGAAGGTCTTTATTCGGTGCATTGTCATGCCTCCTGTCGGTACCTCTAGATAGGGAAGGTTATGGGCATGCAGTACCCTAGCCCGGTAAGCAGACATAACCTTGTGTGCCCGTTGTTGATTTAATGGTTCTGAGTCCCCGTTTGGGACAATTTCTGTTTGGCCACGAGGGTGGTCGGTGTGCCTTTGGTAGGCACAGGCCACCCAGGAGTGTTCCAGTGGGAAATGAGTCGGAGTGGCCGGGGGAGTGTCATGGCAATGGAAGGGTTGTGTCGGAACGCAGTTGGTCCACCCGAATGGGAGAACGAGGCCATGGGTTCCGTGGTGTGGGTACAGTGCACTACCTCTGCAGAGTGTAATTAATCTATCGAGAGCCGAGTCCACGTTCACGGACACGCTCGAAAGTAAGTCACACCATGGGTCAACATATAATAAAATTTTGCTCACTAAGTTCTAAAATCTTGTATTGTAATAAATTGGTGGAAGAGCCACCGAGATTGTTTGAGACAAGTATGGACAGGTTGGTGATCGCCGGAAAGGTCACGATTTATATCTGGTTGCAATGAATAAATTTGTAGTTTAAAAAATTAATCACCATGAGTAAGTCAGACCAAGGTTTTATTTCTGCAAAGGCATGAACCCAGCATGTTAGTTATTATGTATTCAAGTTTGTTGCTGCATATTTAATATTGAGTAATTATCATGATATTGTTTGTAATTATGATTTTTGTTTGCTGTAAGCTTGCAAGTACATTCAATGTACTGACCTGGCATGTCATGCCAGATTTCAGGAAAGTTTCGCTGGAAAGGAGTGTCGTTTGAGTCTAGACCGTGTCCACATCGATGTCCCTGTGAGATGGAGTTCCGCTACGACGTTGTTCCGCTGCTGCGTAGTTTATGCCCGAGGCCTTTTATGTTCATTAAATAATGTACATATTGTCCAGCCGCACCGTGTGTGACGCTCGGCCTCGCTACCTGTTGTAATGTAAAACTATGGTCTGCTAGTATCAATAAAGCGGTTGTTTTATGTACCAAGATGTTGTGTGTTGCCAGAAGACAAGGTCTCTGGGCTGGCAATGCAAGGTAAACCGGCCGCTCTGATCTGGGGGTGCCACAACGCTTGGTATCAGAGACGCGCTGACTGTAGGATGCGTTAGACTAAGACGCGCATTTTCTGAACGCTAGATACACGTTTAGGTTGAGTGCCGGTAGTTTGTCTAGTTGATTATTGCTTTGCATATACTTTTTTTATTTTGCTAACCCGATGATGGTTGTGAGTGTAGATGGCTCCGGTGTCGTATCCGTGCCAGTTGCAGCTGATGTTGTACAAGTCACCGCACCTCCTTCGCAACGTGTGGCGTCGGCTGTACCCTCATGGAGACGACCCAGTTTATCGTGTGTACCGGGAGCGTCTAGCTGACTCAATATACGAATATCAGGCAGTGGTGACTCTGCGCGTCCATTCTGACTCTAGCTCGTATACTCGTACCTCTCGAAGCGGTCACACTTCTACCGCTTCGCAAGCTGTCCAGTTTGCTGCATTCGAGATCCTTGTTGAGCTCCATCACAGCGAGGTCCGCATGCAGAACCACCCAGGTTTCCAATACTACCCTTGTTTGCACGACAACGGTTGTATTCATTTCCCTGAAATTGATCCAGAGTCTGATAGCGTTGCTAGCCACCTTTCCCGTTATATCACTACTAGTTACCTCATGATCCATGAGCTAGCACGCGAGTTGACTCACACTCGTATTGCTTTAGCCACTACTAGGTCTGTTACCATTCCCGCCTCCTTGGGATTCACCCCTTACGTCCCCAGTTCCGTTTCCCCTACTTCACCAGTAACCCCCCGTAGTAGCACGGGCACCTCAACACTAACTCCTCTTAGTGCCCCTGCTGAGTGGATCTCACTCCTCACTACCCCTGTAGCTCCTATGATCTACCCTACTTCCACCCCGGAAGGAGAGCCTCCGAGGCAGCGTTGCCGTGTTACCTTTAACCCTGAGGTCTCCGTTAACCTTGTCAGTTCATGATCCGAGTCCACTTCAGGAGAAGACCCTGCAGCACCCGCAGAGCAGTAGAGCTCCAGAGTATTCACAGTAGTCAGACTGATGCACGAATGTGGATGTACGAGTCGTGATGTTTCATTTCATGTATGAGAGTAGTGTAATCGGGCATGTTAATTTTCTTTCATGTATGCGTCCATGTATAATTATTCTGAAGTTGTGTACCTTCTACTCACTGTCTTTCTTCGCAATTCTGTTTTCCCTCGATTTTTGTTGCTGGCTTTTCCCCACCTATTTTTGCTTTTGAATATTTCTTATCTCGGTTGCGTTGTCTTGGGAAAAATCCATAATAGGATGACGCGGGGAGGCAACACTAACAGCGCTCACGAGGATGTTCATGTTCGTCGCTCCGCCCGACAGGCAGGACAATCCCCCGAGCTATTCATACCACCGCCTCCACCGCCAAATCCGCCTACCACTAAACAAATCATGCGTATGTTTGAGGAAAGAAGAAGTAATGATCTGCTTGAGATTTTGAAAAGTGTTCAAGCTATGATTGGTCAGAATGGGCAGCAGAACGGTCATTACTCCAAGCTATCAGATTTTCAGCGAACTCAGCCTCCCAGTTTCAGTCAGGCAGTTGACCCTTTGGATGCCGATGATTGGTTGCGAACCATTGAGAGGAAACTTGAGATTGCCCGTACTGCCGAAGAGGACAAAGTCCCATATGCAACCCACCTATCTTGAAGGCGCTGCTGCCATATGGTGGGAAAATACAAAAGCCATGGGGCCTGCTGATGAAGCACTCACCTGAACCAAATTCAAAGACCAGTTCCGAAAATATTACATCCCTACTGGAATTATGAAGACCAAGCAGCGTAAGTTTTTTGCACTCACCCAAGGGTATCTGTCCTTGGGAGAATATTTGCAAAAATTCAACCATCTAGCCCGTTATTCCCTGTATGACGTGGCCACGGAAGAGAGAAAAATTGACAGGTTTCTTGGAGGATTAAAATCGCAACTCAGGTGCACTCTCAGCATGCTTGATTTTCCAGATTTCCAAACTTTGGTAAATAAAGCTTTCATTGCGGAAAGAGAACACAAGCTCATACTGGACAACCGGCCTGCTAATAACGAGCACAAACGCAAGTTTGAAACAAGAAAAGAAGGACCACCGGTGCAGAAGGCTCGAACCTGGCAGCAAACTCAGGTAGACTACAAGCCCAATTGGCAACAGAATGTTAACAAGACTCCTACCCAAGTCAAGAATGTTGTCACCAACCAAGTACACGAGGAGCGTCAGCGCAATAATTCTTGCTTCAGTTGCGGGCAAAGTGGACATTATGCCCGTCAGTGTCCCAAGAACAGCAAGGTGAACGCCTTATTCCGGCCACAAGTCAACTTCATGGGGTCATACACGAACCAGCAAAACATCACCGGGCACGTCAATCACCTCTCCGCAGATGAAGCCCAAGAAAACCCCGAAGTGGTCATCGGTATGTTTTCTATTAATAGCATACATGTAGTAATTTTATTTGACTCGGGGGCTTCCCACTCCTTTATTTCTCAGAGTTTTGTTGCCCAAAAACAAATTTTCTTGTTCTCTCTTGGGCAAAATAATGCTGGTACAAACCCCGGGATCTTTAATCAAGAGCAGTCTGGTCTGCCGTGACTTGGAAATCAATATCAACGGAATAAGCTTTCCAACTTCCTTGATACTCATCGAGTCAACACAGTTGGATGTTATTTTGGGCATGAACTGGCTGACCCAATACCAAGTATGCATAAACTGTGCAACCCGAGAAGTCACTCTGATCAGTCAACAAGGGCAAGTTACAAAATTCTACTCGCGCAAAAGCCTACCAAAGAAGGGGATGATATTCACTGTCGCGGCTGAGTTGGAATTAATTCCTGTGGTCAGTTATTTTCCTGATGTATTTCCGGAAGAACTACGAGGCATGCCGCCAGACCGAGAACTTGAGTTTGCAATAGATCTGGTACCCGGAACCGCACCATTATTCAAGAAGTATTACAGGATGCCCTCATCAGAGTTAGTGGAATTAAAGAAGCAGCTCGATGAAATGCTCAAAAAAGGGTATATCCGTCCCAGTTCCTCACCATGGGGATCGCCTGCACCCTTTGTAAGAAAAAAGGATGGCAGCCTCCGCATGTGTGTAGATTATCGGCAGCTGAATGATGTCATCATCAAAAATAAATACCCGCTGCCAAGGATTGATGATTTGTTCGATCAGCTCAGTGGGGCCAAGGTATTCTCCAAAATTGACTTACGGACCGGATACCATCAGCTCAAGATTAAAAAGGAAGATATTCCTAAGACCGCATTCACCACTTGATACGGTCTTTACGAATATACAGTTATGTCTTTTGGTCTCACCAATGCCCTGCATTCTTCATGCACATGATGAACAAAGTGTTCATGGACTTCCTCGATAAGTTTGTGGCGGTCTTTATCGATGACATACTTATATATTCAAAAAGTGAAGGGGGTCACAAGGAACATCTCCGAGCAGTGTTACAGCGACTCCGAGACCATCAGCTTTACGCCAAGTTCAGCAAATGTGAGTTTTGGCTTAAACAAGTCGGACTTCTTGGACACGCGCTATCCGCTGAGGGTATAGCCGTAGACCCCAAGCAAGGTAAAAGATGTGCTCAACTGGTTGCCACCCACAACCGTATCTCAGATCAGGAGTTTCCTTGGACTGGCGGGATATTACCGTTGTTTCATTGAAGGATTCTCCAAGCTTGCCAAACCCATGACCGAGCTACTCAAAAAGGACAAGAAGTTTAAATGGACAAAGGACCGTGACAAAAGTTTCAGTGAGCTAAAGAAAAGGCTGACCACCGCACCCGTATTAACTCTTCCAGACATATATCACCGTTTTGATGTATATTGTGATGCATCCAGATAAGGAATGTGCTGCGTACTCATGCAAGACGGCAAGGTAGTGGCATATGCATCACGACAATTGCGACCCCATGAAGGAAATTACCCTACGCATGATCTGGAATTGGCCGCGGTAGTACATGCTCTCAAAATATGGAGGCATTATCTCATCAGGAAGAAGTGCCAAATTTTTATAGATCACAAAAGTCTCAAGTATATATTCACTCAGCCCGATTTGAATCTCCGTCAGCGAAGGTGGCTTGAGCTAGTTAAAGATTATGATTTGGTAATAAATTACCACCCGGGTAAAGCCAACGTGGTAGCTGGCGCACTCAGTCGAAAGCTGGTCAGCTTAAATGCCATATTAAATTCTTTGCCCGTTGAACTTCAAGAGGAGATTACTCAACTCCATCTGAACATCGTTGAGGCTGGTCTCGCTAACACGTTGGAAGTTACCCCCACCCTCGAAAAATAAATCTGCAAGGCCCAGCCAGATGACCCTGCCCTACAAAAGCATGCCAAAAATATGCTGACAGGACGTACCCAAGATTTCTCAAAGGATCACTTTGGGACTCTCCGTTTTCGTGGAAGGATTTGTGTACCCAATCCGCCAGACCTGAGAAAGTAAATCTTGTCAGAAGCACACGAATCCTCATACTCTATTCACCTTGGGGGTACAAAAATGTATGAAGACCTTCGCCAAATATTCTGGTGGGACGGAAGAAGGATATTGCCTATTTTGTGGCTTGCTACGACATATGCAACAAAGTAAAGGCAGAACATCAGAAGCCAGCCGGACTTCTTCAACCGCTGCCAGTTTCACAATGGAAATGGGATGATGTCTGCATGGACTTCATCACAGGACTACCCAAAACTTAGCGGGGCAATAATGCAATATGGGTCATCGTGGACACTCTAACCAAGGTAGCACATTTTATTCCGGTCAGGGCCACCTATCGAGCAGACCAACTTGCGCAACTGTATGTGCCCAGAATAGTCAGCCTGCATGGAGTACCTCGAACCATCACTTCTGACCGAGGTTCACTCTTTACCTCCGCTTTCTGGACCCGTCTCCATCAAGCCTTGGGGACAGCCCTAAAATACAGTATAACCTATCATCCTCAAACTAAAGGACAGACAGAGCGGGTAAACCAAATACTCGATGATATGCTGCGAGCTTGCGTCTTGACCCAAGGATCTAAATGGGAAGATTGTCTACCTTACGCCAAGTTCTCCTACAACAACAACTTCCAAACCAGTCTAAAGATGTCACCGTATGAGGCTTTATATGGCCGCAAATGCCGTACCCCGTTAAACTGGTCTCAGACTGGAGATAGCCGTATTTTCGGAACGGACCTTATGATGGAAGCTGAGAAAGAAGTCAAGGAAATTAGAGATAGATTACAATTGGCCAAGACTCGACAAAAGAGCTATTGCGATGCAAAACACCGACAGATCAGTTTTGAACCTGGAGAGCACGTATACCTCCGAGTCACTCCTATGAAAGGAGTCAAGAGATTCCAAACTCGCGGGAAGTTGGCACCCAGATTTATTGGCCCCTTCCCAATTATTTCTCGAGTGGGCCCTGTTGCTTATCAGTTGGAATTACCCCTGGAATTGTCTGATGTGCACAACATGTTTCACGTCTCACAGTTGAGGCAGTGCATATCTCCGCCCGAGAAAAGGACTGCCGTGACCGACATAGAATTGGCCAAGGATTTAACGTATGAAGAAAGACCGTTCAAAATTGTGGATCAGATGGAAAGAGTCACCCGCAGTAAAATAAGGAAGTTTTATAAAGTCCAGTGGGAGCATCACACCGAGTTAGAAGCAACGTGGGAATAAGAAGAGTTCCTACAGACATATTATCCGGAATGGTTTTCCCAAGCAACCAAATCTCGAGGACGAGATTCATTCTAAGTGGGGGAGGTTTGTGAGAGCCTGATTTTTGCCCTCTTTTATTTGCCAGAGCTTTATTTGAATTTATTTTGAACCTTGGGATTTTTGAATCATTTCATATGGACTTGAACACTTGGGTACCCTTGACTTTCAACCAAGTGCCTCCTATCCACCTCCAACCCTCTTTTCCCTCTGGACCACTCCAATATACTTCATGGAATATATTTCTTATTTGGAAAATATTCACTTTTCTTCCCAAAACTCTAGCTAAATCCTTTGTGCTCCAAACCAACCCCTATTTTTCTGGCTCACAAAATTCTGAGGAAATTCCTAAATATTTTTTGGACCCTAAGACACCTTCCTGAGCAAAAATATTGCACTACTTTTTGGAATATTTTTGCTACGGAATATCTTTTCTATTCTGGACAGAAATGGTAGTTTCTACAACAACTACCATTTTACTTGCTCCATTTCTTCTGAAACTCCTTGTGCATCTTCACCTTAGTAACTCTTGACTAGCCTCCAAAGCACAGCCTTCAACTATTAACCATTTTACCTCAGTAAGCTCTCAAAGTTTCTGTCCAGAAACTTACCAGGCGTATTACTTTCTTTCTACTGCGTCTCGAAACAAACCAACCACGGGTAACTCTCCTATCTACCACGAACAACATGCCAGACATGAATTTTGGCACTGAGTCAGCCAGTAGGCATAGTTCGTGCAGTGACCACGCGTGTACACCATGCCATGGTCGTCTGTCGGCGCGCTCTGGATGCCGCCGAGCGCTCTATAGAGCGTGTGCTCGCTTCCGCGCCTGCCCAAGCGTGCCAAACCGCGCCACAACCCCTCTCTGGCGCTCACCGACGCTGGAGCTCGCCGCAGCGAGCACGGGCGCGGTTCGGCCAAGGCAACAGTGCGGTGCGCACTGTGCTCGTCGCCACCCCCCAGCGCCCCTGTGCTCGTCCTCGTCCGGCCACTGTTCCCGCGTGACTCCGTCGCCTTCTTCCCCTCTCATTGACGCCAATTCGTCGCCGGGCGCGGCCAGGTGTCACCGGCGGAGCCCCGTTCCCCTCCTCTAGGCTCGCCTATATATAGGCCCTCTACCAGCCGCTCCGAGCACCCAGCTCCACCCCCCCTCACACCCAGACTGCGTAGAACTCCGTGGCTTGGCCGGGCAAGCCACTGACCGCCATCCCCCAGCTCGAGCTCACCGGTGATCCCCTCGGGACGTCGAGGTAGCTCCAGACCCTCTCAGGCTAAGGCGACCCTACCAGAGCCTACGCCACTCTCTGGTAGAGCCATTCCACCTAGCTAGAGCTGCTGGAGACGTCGTTGCTCGCCATCTTCTTCAACTCCGGCGACCCCCTGTTTCTGCCTCCGCCTACGAGCTCTGTTCCGACGCCGTCCGACCATCTCTAGCCACCCTATGGGTACGGGCAGGTGCGCCTCGACCCCCTCCGTCGATCTATCCTTTCCATCTTGGCCAAGGAGCTGCGTCGTCGGCGTGCGCTTCGGTGAAGTCGCGACCGCCTCTCTCTCCCTCTCACCTGACTAGCGGGGCCCGCTAGTCAGTCTCTCCGTACCCGCGCGAAGCGGTACGAGTGGTGGCGCTCTGGGCTTTTACGCCTTCGATGTCACCCCCCTATTCCGTTTATTTAAATTTCCAAATTTAAATATATTCCAGAGAACTTCAAACTGCAATAACTTTTTAACCATAAGTCCAAATGAATTGATTCTTTTTGCATTGTGTTCTTTGTAAAGAAATCTTGCAACACACCAAAATGAGACTATTTGGTGTTGTGTAGATTTTCTGGTGAGTTTTTGAATGATTCTTGATATTTTCTTTTTGTACTTTTATTTATTTATAGAAGAAGAAACTTGTCTTGAGGATCACCAGGAGGCTTGTGAGCCTCATTTGAACTAAGGCAAGCCACAGCAACATTTTCATAGTGCCATTTCAATATTTGTGTTTTTTCCAACTTGAACAAATGATTTAATTTATGCATATGAATTATTCTGTTAAATACTTTCTGTTGGTTGCTGTATTTATTTGTTTCATTTAGTTTACAGAAAGTTGGAGTTTGGTTTAAGTTGTTAAGATAGTTAAAAGAAAGTTGGGATCTTGAGAATGATTATGGATATGCATATGTGAAGTTACTTTCTTTTACATAAGTAAATATGATAAAATTTTGCTAGGTTAAGTTCCGTTTTTTATTGAAAATAAATCATAACCAGAATAATATTGAAGTTGTGATGTTAATATTCAGTAAAGTAAAGTAGACCCCGTTATACTTTTGTATGGCATTGTATTTGATTGTGTGATGCATTTTGGGTATATTACATTCCATGGCATTGTATGACACCGGTTATTATTTCTTCTTTAAGTTGAAACTGTTAATAACTCAACTTGAATAAATTGTTGACTGGGTCATGGTGCCACTGAATCGAGTCTTTCCTAGTGCAACCACATTTACCTTTATGGGAAGGTCTTTATTCGGTTCATTGTCATGCCTCCTGTCGGTACCTCCAGATAGGGAAGGTTATGGGCATGCAGTACCCTGGCCCGGTAAGCAGACATAACCTTGTGTGCCCGTTGTTGATTTAATGGTAGCGAGTCCCCGTTTGGGACAATTTCTGTTTGGCCACGACGATGGTCGGTGTGCCTTTGGTAGGCACAGGGCCACCTAGGACTGTTCCAGTGGGAAATGAGTCGGAGTGGTCGGGGGAGTGTCATGGCAATGGAAGGGTTTTGTCGGAACGCCGTTGGTCCACCCGAATGGGAGAACGAGGCCATGGGTTCCGTGGTGTGGGTACAGTGCACTACCTCTGCAGAGTGTAATTAATCTACGGATAGCCGAGTCCACGGTCACGGACACGCTCGAAAGTAAGTCACACCATGGGTCAACATATAATAAAATTTTGCTCACTAAGTTCTAAAATCTTGTATTGTAATAAATTGGTGGAAGAGCCACAGAGATTGTTTGAGACAAGTATGGACAGGTTGGTGATCGTCGGAAAGGTCACGATTTATATCTGGTTGCAATGAATAAGTTTGTAGTTTAAAAAAATTAATCACCATGAGTAAGTCAGACCGAGGTTTTATTTCTGCAAAGGCATGAGCCCAACATGTTAGTTATTATGTATTTAAGTTTGTTGTTGCATATTTAATATTGAGTAATTACCATGATATTGGTTGTCATTATGATTTTGTTTGTTGTAAGCTTGCAAGTACATTCAATCTACTAACCTGGCATGTCATGCCAGATTTCAGGAAAGTTTCGCTGGAAAGGAGTGCCGTCTGAGTCTAGACCATGTCCACATCGGTGTCCCTGTGAGATGGAGTTCCGCTACGACGTCGTTCCGCTACTGCGTAGTTCATGCCCGATGCCTTTTATGTTAATTAAATAATGTACATATTGTCCAGCCGCACCGTGTGTGCCGCTCGGCTTCGCTACCTGTTGTAATGTAAAACTATGGTCCACTAGTATCAATAAAGCGGTTGTTATCTGTACCAAGATGTTGTGTGTTGCCAGAAGACAAGGTCTCTGGGCTGGCAATGCAAGGTAAACCGATCGCTCTGATCCGGGGTGCCACAGAGGAGGACGGTGCAGAGGTCGTGGTCACAAAGGAGGGACGAGGGGGTAGCTGTGGCCGCGGTGGTGCTCGCCGGCGCGGCCGCGGTGGCTTCGGCCATGGCGAGGAGGAGAAGAGGAGCGAGGGGGAGACTGGGCGAGGGGGAGAGAGCGGTCGAGGGTGGTGCGTGGCATCTCCAGGGCGAAGAGGGGACAGGCAGGGAGGGTGTAGATGGCCGGGCACGTGCATGCACGGGACGGGCGCACGCCCTCGTCCTTCTGGCGAGAGGAGGACGACGACGGGCACTGGGCCAGCACAGTGCTGGGCCGGCCTGTGGGCTTCCAGGTAGGTGGGCTGCTGCAGGTTAGTTCCTTTCCCTCTCTCTTTTGTTTCTGTTTTGTTTTATTTCTGTACTTGTGTTGCTTTATTAAAAATTCTAAAGCACTTTCATAAATCATGAAACTACTCATGCCCACTATATATAATATAACCAATAGGGAACATTTGGGTCAAGGTTGTCAGAATCGTGATTCTGTTATACGATTCTACGACTTTACGATCCAAACTAACCCCTATGATTCTACGATTTTAGTTCATAGAATCTGCGTTTCTATGATCCTGATAGTGAAGATTCTATGATTTACGATCCTACCATCTGAGGTCCGATCAGATTCAAAATCACGATTCTGACAACCTTGATTTGGTTTAAGATTATTTGGGCATTTAAAATATTTTATAGCGATTAAATGCCCTAATGCAAATAACATATGATTTAAACCAATGACCTTAGGATGTCCTAGAAAATTGTGCACCATTATTGTCAGAGGTTTAAGACCAACGCAAAGATGATGAACATTTTAGAAGGGCATTTTGGGTACATTGAAAAAAAAATAGTAAACCCTAGGTTGTTTCAGAGGTGCTGGGGGTTTATGCCATCCCCATTTTAGTTTCTGGGAAAGTTTAAACATGATGCCATCGTGATCAAGCAAAGACAAACAAGGGCTGATCTAGGGCTATGACAACTCACCCCCACTAAACAAGAATCTCATCCCGAGATTCAGGATGTGAGGTAAGAAGACAGAGGGGACACAAGTTAACACAATCTTCTCGATCCAATTGCACTTCATAAGAATGTTGATTACTTGCCTCATGTCGATCCTGACATCCTTGCTTTCGAGATCTTTGTCCAACACAGAGACGATGAAAGAAACTCTATAAAATTGATCTTTTGAAAGATCGAGCAACTCAATATCAACTCATGGAGGGAGACGTTGGAACATCTCTTGAGCTGAGACACGGAGCACACATCCAGAGGGATGGAGTGAAACAAATGATGAAGATTCACTTGGCAGGCAATAATTCCACACCTAAGAAGATGGGGATTGATGTCACCAGATGGGGCACCTTAGAGAAGGTGACTCATAGAATTATTCCCTTAAGTGGCAAAAAGAATTACTTTTGATATAGAGATCATTGAAATTCTCTATACCAGCCTAAGGGAAACCACAAACGATCGTTCGAAGGAATATGGAAGAATAGAATACTCAGTCTAGAATGGATGATGTGGACTACCTTGTTGAAGACAATGCAATGAGTGATTTTTGCTTATCACCGAAATGGATGGAACCCATGGCAAGTCCACTTTTGAAGATGATCCTGGACAACAATTATTGAGGTGCAAGCTCGGAACAAAATGCAAATGTCGGGAATGTTCCAAACATCATATCTCCCTGAGATGCAGATTTGGCTGGTGTTAGGATATTCTAGACTCATCAAGTCTAGAAAGGAAAATGAAAGTTTGCAACACAAATCGACGAGACGGCGTTGCGAGATTCTCGGGGAATGAACTACAATAGCAAGCTCCAAAACATGAGCTAGTTCTGCTACATACATGTGAACACGTTGTCCAAGACAAGCATGACCACATAGTAGTTTTACAACGAAACACTACCGAGTTCTGATTGGGTACCATCATTGAAGATAACGAAGTCTTGTGCATGTCCCTCCGGGCCCTTCGGGATTAGCGCATGAACTTCTTTTCTTTGAACAAATCAATCAGTGGCTTGGTGTGCTAGGAAATACCGATGGGATGGAGGTAGCTAATCTCTCAAGCCATAGTATACTTCGCACGTGCATGAATGACTTGGGATGATTCCATAGGAAGCAAAACTAACTTTCTCGAATTCATGATGGCAACTTGCACCTAATGCACGTGAACTGGGAGAAAGTCACTTCTTGCACCAAACATATACCTCATGAACGCAACATGAAGGCAATGGTTACAAAGTTTTCCAATACTAGCTGGATGTTCAACACAATTCATGGAAAACATAACAATGTTGTTGATGGGCTCAACAACAATTCATCCCGGTTTCCATATAAGTGGGGTTCCACAATTATCTGAACAAGGTGATAGCATTGGTCAGACACAAAAGATATAATGGTGTATGCTCGAGGGAACAACCACGAGTAAGACAACATTATGAATACCATTGGTTCTGGTTTGACTTGACGATAGCCCACACTCAAATCAAAGTTTGGACAAGACGATAGGTCCAACAATTGATCACGAGGATCAATCGATGAAGATATCATCTTTCTTCAACACACACACAAAAGATATCCCTTGGAAGGAACTAAGTCAGGCAAGCTTTTATCTTCCAACTCTCCAAGTAGTTGTTTAGCTTAACCAAGTAGTTCCGGGTATCCAACACAGATTCTTGGAGAAGGGGTGGTTTATAAGAAAACCAATTTGATCACGAACTCAACATAGCGGTCAGAGAACAACCTGGTAATACTTCCTAGAAGATATTCGGAAAATCACGAACCACCGATATGTTAAAAAGCTCGAGAACAATCTTGTTTTTCAGGGCAAGACGATATGATCAAAAGAGCGAGAGATTGACACAATCCTAACTCATTGATCGAAGAGTGCACCAGAAAAATGGAGTAGGTAGCACGATCAATCTTAGAATGATGATTTGGTAACCATCAGGCTAAGAATGAGATTATTGTCCATTAACTACCAAGCAACGGAGTTGCTAGCAGTATTGATTTCTCGCATCAGGATTCACTTGTCAGTATTCTAGTTACAATAACATGGAGACCGAGAATGAACGATGATGGTGAGAGGTATCATTGTATCAAGAGTTCATAGGAGGTTGTGCAATTCCCATGACATTCTTGACATAAAAGAGGGTAACACTCGAAGGTAGAACAGAACAAAACCCGGATTGGCATTTTGATCTGCGGAATACAACTACTTTGACCCAATCCTAGGAATGGATGAGGTACTGGAGTTTGTTTCTCCAAGTCATTCCGGAATAGTATGGCTTGACTGACCATAAGAATAATAGGCATCGATAACACGAATGCACAACTACTCTTGACTATCAACTGATAGACGGCGTCATAGTACAACTAAAGAGGGATAACTCAAAGGAACATATAACTTTCTGAGTTGTGGATGCATAGATTAGCATGTCAAACCAGTTCAACATATTTCTTCCAGATAACCCATGCAGGAAAGGTAGGACTGGCAGAGTCACAATATAGAATCAAGAACTCCTCAAGAGTACTCTTATTGTGATATTTTGGTTCGGGAGAACCTCTGCCAAGGATGGTTCATGTTATGGGAAGAATGATATACCACGAACCTCGAGGACTATCACAATGTTACTAATATCCTAAAGGGACGAGCAAATACTATCAACATGAGGTAAGTGGAGTGGATCTTGGGTTCAAGAACCCAGAAATAGAATGCCTACTAACTAAATGGCATCACTGGATGCTTTCGAGAATGATGGCCAGAATCGTCACACTCGGAATATAGAGTATTGCTAGATTAGTGGGTGATTCTCTAAGACACCTAGGGTCATAATAATAACTCCAACATATATGTTGAGGTAACAGAGTACCTCAACACACTGGTTAGTGTGGTTAATCCGGCCTAAAAGGACATCGAAAACAGGGAGGAAAGGTTTGCAAATGCATCAGATTATTTAGAGACCTTGGGTAACTCAGACAGCATAACGACTGTAAATGCTCGAAAAATATTTGAGACAGCATGCAAAAATGGTGGCATAACCACTCAACATCGCAATATCAAGGTTCCGAGATCAATTGTCAACATACGGAAGTAGTAGGAACTGAACTCGGGGTTGAATCCACCATTAACGTGATCCTGATAAAGAGAATGAGAATCATAGTTCTTAATCCCCGTAGAAAAGAAGAGGACGACTCAGACCAGAAGGGCATAGGGTAAAGGAGTAAAAAGAGCCTTATGTTCCCTTCCACAATCAATTCCCTTATAAAACGAAAGAATTTCTAGACACGACTTCGACCAGTTTGGCTTGGTAATCCTACAGGCAGTCAGGCTCTGATACCAAAGCTGACAGGACCCCGATCCTGAGTCAGACCGATCTAGCATGTAACACATCATATCCCTTTGTGGCCTCACGCATGGTATCCCGACGGGTGCTACCTTACCTGGCCCGGGACCGTTTGCGTATTTTGGCTCACGTATATGATAGTGCCGCTAGCATCCATATGACAGAGAACCTGGGCCGACATGACTAGTTGTAAACCAAAAGTGGCGCTAAATTACAGAGACAGACATACATGACCCAGCAACGAACGCGTCGGTCATCAACGTATGAACCCAAGTCGTAGCAAGCTACAAGGACTTAAAGGAATAACGCGTGACATTTCCCCTAAGGGACACACACAAGAATGAAGAAGGACACATGTCGGCCAGCCTAAGTGTTCTGGAGCAGTAGCAAGCTACCAAGGCTCAGTGGAAGCACTAGGAGGCATTTCCCCATAAGATAGGCTACCAAGGGTAAACAACTAGGTGTCGGATCTCACACATAGCAATACACATTACACGTACGCATAACATGCAAGTATGTGTTATACAACATGGCATCACAACATAACTCAACAACTCATATAGATAAAGGCCCAAAAGAGCCATCATAGCATTTATTACAAGTAGTGGGTCTCATGACCCAACATACAGAGCATACAGGCAACAGAAGCATAACATGTCTGGGTACAGACAACTACAAATGAAAAGGGCTGAGAAGCCTGACTATCTACAAAAACCCTCCCAAGGGTACAAGATCGTAGCTAAGGTAACAAGCTAAACGTCGAAGTCCATGCGGAACCACTAGTGAGACCGAAGTCTCTCTACAAAAACATAAATTAAGAAAAAGTGAGTACAAAGGTACTCAGCAAGACTTACATCAGATCTAGCTACATATGCATCAGTATCAACAAAGAAGTGGTGGAGTTTGACTGCAGCAAGCCAGCTTTGACTCGGTGGCTATCCTGGACTATGACTGCAAGTAACTCTTTGAGGTGGCGCACACGAGTCCACATATTCACCAAACAATGCACCACTATGGATTCGCTCCCGTCTCCCTACGAGAAGGTCATCCATAGCACTCACACTTATCTTGCAGATTTTAGAGTATCCACTTTCACTTTTATGAATTGTACAGGTAACCCAGAAGTCCTTTACCGCGGACACGGCTATTCGAATAGATCATTTATAACCTTGCAGGGGTATACTTCTTCACACACGCTCTCATCACTTACTGCCGTTTACACGACATGTACTCGACAACCTTCAAGCAGAAGCCCAGCGAGGGTGTCGGCCATGACCTGACTAACCACACAAGTCTCTAGTCCAGGTTTATCGCCTATTGGGGTTCCATCCGTGGGAAGATCCGGCCGGGGTGTCGCTCCCCAAACGATGTGTACTGGGTTCCCGAGCCGCCAAACGGGCGACTCGGTACACCGGGCCACGTACCTACCGCATCACAGCCCATCCCGAGGGTCAGCGCTGCGCACGACCTCCAGTATACTACAAACACCAGAAACTAATTGCAACTCCTGGACAGAGATCAGGTTGATTAATAAGTCGAAAGAGCTTGGAGTGCCCGGAGCCCAATGTGTGGTAGTAGTTGTTCATGGATCACAAACATAGAACTCAGTTCCTGAGGACTGTTTCAATGAGACAACCCACCATGTACTCCTACATGGCCTCTCACCGCTACCTTTACCAAAACGTGTTCACACACTTAGCTCTCAGCAGCAGGACATGATGACCACATTCCAATTCATCCCCGATGAATCAGACCCGACACAACTCTAAGGATAGCAGGCATAACCAGAAAGCATGAATGAGTAGGCACAACATGGATCAAACAACTCCTACTCATGCTAGTGGGTTTCAAGTATTTACTGTGGCAATGACAGGTCATACAGAGGAAAAGGGGTTCAGCTAACGCCGCAAATAGCAGTTGAAACGTTGTTGGCCTAATGCAGTAAAGGAGAGCAAGAGCGAGAGAGTGGGATTGTATCGGAATGCTGAATGGGGTTTTGCTTGCTTGGCACTTCTGAAGATAACGATGTGTCTTCATCGGTGTCATCGATCACATCGTCGGTACAACGTCTACTGAGAGGGGACAAACACCGGCAACAGAGAAGGAACACAATCAATGCAATGCAACAATATGATGCATGATCATGACATGGCAATATGCTATGGTTTGAACTAATGCAACTAGCAACAATTTAAATGAAGTTGGTTTGAATCCAAGATTCAAATTCAAACTCCACATGTGGTTATTCAAATGCCATTTAATTGATTTGACCTGATCAGCAGGCATAAGTTGCTCAAACATGCATGATAATGCCATAAACATATTCTTCATATTTTTATGATCATTTTTCATATATAAATCTTTTTCATCTGAGCTACGGTAGATTTTATATGATTTTTAGAAGTTTTGGATATTTTATGAAATAAATAAATCATTTATGATTTATTTTAAATCCCAGAAAATATTTACTGCATCAGCATGACTTCATGCTGACGTCAGCAGGTCAACGAGCTGGTCCAGGTCAAACTTGACCAATGGGGCCCACTGGTCAGTGACTTTGTGGTCAATTAGTGTTAATCTAGCCCTAACCAGAAAATGTGAGCAGTTGGGCCCACATGTCAGTTGCACATCGGACTAATGACAGTAATTAGCACTTAAGTAAATCATATACCAATTTTAGTCAGAGGCCGGCGCCACATGTCATGGACACAGGGGGGGTCCAGCCGTGGTCAAAGGGGTCAAACCCACTGGCGACTCGACGCCGGCGAGTCCAGACGCGGCGGCGTGGTGCGGAAAATCGCTATGGGGCTCGGTTTTGGGCGTGGTTTGTTGCTACGGCTTGTTGGATCTCTTGCGCATCTAGTGGTGGCATCAACTCTCGCCAGAGTGGACCAAAACTACGGCGGCGACAACTTTTGCAGCGGCTGGAGTTCGGGCAGGTGCGGGCGCGCCACTAGGGAGCACGGGAGGAGGAGCTGGTGGGCGCGTTAGGCTCCTGGGAGTGCAATGAGTGCAGTGGTGAGCTCGGGCATGTGCTTGCACGGCCATAGCCACGGCGGCGACATGGCCGGCAGTGGGAGCTCTCGGCTCCGGTGAACACGCAGCTACATGGCGCAAACAAGGAAGGGAGAGAGGGGTTCAATGCAGGGGCTCACAGTGGGGCTAGCGAGCTCGAGGGAGAGGTCGGGATGCTCCGTAGCTCCCGAATTGACGGCAAGGAGCTCCGGGCACCGACCGCAAAGATGACGACAGAGCCGGCGTTGTATGGTGTCCGGCGATGCTTGGCTCGGCGAGGATGAAGAGGAGGACGGTGCGGAGCTCGTGGGCACAAAGGAGGGACGAGGGGGTAGCTGTGGCCACGGTGGTGCTCGCCGGCGCAGCCGCGGTGGCTTCGGCCATGGCGAGGAGGAGCAGAGGAGCGAGGGGGAGACTGAGCGAGGGCGAGAGAGCGGTCGAGGGTGGTGCGTGGCGTCTCCAGGGAGAAGAGGGGACAGGCAGGATGTGATGGCCTGGCTTATTAGGGATGATAGACTACTCATATCAATAAGGAATTCCTTCTTTTCCGGGAGCCCATTCGGATAGAACTCTAAAGTTAAGCGTGCTCAGCTTGGAGTAGTTTCAGGATGGGTGACCGACCGGGAAGTTGCTCCCGGGTGCGCACGAGTGAGGACAAAGTGCGCAGAAAAGACTAGTATTGATATGTGAGGCCAGTCTAGATCCCGCCAGGAGTAACGACCACCGGCGGGTGTGTCCGGGGCGTTACAAGTTTGGTATCAGAGCCGACCCTCGTGGTTACACGGATGTTTGCGGACAGTTTGCAGTCATGTTGTGCATGACGTTTGTGACCCGTCGTGGCACACGGCATGGCACATGTGCTGTCCTGGAAGCACAGACGGTTGTGCCAAAAGGGAACGTTCCTGTGGCCCGACGAGGACGTCGGTTCCTCTGAGTGAGGGTGTATGTGATGGCCTGGCTTATTAGGGATGATAGACTACTCATATCAATAAGGAATTCCTTCTTTTCCGGGAGCCCATTCGGATAGAACTCCAAAGTTAAGCGTGCTCAGCTTGGAGTAGTTTCAGGATGGGTGACCGACCGGGATGTTGCTCCCGGGTGCGCACGAGTGAGGACAAAGTGCGCAGAAAAGACTAGTATTGATATGTGAGGCCAGTCTAGATCCCGCCAGGAGTAACGACCACCGGCGGGTGTGTCCGGGGCGTTACACAGGAAGGGTGGAGGTGGCCGGGCGCGTGCGTGCATGACACGGGCACACGTCCTCGTCCTTCTGGCGAGAGGAGGAGGACGACTGGCACTGGGCCAGCATAGTGCTGGGCCGGCCAGTGGGCTTCCAGGTAGGTGGGCTGCTGCGGGTTAGTTCCTTTCCCTCTCTCTTTTGTTTGTGTTTTGTTTTATTTATGTACTTGTGTTGCTTTATTAAAAATGCTAAAGCACTTTCATAAATCATGAAACTACTCATGCCCACTGTATATAATATAACCAACATGGAACATTTTGGTTTATGATTATTTGGGCATTTAAAATATTTTATAGCGTTTAAATGCCCAAATGCAAATAACATATGATCTAAACCAATGACCTTAGGATGTCCTAGAAAATTGTGCACCATTTTGTCAGAGGTTTAAGACCAAGGCAAAGATGATGAACATTTAAGACGGGCATTTTGGGTACATTGAAAAAATATTTTAGTAAACCCTAGTTGGTTTCAGAGGTGCTGGGGTTTTATCCATCCCCATTTCAGTTTCTGGGAAAGTTTAAACATGATGAAATGGTGATCAAGCAAAGACAACCAAGGGCTGATCTAGGGTGTGACATTTCACCTCTCTGTTACTCAGTTCTACTTGACCACTAGACTGTGGGTGATATGGGGATGCAATTATATGATTAAGATCATACTTAGCAAGCATTTTACGAAAAGCACCATGAATAAAATGTGAACCACAATCAGTCATTAAGTATCTAGGGACTCCAAACCTCGGAAAAATAACTTCTTTATGCATCTTAATAGAAGTGTTATGATCAGCACTAATATTTGGAATAGCTTCTACCCACTTAGTAACGTAATCAACAGCAACTAAAATATGTGTATACCCATTAGAGGAAGGAAACGGTCCCATATAATCAAAGCCCCAAACATCAAATAGTTCAATAACAAGTGAATAGTTCATAGGCATTTCTTAGCATCTACTAATATTACCGATTCTTTGACATTCATCACAAGACAAGTCAAACTTATGGGCATCCTTGAAGAGAGTAGGCCAATAAAAGCCGGATTGCAATACCTTATCTGCAGTTCTATCCCCAACATGGTGTCCTCCATAACCCTCGAAGTGAAACTTGCGTAGGATCTGTTCATGTTCATGCTTAGGTACACAACGTCTAATAACACCATCTACTCCTTCTTTATAAAGGTGTGGGTCATCCCAGAAGTAATGTCTTAAATCATAAAAAAACTTTTTCTTTTGCTGGTATGTGAAACTAGGTGGTATAAATTTAGCAATAATGTAATTATCATAATCAGCATACCATGGAGCAGTACGAGAAGTATTTATGACAGCTAATTGTTCATTAGGAAAGCTATCATCAATAGGTAGTGGGTCATCAAGAATATTCTCTAACCTAGATAAGTTGTCTGCAACGGGGTTCTCAGCTCTCTTTCTATCAATAATATGCAAATCAAATTCTTGTAGCAAGAGAAACCATCTAATAAGTCTAGGTTTATCATCTTTCTTTTTCATAAGGTATTTAATAGTAGCATGATCAGTGTGAACAGTTACTTTAGAATCAACGATGTAAGGTCTGAACTTATCACAGGCAAATACAACTGCTATTTTTTTCAGTACTAGCATAATTTCTCTGGGCACTGTCTAGAGTTTTCCTAGCATATTGGATAACATTTAGTTTCTTATCAACTCTTTGTCCTAGAACAGCACCTACAGCATAATCACTAGCATCAGACATAATTTCAAAGGGTAAATTCCAATCAGGTGGCTGGATAAT
>LR738713.1:231401003-231471444 GCA_902687465.1 Secale cereale | reverse complement strand
TAATATGCAAATCAAATTCTTGTAGCAAGAGAAACCATCTAATAAGTCTAGGTTTATCATCTTTCTTTTTCATAAGGTATTTAATAGTAGCATGATCAGTGTGAACAGTTACTTTAGAATCAACGATGTAAGGTCTGAACTTATCACAGGCAAATACAACTGCTATTTTTTTCAGTACTAGCATAATTTCTATGGGCACTGTCTAGAGTTTTCCTAGCATATTGGATAACATTTAGTTTCTTATCAACTCTTTGTCCTAGAACAGCACCTACAGCATAATCACTAGCATCAGACATAATTTCAAAGGGTAAATTCCAATCAGGTGGCTGGATAATAGGTGCAGAGATCAAGGCTTTCTTAAGTATTTCAAATGCTTCTACACAATCATCATCAAAGACAAAAGGAACATCTTTTTGTAATAGATTAGTCAGAGGCCTAGAGATCTTTGAGAAATCTTTAATGAACCTTCTATAAAAACTGGCATGACCAAGGAAACTTCGTATACCTTTAATGTCCTTAGGACACGGCATATTTTCAATAGCATCAACTTTAGCTTTATCAACTTCAATACCTCTTTCAGAAATTTTATGCCCCATACAATACGTTCATTAACCATAAAGTGGCACTTCTCCCAATTCAAGACAAGATTAGTTTCTTCACATCTCTGCAAAACTCGATCAAGGTTGCTAAAGCAATCATCAAAAGAAGTTCCATAAAAGGAAAAATCATCCATGAAAACCTCAACAATCTTTTCACAAAAATCAGAGAATATAGCCATCATGCATCTTTGAAAGGTAGAAGGTGCATTACATAAGCCAAAAGGCATACGTCTATAAGCAAAGGTACCGAAAGGCAAGTAAAAGTGGTATTTTCTTGATCCTCTTTTGACACAGGTATTTGAGAGAAAACAGAACAACCATCTAAAAAGAAAAAAATGTGTATGTTTGGATAATCTTTCTAGCATTTTATCAATAAAAGTTAAAGGGTAATGATCCTTTTTAGTAGCTTTATTTAATTTGCGGAAATCAATTACCATTCTATAGCCTGTAGCAATTCTTTGTGGGATTAATTCATCTTTATCATTAGGAACAATAGTAATACCTCCCTTCTTAGGGACACAGTGGACAGGACTTACCCACTGACTATCAGCAACAGGATAATTAATACCTGCCTCTAGAAGCTTTAGTATTTCTTTCCTTACCACGTCTTTCATCCTAGGATTTAATCATCGTTGGTGATCAACAACCGGTTTAGCGTATTTCTCCAATTTTATTTTGTGCTACCACAGAGTGGGACTAATGCCCTTAAGATCATCAAGAGTATATACAATGGCAACACGGTGCTTTTTCAGAGTTTTCAATAATTTCTCTTCCTCTTGCCCTCAAAGGTTAGGACTAATAATAATATGATATATCTTCTTTTCATCGAGATAAGCATACTTAAGAGTATCAGGTAATGGTTTGAGCTCAAACACGGGATCACCCTTGGGTGGAGGAGTATCCCCTAGAATTTCAACAGGCAAGTTGTGTTTCAACAAAGGTCCGTGTTTAAAGAATATTTATATATTTCCCTTCTCTCATTCACAAACATATCATTTTCATGGTCTAGCAAATATTGTTCTAAAGGATCGTTAGGAGGTACGACAATAGAAGCAAGACCAATAATTTCATCTTTACTAGGCAATTCTTTATCATGGGGTTGTCTTTGAAATTTAGCAAAGTTAAAATCATGAGACATATCCCCTGAACCAATAGTAACAACATCCTTTTTGCAGTCTATCTTAGCATTAACATTATTCAAGAATGGTCTACCAAATATAATAGGGCAAAAGTCATCTTGTGGGGAACCAAGAACAAGAAAATCAGTAGGATATTTAACTTTCCCACACAATACTTCAACATCTCTAACAACCCCAATTGGTGAAATAGTATCTCTATTGGCAAGCTTAATTGTAACATCAATACCTTCTAGCTCAGCAGGTGCAACATCGTGCATAATTTCTTCGTATAAGGAATGAGGTATTGCACTCGCACTAGCACCCATATCACATAAGCCATGATAGCAATGATCTCATATTTTAACAGAAATAACAGGCATGCCTATAATAGGTCTACGTTTATTTTTAGTATCGGGTCTAGCAATTCTAGCAGCTTCATCACAAAAGTAAATAACATGCCCATCAATATTATCGACAAAGAGATCCTTAACCATTGCAATACTAGGTTCAACTTTAATTTGCTCAGAGGGTGTAGGTGTTCTAGTATTACTCTTACGAACCACAGTTGAAGCTTTAGCATCATCCTTTGTTCTAGCAGGGAAGGGTGGTTTCTCAATATAAGCGGTGGGAACAATAGGATCAACATTATAAGTGATAGTCTTTTCTTCAACTTTAATAGGTTCAACTACTTTAACTTCAATGGGAGGATGATATTTAAACCACTTCTCCTTAGGTAGATCAACATGAGTAGCAAATTATTCACAGAAAGAAGCTACTATTTCAGATTCAAGTCCATATTTTGTGCTAAATTCACGGAAAACATTGGTATCCATAAAAGATTTAACACAATCAAACTTAGGTGGTATACATGACTCCTTACTTTCGTCGAGATCCCAATCTTCAGAGTTGCGTTTAATTATTTCCAATAAATCCCATTTGAATTCAATAGTCTTCAACATAACAGAACCAGTACAAGAAGTATCAAGCATGGAGCGATTATTGAGAGAAAGTCGAGAATAAAATTTTTGAATAATAATTTCTCTTGTGAGCTCTTGATTTGGGCATGAATATAACATTGACTTAAGCCTCCCCCAAGCTTGAGCGATACTTTCTCCTTCGCGAGGCCAAAAATTATGTATATAATTACGATCACGATGAACCTGATGCATAGGATAGAGCTTCTGATGAAATTCCAATTTCAACGGGTTATAGTTCCATGATCCAATATCATCGCATAGCCTAAACCATGTCAAGGCCTTTACCTTCAAATATAAAGGGAAGACCTTCTTCTTGATAACATCCTCGGGCATACCTGTAAACTTAAATAATCCACAAACTTCATCCACATAGATTAGGTGCAAATCAGGATGCAGTGTTCCATCTCCTGTAAAGGGATTAGCTAGCAGTTTCTCTATCATACCCGAAGGAATTTCAAAGTAAACATTTTTAGTAGGTTCAATAGGTTGAGGAGCAACTCTTTGCTCTACTGGTAGGGGTGAAGATACCCCGAACAAGCCCCTCAAAGGATTATGTTCCATAGTAACAAGTGACAGTAAATTTCAGCACACTATATAAATTTTTCCTTACCAAATTTAACTTACCAAAGGGGCTTCACTCCCCGGCAACGGCGCCAGAAAAAAGTCTTGATGACCCACAAGTATAGGGGATCTATCGTAGTCCTTTCGATAAGTAAGAGTGTCGAACCCAACGAGGAGCAGAAGGGAATGGTAGGCAGTTTTCAGTAAGGTATTCTCTGCAAGCACTGAAATTATCGGTAACAGATAGTTTTGTGATAAGGTAATTTATAATGCATAACAAGTAATAAAAGTAAATAAGGTGCAGAAATATGGCCCAATCATTTTTGTAGCAAAGGACAAGCCTGGACAAACTCTTATATAAAGGAAAGCGCTCCCGAGGACACATGGGAATTATCGTCAAGCTAGTTTTCATCACGCTCATATGATTCGCGTTCGTTACTTTGATAATTTGGTATGTGGGTGGAAAGGTGCTTGGGTACTGCCCTGTTGGGGAACGTTGCATGGGAAACAAAAATTTTCCTACGCTCACCAAGATCAATCTAGGAGATGCATCTACGAGAGGAGAGTTGGATCCACATACCCTTGTAGATCGCTAAGCGGAAGCGTTCAAGAACGCGGTTGATGGAGTCGTACTCGCCGCGATTCAGATCGCCGAAGATCCTAGCACCGAACGGACGGTGCCTCCGCGTTCTTCACACGTGCAGCCCGGTGACGTCTCCCACGCCTTGATCCAGCAAGGAGAGAGGGAGAGGTTGGGGAAGACTCCATCCAACAGCAGCACGCCGGCGTGGTGGTGGTGGAGGAGCGCGGGACTCCAGCAGGGCTTCGCCAAGCGCTGCAAGAGACGAGGAGGGAGAGGGGTAGGGCTGCGCCAAGAGGGAGACGTTCTCGTGTGTCAAGCAGCCCTAAAACCTCACATATATATAGGGGGAAGGGAGGGCTGCGCCCCCCTTTAGGGTTTCCCACCCCTAGGGTGCGGCCAGCCCTAGATCCCATCTAGGGGGGCGGCCAAGGGGGAGAGAGGGGGAGGCGCACCACTATTGGGCCCTAGGGCCCAACTGCCCTAGGGTTTGCCCCCCTCCCCTCTTGGAGGCGCCCTGGGACTTGGGGGGGCGCACCAGCCCCCTTGGGGCTGGTCCCCTCCCACACTTAGCCCACGTAGCCTTCTGGGGCTGGTGGCCCCACCTGGTGGACCCCCGGGACCCTCCCGGTGGTCCCGGTACATTACCGATATCGCCCGAAACTTTTCCGGTGACCAAAACAGGACTTCCCATATATGAATCTTTACCTCCGGACCATTCCGGAACTCCTCGTGACGTCCGGGATCTCATCCGGGACTCCGAACAACATTCGGTAACCGCGTACATACTTTCCCTATAACCCTAGCGTCATCGAACCTTAAGTGTGTAGACCCTACGGGCTCGGGAACCATGTAGTCATGACCGAGACAACTCTCCGGCCAATAACCAACAGCGGGATCTGGATACCCATGTTGGCTCCCACATGTTCCACGATAATCTCATCGGATGAACCACGATGTCAAGGATTCAATCAATCCCGTATACGATTCCCTTTGTCTATCGGTATAGCACTTGCCCGAGATTCGATCGTCGGTATACCGATACCTTGCTCAATCTCGTTACCGGCAAGCCTCTTTACTCGTTCCGTAACACATCATCCCGTGATCAACTCCTTGATCACATATTGTGCACATTATGATGATGTCCTACCGAGTGGGCCCAGAGATACCTCTCCGTCATACGGAGTGACAAATCCCAGTCTCGATTCGTGCCAACCCAACAGACACTTTCGGAGATACCTGTAGTGCACCTTTATAGCCACCCAGTTACGTTGTGACGTTTGGTACACCCAAAGCATTCCTACGGTATCCGGGAGTTGCACAATCTCATGGTCTAAGGAAAAGATACTTGACATATAGAAAAGCTTTAGCATACGAACTACACGATCTGTGCTAGGCTTAGGATTGGGTCTTGTCTATCACATCATTCTCCTAATGATGTGATCCCGTTATCAACGACATCCAACGTCCATGGTTAGGAAACCGTAACCATCTATTGATCAACGAGCTAGTCGTCTAGAGGCTTACTAGGGACATGGTGTTTGTCTATGTATCCACACATGTATCTGAGTTTCCTTTCAATACAATTCTAGCATGGATAATAAACGATTATCGTGAACAAGGAAATATAATAATAACCAATTTATTATTGCCTCTAGGGCATATTTCCAACAGTCTCCCACTTGCACTAGAGTCAATAATCTAGTTCACATCGCCATGTGATTAACACTCACAGGTCACATCGCCATGTGACTAACACCCAAGAGTTCACTAGAGTCAGTAATCTAGTTCACATCAATATGTGATTAACACTCAATGAGTTCTGTGTTTGATCATGTTATGCTTGTGAGAGAGGTTGTAGTCAACGGGTCTGCAACATTCAGATCCCTATGTACCTCGCAAAACTTTATGTCATATCGTAGATGCTGCTATCACGTTCCACTTGGAGCTATTCCAAACTGTTGCTCCATTATACGTATCCGGTATCTCCACTTAGAGTTATCCGTATAGGTGTTAAGCTTGCATCGACGTAACTCTTTACGTCGAACTCTTTATCACCTCCATAACCGAGAAACATTTCCTTACTCCTCTAAGGATAATTTTGACCACTATCTAGTAATCCACTCCTGGATCACCTTTGTACCCTCTTGCCAGACATGTGGCAAGGCACACATCAGGTGCGGTACTTAGCATGGCATACCGTACAGAGCCTATGACAAAAGCATAGGGGACGACCTTCGTCCTTCCTCTTCCTTCTGCCGTAGTCAAGTTTTGAGTCTTACTCAACTTCACACCTTACAACTCAGGTAAGAACTCCTTCTTTGACTGATCTATTTTGAACTCCTTCAAAATCATGTCAAAGGTGTGTGTTCTTTTGAAAGTATCATCAGGCGTCTTGATCTATCTGTATAGATCTTGATGCCCAATATGTAAGCAGCTTTATCCAGGTCTTCCTTTGAAAAAACTCATTTCAAACAACCCTTTATGCTTTCCAGAAATTCTACATCATTTCGGATCAACAATATGTCATTCACATATACTTATCAAAAATGTTGTAGTGCTCCCACTCACTTTATTGCAAATACAAGTTTCCAACAAACCTTGTATACCCAAAAACTTTGATCACTCCATCAAAGTGTATATTCCGACTCCGAGACGCTTGCTCTAGTCCATGGAAGGATCGTTGGAGCTAGCATATCCTTTTAGCATCCTTAGGATCGACAAAACCTTTCTGATTGTATCACATACAACCTTTCCTTACAAAAACTGGTAAGGAAACTTGTTTTGTCATCCATCTGCCAGATTTCATAAATGCAGCTAATGCTAACATGATTCCGACGGACTTAAGCATCGCTACGGGTGAGAAAATCTCATCGTAGTCAACTCCTTGAACTTGTGGAAAACTCTTCGCCACAAGTCGAGCTTCATAGACGGTGACATTACCGTCCACATCCGTCTTAGTCTTAAAGATCCATTTGTCTCAATGGCTTGTCGATCACAGGGCAAGTCCACCAAAGTCCATACTTTGTTTTGATACATGGATCCTATCTCGGATTTATCGGCTTCTAACCATTTGTCGGAATATGGGCCCACCATCGCCTCTCCATAGTTCGTAGGTTCATCGTTGTCCAACAACATGACCTCTAAGACAGGATCAACGTACCACTCAGGAGTAGTACATATCCTTGTCAACCTACGAGGTTCGATAGCAACTTGATCTGGAGCTTCATGATCACTATCATTAGTTTCCTCTTCAACTGTTGTAGATTCCACAGAAACATCTTTCTGTGTTGCACTACTCTCCGGTTGAAGTGAGGGTTCGACAACCTCATCAAGTTCTATCTTCCTCCCACTCAATTCTTTCGAGAGAAACTCCTTCTCGAGAAAGGACCCATTCTTAGCGACAAACATTTTTGTCCTTGGATCTGAGATAGAAGGTATACCCAACCGTTACCAGTGGGTACTCCATGAAGATGTATTTGTCCGCTTTGGGTTCGAGCTTTTCCTGGCTGAAGCCATAAGCATCGCAGCCCCAAACATTTAAGAAAACGACAACTTTGGTTTCTTGCCAAACCATACGACGTCGTCTCAACGGACTTAGATGGTGCCCTATATAAAGTGAATGCAGCTGTCTCTAATGCATAACCTCAAAATAATAGCGGTAGATCGGTAAGACACACCATAGATCGCACCATATCTCATAAGGTTCGATTACGATGTCCGGACACACCATCACGCTGTGGTGTTCCAGGGGACTTCAACTGCGAAACAATTCCACAATGTCTTAAGTGATTGCCAAACTCATAATTAAGATAATATCCCCTTGATCAGATCGTAGGAACATGATCTTCTTGTTATGATGATTCTTAATCTTCACTCCGAAATTTTTGAACCTTTCAAACGTTTCAGACTTTTGCTTCATTAAGTAAATATACCATATCTACTCAAATCGTCAGTGAAGATGAGAAAATAACGATATCCACCACACGCCTTAATTCTCATTGGATCACATACATCAGCATGTATGATTTCCAATAAGTCACTTACCCGTTTCATTGTACCTGAAAACGAGATCTCAGTCATCCTGCCCATGAGGCATGGCTCGCATGTGTCAAGCGATTCAAAATCAAGTGACTCCAAACGTCCATCAGCATGGAGTTTCTTCATGCATTTTATGCCAAAATGACCTAAGCGGCAGTGCCACAAGAAAGTGGTACTATCATTATTAACTCTGCATCTTTTGGCATTAATATTATCATTATGTGTATTACCATGATTGAGATTCAACAAACCATTGGGTGCATGACCATAAAGGTATTATTCATGTAAACAGAATAACCATTATTCTCTAACTCAAATGAATAACCGTATTGTGATGAACATGATCTAATCATTTTCATGCTCAACGTAGACACCTGATAACATTTATCTAGGTTCAACACTAATCTCGAAAATAGAGGAAGTGTGCGATGGTGATCTCATCAACCTTGGAAACACTTCCAACACACATCGTCACCTCGTCCTTAGCTAGTCTCCGTTCAGTCCGTAGCCTTTGCTTCAAGTCACTAATAATAGCAACTGAACCGGTATCCAATACCCAGGTGCTACAAGGAGTACTACTAAGGTACACATCAATAACACGTATATCAAATATACTTTGTTGAAGTTGCCAGCTATCATATCTACCATGTATTTGGGGTGGTTCCGCTACCATGTGACCGTTACCCTTACAATCGAAGCACTTAGTCTCGAGGTTTGGGTGCAACCTTGGGTTCCCTCATTAGAGCGACAACTGGTTTGCCATTCATGAAGTTTCCCTTCTAGCCCTTGCCCCTTTTGAAACCAGTGGTCTTGCTAAACCATCAACACTTGATGCTCCTTCTTGATTTCTACTTTTGCGGTACTAAGAACCGCTAACAGCACCGGGATCATCTCCATCCTTTGCATGTCATAGTTCATCACGAAGTTCTAGTAGCTTGGTGATAGTGTCTAGAGAATTCTGTCAACCACTATCTCACCTGGAAGATTAACTCCCACTTGGTTCAAGTGATTTCAGCACCCAGACATTCTGAGCACATGCTCACTAGTTGAGCCATTCTCCTCCATCTTTTTGGCAAAAGAACTTGTCAGAGGTCTCACACCTCTCAGCACGGGCATGACCCTTAAATCCCAATTTCAGCTCTTAGAACATCTCATATGTTCTATGGCGTTCAAAACGTCATTGGAATCCCGATTCTAAGCCGTGAAGTATGGTGCACTAAACTATCAAGTAGTCATCAGGACGTCTCTGTCAGGTGTTCACAACATCCACAGACAACGTTGTAGGGGTTTGCACATCGAGCGGTGCATCAAAGACGTAAGCTTTCTGTGCAGCAGTGAGGACACTCCTCGGACTACGGACCCAGTCCGCATCCTTGCTTACATTATCTTTCAACTTAGTCTTTCTCTAGGATCGTATTTAAACAGGGAGCTACAACGCAAGCTATTGATCTACAACATAATTTGCAAAGGCAACTTAGACTATTGTTCATGATAAGTGAGTTTAACTAATCAAATTACTTATAACTCCCACTCAAATTGACATCCCTCTGGTCATCCGAGCGTGACATGATCCAAATCCACCAACCCAAGTCCGATCATCACGTGAGATGAGGTGGTGTCAATGGTGAACATCTTCATGTTGATCATATCTACTATATGACTCATGCTCGACCTTTCGGTCTTCTGTGTTCCGAGGCCATGTCTGTACATGCTAGGCTCGTCAAGTCTAACCCGAGTGTTCTGCATGTGCAAAACTGGCTTGCACCCGTTGTATGCGAACGTAGAGTCTATCACACCCGATCATCACGTGGTGCTTCGAAACGACGAACCTTCGCAACGGCGCACACTCGGGGGGAACACAATTTTATCTTGAAATTTCAGTGAGGGATCATCTTATAATGCTACCGTCGTCCTAAGCAAAATAAGATGCATAAAAGGATTAACATCACATGCAAATCATAAGTGACATGATATGGCCATCAACTCGTGCTTTTGATCTCCATCTCCAAAGCACCGGCATGATCTCCATCGTCACCGGCGTAACACCATGATCCCCATCATCATGATCTCCATCATCGTGTCGCCATCGGGGTTGTCGCGCGCCAACCATGCTCTTACTACTATTGCTACCGTTTAGCGATAAAGTAAAGCATTACATAGCGCTTAATGATTGACACGCAGGTCATACAAAAATTAAAGACAACCCTATGGCTCCTGCCGGTTGCCGTATACATCGACATGCAAGTCGATATTAACTATTACAACATGATCATCTCATACATCAAATATATCTCATCATGTCATTGGCCATATCATATCACAAACATACCCTGCAAAAACAAGTTAGACGTCCTCTAATTTGTTGTTGCATGTTTTACGTGGCTGCTATGGGTATCTAGCAAGAACGCTTCTTACCTACGCAAAGCCACAACGGTGATATTTAAGTTGCTATTTAACCTTCTACAAGGACCGCCTTTGTCGAATCCGATTCAATTAAGGTGGGAGAGACAGACACCCGCTAGCCATCTTATGTAACAAAAGTCACATGTCTGTCGATGGAACCGGTCTCATGTACGAGGACATGTAAGGTTGGTCCGAGCCGCTTCATCCCACAATACCGCTGAATCAAGAAAAGACCAAGGAGGGAAGCAATCTAAACATCAACGCCCACAAACTCCTTTGTGTTCTACTCGTGATTGCATCTACGCAAAGACCTAGCTCATGATGCCACTGTTGGGGAACGTTGCATGGGAAACAAAAATTTTCCTACGCTCACCAAGATCAATCTAGGAGATGCATCTACGAGAGGAGAGTTGGATCCACATACCCTTGTAGATCGCTAAGCGGAAGCGTTCAAGAACGCGGTTGATGGAGTCGTACTCGCCGCGATTCAGATCGCCGAAGATCCTAGCACCGAACGGACGGTGCCTCCGCGTTCTTCACACGTGCAGCCCGGTGACGTCTCCCACGCCTTGATCCAGCAAGGAGAGAGGGAGAGGTTGGGGAAGACTCCATCCAACAGCAGCACGCCGGCGTGGTGGTGGTGGAGGAGCGCGGGACTCCAGCAGGGCTTCGCCAAGCGCTGCAAGAGACGAGGAGGGAGAGGGGTAGGGCTGCGCCAAGAGGGAGACGTTCTCGTGTGTCAAGCAGCCCTAAAACCTCACATATATATAGGGGGAAGGGAGGGCTGCGCCCCCCTTTAGGGTTTCCCACCCCTAGGGTGCGGCCAGCCCTAGATCCCATCTAGGGGGGCGGCCAAGGGGGAGAGAGGGGGAGGCGCACCACTATTGGGCCCTAGGGCCCAACTGCCCTAGGGTTTGCCCCCCTCCCCTCTTGGAGGCGCCCTGGGACTTGGGGGGGCGCACCAGCCCCCTTGGGGCTGGTCCCCTCCCACACTTAGCCCACGTAGCCTTCTGGGGCTGGTGGCCCCACCTGGTGGACCCCCGGGACCCTCCCGGTGGTCCCGGTACATTACCGATATCGCCCGAAACTTTTCCGGTGACCAAAACAGGACTTCCCATATATGAATCTTTACCTCCGGACCATTCCGGAACTCCTCGTGACGTCCGGGATCTCATCCGGGACTCCGAACAACATTCGGTAACCGCGTACATACTTTCCCTATAACCCTAGCGTCATCGAACCTTAAGTGTGTAGACCCTACGGGCTCGGGAACCATGTAGTCATGACCGAGACAACTCTCCGGCCAATAACCAACAGCGGGATCTGGATACCCATGTTGGCTCCCACATGTTCCACGATAATCTCATCGGATGAACCACGATGTCAAGGATTCAATCAATCCCGTATACGATTCCCTTTGTCTATCGGTATAGCACTTGCCCGAGATTCGATCGTCGGTATACCGATACCTTGCTCAATCTCGTTACCGGCAAGCCTCTTTACTCGTTCCGTAACACATCATCCCGTGATCAACTCCTTGATCACATATTGTGCACATTATGATGATGTCCTACCGAGTGGGCCCAGAGATACCTCTCCGTCATACGGAGTGACAAATCCCAGTCTCGATTCGTGCCAACCCAACAGACACTTTCGGAGATACCTGTAGTGCACCTTTATAGCCACCCAGTTACGTTGTGACGTTTGGTACACCCAAAGCATTCCTACGGTATCCGGGAGTTGCACAATCTCATGGTCTAAGGAAAAGATACTTGACATATAGAAAAGCTTTAGCATACGAACTACACGATCTGTGCTAGGCTTAGGATTGGGTCTTGTCTATCACATCATTCTCCTAATGATGTGATCCCGTTATCAACGACATCCAACGTCCATGGTTAGGAAACCGTAACCATCTATTGATCAACGAGCTAGTCGTCTAGAGGCTTACTAGGGACATGGTGTTTGTCTATGTATCCACACATGTATCTGAGTTTCCTTTCAATACAATTCTAGCATGGATAATAAACGATTATCGTGAACAAGGAAATATAATAATAACCAATTTATTATTGCCTCTAGGGCATATTTCCAACATGCCCTTCCTTGGACAAGCATCCCACATATGGTTAACCTCTGTTGCAAGCATCCACAACTACAAAATAAGTACTAAGGTAAAACCTAACCATAGCATGAAACATATGGATCCAAATAAGCCACTTACGAAGCAACGCATAAACTAGGGTTTAATCTTGTGTCACTCTAGCAACCCATCATCTACTTATTACTTCACAATGCCTTCCTCTAGGCCCAAACAATGGTGAAGTGTCATGTATTCTACGTTCACATAACACCACTAGAGGAAAGACAACATACATCTCATCAAAATATCGAACGAATACCAAATTCACATGACTACTTATAGCAAGACTTCTCCCATGTCCTCAGAAACAAACGTAACTACTCACAAATCATATTCATGTTCATAATCCGAGGGATATTAATATGCATAAAGGATCTGAACATATGATCTTCCGCCTAATAAACCAACTAGCATCAACTACAAGGAGTAATCAACACTACTAGCAACCCACATGTACCCATCTGAGGTTTTGAGACAAATATTGGATACAAGAGATGAACTAGGGTTCGAGAGGAGATGGTGCTGGTGAAGATGTTGATGGAGATTGTCCCCCTCCCGATGAGAGGATCAATGGTGATGATGATTTCCCCCTCCTGGAGGGATGTTTCCCCGGCAAAACAGCTCCGCCGGAGCCCTAAATTGGTTCCGCCAAGGTTCTGCCTCGGCGCTTCGTCCTGAAAGTTTCCTTCCGATTTTTTCAGGGCAGAAGACACCTTATACTAGAAGATGGGCATCGGGGGGCTGTCATGTGGCCCACGAGGCAGGGGGCGCGCCCAAGGGGGTAGGGCGCGCCCCCCACCCTCATGGATGGTGGGTGGCCCCCTCTGGTGCTTTCTTCGCCCAATATTTTTAATATATTCCAAAACTGACTTTCGTGGAGTTTCAGGACTTTTTGAGTTGTGCAGAATAGGTCTCCAATATTTTCTCCTTTTCCAGCCCAGAATTCTAGCTGCCGACATTCTCCCTCTTCATGTAAACCTTGTAAAATAAGAGAGAAAAGGCATAAGTATTGTGACATAATGTGTAATAACAGCCCATAATGCAATAAATATCAATATAAAATCATGATGAAAAATGGACGTATCAGATCACTAAAATGAAAATGTCGAGTCTTGAGCTTTTTCCAATCTTTGTCCTTAGCATTTTGAGGGGTCCACATCTCTAATCCATGCCATGCCAATCATTGAACTTTCTGAAATATTTATCTTGAAAGTCTATTAGTTCAATGATCTATATATTGTTATTAATTACCAAAACCACCTAGGGATTAGTTGCACTTTCAATCTCCCCCTTTTTGGTAATTGATGACAACATATAGATCAAAGCTTCAACAAAAGATAATAAGAGTGAAATATATCGTCGCTTTGAGAAGTATGTAATAAGCAAGAGCTCCCCCTAAATTTGTGCATTATTTAAGATTTGCTTTTGAATGCAAATGCACAATCGATTAGGATCATGGGTTACTCTTCCATGTCACATACATCTTGGTGGACGCTTAAAATGATAGCAATTAGCACTCATCACCAAAATAACCAAGTGAATGATCATACACAATCTAATAGGCACACATTAAGCATAGTATGATATGATCAAGCCAATGAACATAGAGTATCTCACACACATAAGCAAATTGTAGCAATAACCAAACGATCAAACGAAGTAGCAAGGAAAAACCAACAAAGAGAAGCAAAACACACACTCTCTCTCTCTCTCTCTCGAAGCCTAATGATTTATACACTTTCTCCCCATTTGGCAACAAGTTACCAAAAAGCTTGAAACGCATAGTGCTATGCGGCACTCTAGGTATGATCTTCGGGGGCTGCTGAAGAAGTCTTCTCGCTGGTGGCTCCGGTGTACGTAGATGGCGTGGAGATGAGAGCATCTGCAAATGCATCCGACAAAGTCTTTGGAACTGGAGGAGTTGATACTGGAGGAACAACTGTGGCAGTGGTTGCAGGAGCTGAAAGTGTAGGCATGGGCTCGACAACTGGCACAGCTGAAGATCTTGGTCCTCTTGGGACACTCTGGAAAGCATTAGTTGTATCTCTATTCTTAGCATCTTCCTTGAGCTTCTCCACAGCAGTCTGGATCTTTGTGACCTTCACATCTAGATCATAGAATTTAGTCTCAGTGATCCGCTCAAGACTCGCTTGATTCTGCGTCAAGTTGGCCAAACTCTTCTCAATCCTTAGAGTGGCCTCAAGAAGATGGCTAAGCTAATCTTGCTTGGTCTTGGGAACTCCAGAAGCACTTGATAGCTTTGCTGCCTTTGCCTGTGCAATCTTCTCTTGGCCTTCAACTATTAACCATTTTACCTCAGTAAGCTCTCATAGTTCCTGTCCAGAAACTTACCAGGCGTGTTACTTTCTTTCTACTGCGTCTGGAAACAAACCAACATTGGGTAACTCTCCTATCTACCACGAACAACACTCCAGACAAGAATTTTGGCACTGAGTCAGCTAGTAGGCATAGTTCGCGCGGTGACCACACGTGTACACCATGCCCTGGTTGTTTGTCGGCGTGCTCTGGATGCCGCCGAGCGCTCTGTAGAGCGCGTGCTCGCTTCCGCGCCTGCCCAAGCGTGCCAAACCGCGCCACCATCATCGTCTTCACCTCTACATCCCCTCTCTGGCACTCGCCGACACCGGAGCTCGCCGCAGCGAGCACGGGCGCGGTCCGGCCAAGGCAATAGTGCGATGCGCACTGTGCTCATTGCCACCCCCCCAGCGCCCCTGTGCTCGTCCCCGTCCAGCCACAGCTCCCGTGTGACACCGTCGCCTTCTTCCCCCTCTCACTGATGCCATTTCGTCGCCGGGCGCGGCCAGGTGTCGCCATCGGAGCCCCGTTCCCCCCCCCCTCTCGGCTCGCCTATATATAGGCCCTCTCCTAGCCGCTCCGAGCACCCAGCTCCACCCCCCACTCACACCTAGGCTGCGTAGAACTCCGTGGCCCGGCCGGGCAGGCCACAGGCCGCCGTCCCCAAGCTCGAGCTCACCGGCGATCCCCTAGGGACATCGAGGTAGCTTCAGACCCTCTCAGGCCAAGGCGATCCTACCATAGCCTCCGCCACTCTTTGGTAGAGCCATTCCACCTAGCTAGAGCTGCTGGTGACGCCGTTGCTTGCCGTCTTCTTCAACTCCGGTGACCCCCTGTTTCTGCCTCCGCCTACGAGCTCTGTTCCGACGCCGTCCGGCCATCTCTAGCCACCCTACGGGTACGGGCAGGTGCGCCTCGACCCCCTCTGTCGATCTATCCTTTCCATCTTGGCCAAGGAGTTGCGTCGTCGGCGTGCGCTCCGGTGAAGTCGCGGCCGCCTCTCTCTCCTCCTCACCTGACTAGCGGGGCCCGCTAGTCAGTCTCTCCGTACACGCGCGAAGCCGTACGAGTGGTGGCGCTCTGGGCTTTTACGCCTTCGATGTCACCCCCCTATTATGTTTATTTAAATTTCCAAATTTAAATATATTCCAGAGAACTTCAAACTGCAATAACTTTTTAACCATAAGTCCAAATGAATTGATTCTTTTTGCATTGTGTTCTTTGTAAAGAAATCTTGCAGCACACCAAAATGAGACTATTTGGTGCTGTGTAGATTTTCTGGTGAGTTTTTGAATGATTCTTGATATTTTCTTTTTGTACTTTTATTTATTTTTAGAAGAAGAAACTTGTCTTGAGGATCACCAGGAGGCTTGTGAGCCTCATTTGAACTAACGCAAGCCACATCAACATTTTCATAGTGCCATTCCAATATTTGTGTTTTTTTCAACTTGAAAAAATGATTTAATTTATGCATATGAATTATTCTGTTAAATACTTTCTGTTGGTTGATGTATTTATTTGTTTCATTTAGTTTACAGAAAGTTGGAGTTTGGTTTAAGTTGTTAAGATAGTTAAAACAAAGTTGGGATCTTGAGAATGATTATGGATATGCACATGTGAAGTTACTTTCTTTTACATAAGTAAATATGATAAAAATTTGCTAGGTTAAGTTCTGTTTTTTTATTGAAAATAAATCATAACCAGAATAATATTGAAGTTGTGATGTTAATATTCAGTAAAGTAAAGTTGACCCAGTTATACTTTTGTATGGCATTGTATTTGATTGTGTGATTCATTTTGGGTATATTACATTCCATGGCATTGTATGAGACCAGTTATTATTTCTTCTTTAAGTTGAAACTGTTAATAACTCAACTTGAATAAATTGTTGACCGGGTCATGGTGCCACGGAATCGGGTCTTTCCCAGTGCAACCACATTTACCTTTATGGGAAGGTCTTTATTCGGTACATTGTCATGCCTCCTGTCGGTACCTCTAGATAGGGAAGGTTATGGGCATGCAGTACCCTGGCCCGGTAAGCAGACATAACATTGTGTGCCCGTTGTTGATTTAATGGTACTGAGTCCCCGTTTGGGACAATTTCTGTTTGGCCATGACGGTGGTCGGTGTGCCTTTGGTAGGCACAGGCCACCCAGGACTATTCCAGTGGGAAATGAGTCAGAGTGGCCAGGGTAATGTAAAACTATGGTCCGCTAGTATCAATAAAGCGGTTGTTTTCTGTACCAAGATGTTGTGTGTTGCCAGAAGACAAGGTCTCTGGGCTAGCAATGCAAGGTAAACCGGTCACTCTGATCCGGGGTGCCACAGAGGAGGACGGTGCAGAGGTCGTGGTCACAAAGGAGGGACGAGGGGGTAGCTGTGGCCGCGGTGGTGCTCCCCGGCGCGGCCGCGGTGGCTTCGGCCATGGCGAGGAGGAGGAGAGGAGCGAGGGGGAGACTGGGCGAGGGGGAGAGAGCGGTCGAGGGTGGTGCGTGGCGTCTCCAGGGCGAAGAGGGGACAGGCAGGGAGGGTGTAGGTGGCCGGGCGCGTGCATGCACGGCACGGGCGCACGCCCTCGTCCTTCTGGCGAGAGGAGGACGACGACGGGCACTGTGCCAACACAGTGCTGGGCCGGCCTGTGGGCTTCCAGGTAGGTGGGCTGCTGCAGGTTAGTTCCTTTCCCTCTCTCTTTTGTTTCTGTTTTGTTTTATTTCTGTACTTGTGTTGCTTTATTAAAAATTCTAAAGCACTTTCATAAATCATGAAACTACTCATGCCCACTATATATAATATAACCAATAGGGAACATTTGGGTCAAGGTTGTCAGAATCGCGATTCTGTTATACGATTCTACGACTTTACAATCCAAACTAACCCCTATGATTCTACGATTTTAGTTCATAGAATCTGCGTTTCTATGATCCTGATAGTGAAGATTCTATGATTTACGATCCTACCATCTGAGGTCCGATCAGATTCAAAATCACGATTCTGACAACCTTGATTTGGTTTAAGATTATTTGGGCATTTAAAATATTTTATAGCGATTAAATGCCCTAATGCAAATAACATATGATTTAAACCAATGACCTTAGGATGTCCTAGAAAATTGTGCACCATTATTGTCAGAGGTTTAAGACCAACGCAAAGATGATGAACATTTTAGAAGGGCATTTTGGGTACATTGAAAAAAAATAGTAAACCCTAGGTTGTTTCAGAGGTGCTGGGGGTTTATGCCATCCCCATTTCAGTTTCTGGGAAAGTTTAAACATGATGACATAGTGATCAAGCAAAGACAAACAAGGGCTGATCTAGGGCTGTGACAACTCACCCCCACTAAACAAGAATCTCATCCCGAGATTCAGGACGTGAGGTAAGAAGACAGAGGGGACACAAGTTAACACAATCTTCTCGATCCAATTGCACTTCATAAGAATGTTGATTGCTTGCCTCATGTCGATCCTGACATCCTTGCTTTCGAGATCTTTGTCCAACACAGAGACGATGAAAGAAACTCTATAAAATTGATCTTTTGAAATATCGAGCAACTCAATATCAACTCATGGAGGGAGACGTTGGAACATCTCTTGAGCTGAAACACGGAGCACACATCCAGAGGGATGGAGTGAAACAAATGATGAAGATTCACATGGCAGGCAATAATTCCACACCTAAGAAGATGGGGATTGATGTCACCAGACGGGGCACCTTAGAGTAGGTGACTCGTAGAATTATTCCCTTAAGTGGCAAAAAGAATTACTTTTGATATAGAGATCATTGAAATTCTCTATACCAGCCTAAGGGAAACCACAAACGATTGTTCGAAAGAATATGGAAGAATAGCATACTCAGTCTAGAATGGATGATGTGGACTACCTTATTGAAGACAATGCAATGAGTGATTTTTGCTTATCACCGAAATGGATGGAACCCATGGCAAGTCCACTTTTGAAGATGATCCTGGACAACAATTATTGAGGTGCAAGCTCGAAACAAAATGCAAATGTCGGGAATGTTCCAACCATCATATCTGCCTGAGATGCAGATTTGGCTGGTGTTAGGATATTCTAGACTCATCAAGTCTAGAAAGGAAAATGAAACTTTGCAACACAAATCGACGAGACGGCGTTGCGAGATTCTCTGGGAATGAACTACAATAGCAAGCTCCAAAACATGAGCTAGTTCTGCTACATACATGTGAACACGTTGTCCAAGACAAGCATGACCACATAGTAGTTTTATAATGAAACACTACCGAGTTCTGATTGGGTACCATCATTGAAGATAACGAAGTCTTGTGCATGTCCGTCCGGGCCCTTCGGAATTAGCGCATGGACTTCTTTTCTTTGAACAAATCAATCAGTGGCTTGGTGTGCTAGGAAATACCGATGGGATGGAGGTAGCTAATCTCTCAAGCCATAGTATACTTCGCACGTGCATGAATGACTTGGGATGATTCCATAGGAAGCAAAACTAACTTTCTCGAATTTATGATGGCAACTTGCACCTAATGCACGTGAACTGGGAGAAAGTCACTTCTTGCACCAAACATATACCTCATGAACGCAACATGAAGGCAATGGTTACAAAGTTTTCCAATACTAGCTGGATGTTCAACACAATTCATGGAAAGCATAACAATGTTGCTGATGGGCTCAACAACAATTCATCCCGGTTTCCATATAAGTGGGGTTCCACAATTATCTAAACAAGGTGATAGCATTGGTAAGACACAAAAGATATAATGGTGTATGCTCGAGGGAACAACCACGAGTAAGACAACATTATGAATACCATTGGTTCTGGTTTGACTTGACGATAGCCCACACTCAAATCAAAGTTTGGACAAGACGATAGGTCCAACAATTGATCACGAGGATCAATCGATGAAGATATCATCTTTCTTCAACACACACACAAAAGATATCCCTTGGAAGGAACTAAGTCAGGCAAGCTTTTATCTTCCAACTCTCCAAGTTGTTGTTTAGCTTAACCAAGTAGTTCCGGGTATCCAACACAGATTCTTGGAGAAGGGGTGGTTTATAAGAAAACCAACTTGATCACGAACTCAACATAGCGGTCAGAGAACAACCTGGTAATACTTCCTAGAAGATATTCGGAAAATCATGAACCACCGATATGTTAAGAAGCTCGAGAACAATCTTGTTTTTCAGGGCAAGACGATATGATCAAAAGAGCGAGAGATTGACACAATCCTGACTCATTGATCGAAGTGTGCACCAGAAAAATGGAGTAGGTAGCACGATCAATCTTAGAATGATGATTTGGTAACGATCATGCTAAGAATGAGATTATCGTCCATTTACTACCAAGCAACGGAGTTGCTAGCAGTATTGATTTCTCGCATCAGGATTCACTTGTCAGTATTCCAGTTACAATAACATGGAGACCGAGAATGAACGATGATGGTGAGAGGTATCATTGTATCAAGAGTTCATAGGAGGTTGTGCAATTCCCATGACATTCTTGACATAAAAGAGGGTAACACTCGAAGGTAGAACAGAACAAAAGCCGGATTGGCATTTTGATCTGCGGAATACAACTACTTTGACCCAATCCTAGGAATGGATGAGGTACTGGAGTTTGTTTCTCCAAGTCATTCCGGAATAGTATGGCTTGACTGACCATAAGAATAATAGGCATCGATAACACGAATCCACAACTACTCTTGACTATCAACTGATAGACGGCGTCATAGTACAACTAAAGAGGGATAACTCAAAGGAACATATAACTTTCTGAGTTGTGGATGCATAGATTAGCATGTCAAACCAGTTCAACATATTTCTTCCAGATAACCCATGCAGGAAAGGTAGGACTGGCAGAGTCACAATATAGAATCAAGAACTCCTCAAGAGTACTCTTATTGTGATATTTTGGTTCCGGAGAACCTCTGCCAAGGATGGTTCATGGTATGGGAAGAATGATATACCACGAACCTCGAGGACTATCACAATGTTACTAATACCTTAAAGGGACGAGCAAATACTATCAACAGGAGGTAAGTGGAGTGGATCTTGGGTTCAAGAACCCAGAAATAGAATGCCTACTAACTAAATGGCATCACTGGATGCTTTCGAGAATGATGGCGAGAATCATCACACTCGGAATATAGAGTATTGCTAGATTAGTGGGTGATTCTCTAAGACACCTAGGGTCATAATAATAACTCCAACATATATGTCGAGGTAACAGAGTACCTCAACACACTGGTTAGTGTGGTTAATCCGGCCTAAAAGGACATCGAAAACAGGGAGGAAAGGTTTGCAAATGCATCAGATTATTTAGAGACCTTGGGTAACTCAGACAGCATAACGACTGTAAATGCTCGAAAAATATTTGAGACATCATGCAAAAATGGTGGCATAACCACTCAACATCGCAGTATCAAGGTTCCGAGATCAATTGTCAACATATGGAAGTAGTAGGAACTGAACTCAGGGTTGAATCCACCATTAACGTGATCCAGATAAATAGAACGAGAATCCTAGTTCTTAATCCCCGTAGAAAAGAAGAGGACGACTCAGATCAGAAGGGCGTAGGGGAAAGGAGTAAAAAGAGCCTTATGTTCCCTTCCACAATCAATTCCCTTATAAAACGAAAGAATTTCTAGACACGACTTCGACCAGTTTGGCTTGGTAATCCTACAGGCAGTCAGGCTCTGATACCAAAGCTGACAGGACCCCGATCCTGAGCCACACCGATCTAGCATGTAACACATCATATCCCTTTGTGGCCTCACGCATGGTATCCCGACGGGTGCTACCTTACCTGGCCCGGGACCGTTTGCGTATTTTGGCTCACGTATATGATAGTGCCGCTAGCATCCATATGACAGAGAACCTGGGCCGACATGACTAGTTGTAAACCAAAAGTGGCGCTAAATTACAGAGACAGGCATACATGACCCAGCAACGAACGTGTTGGTCATCAACGTATGAACCCAAGTCGTAGCAAGCTACAAGGACTTAAAGGAATAACGCGTGACATTTCCCCTAAGGGACACACACAAGAATGAAGAAGGACACATGTCGGCCAGCCTAAGTGTTCTGGAGTAGTAGCAAGCTACCAAGGCTCAGTGGAAGCACTAGGAGGCATTTCCCCATAAGATAGGCTACCAAGGGTAAACAACTAGGTGTCGGATCTCACACATAGCAATACACATTACACGTACGCATAACATGCAAGTATGTGATATACAACATGGCATCACAACATAACTCAACAACTCATATAGATAAAGGCCCAGAAGAGCCATCATAGCATTTATTACAAGCAGTGGGTCTCATGACCCAACATATAGAGCATACAGGCAACAGAAGCATAACATGTCTGGGTACAGACAACTACAAATGAAAAGGGCTGAGAAGCCTGACTATCTACAAAAACCCTCCCAAGGGTACAAGATCGTAGCTAAGGTAACAAGCTAAACGTCGAAGTCCATGCGGAACCACTAGTGAGACTGAAGTCTCTCTACAAAAACATAAATTAAGCAAAAGTGAGTACAAAGGTACTGAGCAAGACTTACATCAGATCTAGCTACATATGCATCAGTATCAACAAAGAAGTGGTGGAGTTTGACTGCAGCAAGCCAGCTTTGACTCGGTGGTTATCCTGGACTATGACTGCAAGTAACTCTTTGAGGTGGCGCACACGAGTCCACATATTCACCAAACAATGCACCACTATGGATCCGCTCCCGTCTCCCTACGAGAAGGTCATCCATAACACTCACACTTATCTTGCAGATTTTAGAGTATCCACTTTCACTTCTATGAATTGTACAGGTAACCCAGAAGTCCTTTACCGCGGACACTGCTATTCGAATAGAGCATTTATAACCTTGCAGGGGTATACTTCTTCACACACGCTCTCATCACTTACTGCCGTTTACACGACATGTACTCGACAACCTTCAAGCAGAAGCCCAGTGAGGGTGTCGGCCATGACCTGACTAACCACACAAGTCTCTAGTCCAGGTTTATCGCCTATTGGGGTTCCATCCGTGGGAAGATCCGGCCGAGGTGTCGCTCCCCAAACGATGTGTACAGGGTTCCCGAGCCGCCAAACGGGCGACTCGGTACACCGGGCCACGTACCTGCCGCATCACAGCCCATCCCGAGGGTCAGCGCTGCGCACGACCTCCAGTATACTACAAACACCAGAAACTAATTGCAACTCCTGGACAGAGATCAGGTTGATTAATAAGTCGAAAGAGCTTGGAGTGCCCGGAGCCCAATGTGTGGTAGTAGTTGTTCATGGATCACAAACACAGAACTCAGTTCCTGAGGACTGTTTCAATGAGACAACCCACCTTGTACTCCTACATGGCCTCTCACCGCTACCTTTACCAAAACGTGTTCACACACTTAGCTCTCAGCAGCAGGACATGATGACCACATTCCAATTCATCCCCGATGAATCAGACCCGACACAACTCTAAGGATAGCGGGCATAACCAGAAAGCATGAATGAGTAGGCACAACATGGATCAAACAACTCCTACTCATGCTAGTGGGTTTCAAGTATTTACTGTGGCAATGACAGGTCATACAAAGGAAAAGGGGTTCAGCTACCGCCGCAAATAGCAGTTGAAACGTTGTTGGCCTAATGCAGTAAAGGAGAGCAAGAGCGAGAGAGTGGGATCATATCAGAATGTTGAATGGGGTTTTGCTTGCTTCGCACTTCTGAAGATAACGCTGTGTCTTCATCGGTGTCATCGATCACATCGTCGGTACAACGTCTACTGAGAGGGGACAAACACCGGCAACAGAGAAGGAACACTATCAATGCAATGCAACAATATGATGCATGATCATGACATGGCAATATGCTATGGTTTGAACTAATGCAACTAGCAACAATTTAAATGAAGTTGGTTTGAATCCAAGATTCAAATTCAAACTCCACATGTGGTTATTCAAATGCCATTTAATTGATTTGACCTGATCAGCAGGCATAAGTTGCTCAAACATGCATGGTATTGCCATAAACATATTCTTCATATTTTTCCGATCATTTTTCATATATAAATCTTTTTCATCTGAGCTACGGTTGATTTTATATGATTTTTAGAAGTTTTGGATATTTTCTGAAATAAATAAATCATTTATGATTTATTTTAAATCCCGGAAAATATTTACTGCATCAGCATGACTTCATGCTGATGTCAGCAGGTCAACGAGCTGGTCCAGGTCAAACTTGACCAATGGGGCCCACTGGTCAGTGACTCTGTGGTCAATTAGTGTTAATCTAGCCCTAACCAGAAAATGTGAGCAGTTGGGCCCACATGTCAGTTGCACATCGGACTAATGACAGTAATTAGCACTTAACTAAATCATATACCAATTTTAGTCAGAGGCCGGCGCCACATGTCATGGACACAGGGGGGGTCCAGCCGTGGTCAAAGGGGTCAAACCCACTGGCGACTCGACGCCGGCGAGTCCAGACGCGGCGGCGTGGTGCGGAAAATCGCTATGGGGCTCGGTTTTGGGCGTGGTTTGTTGCTACGGCTTGTTGGATCTCTTGCGCATCTAGTGGTGGCATCAACTCTCGCCGGAGTGGACCAAAACTACGGCGGCGGCAACTTTTGCAGCGGCTGGAGTTCGGGCAGGTGCGGGCGCGCCACTAGGGAGCACGGGAGGAGGAGCTGGTGGGCGCGTTAGGCTCCTGGGAGTGCAATGAGTGCAGTGGTGAGCTCGGGCATGTGCTTGCACGGCCATAGCCACGGCGGCGACATGGCCGGCGGTGGGAGCTCTCGGCTCCGGTGAACACGCAGCTACACGGCGCAAACAAGGAAGGGAGAGAGGGGTTCAGTGCAGGGGCTCACAGCGGGGCTAGCGAGCTCGAGGGAGAGGTCGGGATGCTCCGTAGCTCCCGAATTGACGGCAAGGAGCTCCGGGCACCGACGGCAAAGATGACGACGGAGCCGGCGTTGTATGGTGTCCGGCGATGCTTGGCTCGGCGAGGATGAAGAGGAGGACGGTGCGGAGCTCGTGGGCACAAAGGAGGGACGAGGGGGTAGCTATGGCCACGGTGGTGCTCGCCGGCGCGGCCGCGGTGGCTTCGGCCATGGCGAGGAGGAGCAGAGGAGCGAGGGGGAGACTGAGCGAGGGTGAGAGAGCGGTCGAGGGTGGTGCATGGAGTCTCCAGGGAGAAGAGGGGACAGGCAGGAAGGGTGGAGGTGGCCGGGCGCGTGCGTGCATGACACGGGCACACGCCCTCGTCCTTCTGGCGAGAGGAGGAGGATGACTGGCACTGGGCCAGCATAGTGCTGGGCCGGCCAGTGGGCTTCCAGGTAGGTGGGCTGCTGCGGGTTAGTTCCTTTCCCTCTCTCTTTTGTTTGTGTTTTTTTTTATTTATGTACTTGTGTTGCTTTATTAAAAATGCTAAAGCACTTTCATAAATCATGAAACTACTCATGCCCACTGTATATAATATAACCAACATGGAACATTTTGGTTTATGACTATTTGGGCATTTAAAATATTTTATAGCATTTAAATGCCCAAATGCAAATAACATATGATCTAAACCAATGACCTTAGGATGTCCTAGAAAATTGTGCACCATTTTGTCAGAGGTTTAAGACCAAGGCAAAGATGATGAACATTTAAGACGGGCATTTTGGGTACATTGAAAAAATATTTTAGTAAACCCTAGTTGGTTTCAGAGGTGCTGGGGTTTTATCCATCCCCATTTCAGTTTCTGGGAAAGTTTAAACATGATGAAATGGTGATCAAGCAAAGACAACCAAGGGCTGATCTAGGGTGTGACATTTCACCTCTCTGTTACTCAGTTCTACTTGACCACTAGACTGTGGGTGATATGGGGATGCAATTATATGATTAAGATCATACTTAGCAAGCATTTTACGAAAAGCACCATGAATAAAATGTGAACCACAATCAGTCATTAAGTATCTAGGGACTCCAAACCTCGGAAAAATAACTTCTTTATGCATCTTAATAGAAGTGTTATGATCAGCACTAATATTTGGAATAGCTTCTACCCACTTAGTAACGTAATCAACAGCAACTAAAATATGTGTATACCCATTAGAGGAAGGAAACGGTCCAATATAATCAAAGCCCCAAACATCAAATAGTTCAATAACAAGTGAATAGTTCATAGGCATTTCTTAGCATCTACTAATATTACCGATTCTTTGACATTCATCACAAGACAAGTCAAACTTATGGGCATCCTTGAAGAGAGTAGGCCAATAAAAGCCGGATTGCAATACCTTATCTGCAGTTCTATCCCCAACATGGTGTCCTCCATAAACCTCGAAGTGAAACTTGCGTAGGATCTGTTCATGTTCATGCTTAGGTACACAACGTCCAATAACACCATCTACTCCTTCTTTATAAAGGTGTGGGTCATCCCAGAAGTAATGTCTTAAATCATAAAAAAACTTTTTCTTTTGCTGGTATGTGAAACTGGGTGGTATAAATTTAGCAATAATGTAATTATCATAATCAGCATTTCATGGAGCAGTACGAGAAGTATTTATGACAGCTAATTGTTCATCAGGAAAGCTATCATCAATAGGTAGTGGGTCATCAAGAATATTCTCTAACCTAGATAAGTTGTCTGCAACGGGGTTCTCAGCTCTCTTTCTATCAATAATATGCAAATCAAATTCTTGTAGCAAGAGAAACCATCTAATAAGTCTAGGTTTATCATCTTTCTTTTTCATAAGGTATTTAATAGCAGCATGATCAGTGTGAACAGTTACTTTAGAATCAACGATGTAAGGTCTGAACTTACCACAGGCAAATACAACTGCTATTTTTTTCAGTACTAGCATAATTTCTCTGGGCACTGTCTAGAGTTTTCCTAGCATATTGGATAACATTTAGTTTCTTATCAACTCTTTGTCCTAGAACAGCACCTACAGCATAATCACTAGCATCAGACATAATTTCAAAGGGTAAATTCCAATCAGGTGGCTGGATAATAGGTGCAGAGATAAAGGCTTTCTTAAGTATTTCAAATGCTTCTACACAATCATCATCAAAGACAAAAGGAACATCTTTTTGTAATAGATTAGTCAGAGGCCTAGAGATCTTTGAGAAATCTTTAATGAACCTTCTATAAAAACTGGAATGACCAAGGAAACTTTGTATACCTTTAATGTCCTTAGGACACGGCATATTTTCAATAGCATTAACTTTAGCTTTATCAACTTCAATACCTCTTTCAGAAATTTTATGCCCCAGACAGTACGTTCATTAACCATAAAGTGGCACTTCTCCCAATTCAAGACAAGATTAGTTTCTTCACATGTCTGCAAAACTCGATCAAGGTTGCTAAAGCAATCATCAAAAGAAGTTCCATAAAATGAAAAATCATCCATGAAAACCTCAACAATCTTTTCACAAAAATCAGAGAATATAGTCATCATGCATCTTTGAAAGGTAGAAGGTGCATTACATAAGCCAAAAGGCATACGTCTATAAGCAAAGGTACCGAAAGGCAAGTAAAAGTGGTATTTTCTTGATCCTCTTTTGACACAGGTATTTGAGAGAAAACAGAACAACCATCTAGAAAGAAAAAATGTGTATGTTTGGATAATCTTTCTAGCATTTTATCAATAAAAGTTAAAGGGTAATGATCCTTTTTAGTAGCTTTATTTAATTTGCGGAAATCAATTACCATTCTATAGCCTGTACCAATTCTTTGTGGGATTAATTCATCTTTACCATTAGGAACAATAGTAATACCTCCCTTCTAAGGGACACAATGGACAGGACTTACCCACTGACTATCAGCAACAGGATAATTAATACCTGCCTGTAGAAGATTTAGTATTTCTTTCCTTACCACTTCTTTCATCCTAGGATTTAATCATCGTTGGTGATCAACAACCGGTTTAGCATATTTCTCCAATTTTATTTTGTGCTGCCACAGAGTGGGACTAATGCCCTTAAGATCATCAAGAGTATATACAATGGTAGCACGATGCTTTTTCTGAGTTTTCAATAATTTCTCTTCCTCCTGCCCTGAAAGGTTAGGACTAATAATAATATGATATATCTTCTTTTCATCGAGATAAGCATACTTAAGAGTATCAGGTAATGGTTTGAGCTCAAACACGGGATCACCCTTGGGTGGAGGAGTATCCCCTAGAATTTCAACAGGCAAGTTGTGTTTCAACAAAGGTCCGTGTTTAAAGAATATTTATATATTTCCCTTCTCTCATTCACAAACATATCATTTTCATGGTATAGCAAATATTGTTCTAAAGGATCGTTAGGAGGTACGACAATAGAAGCAAGACCAATAATTTCATCTTTACTAGGAAATTCTTTATCATGGGGTTGTCTATGAAATTTAGCAAAGTTAAAATCATGAGACATATCCCCTGAACCAATAGTAACAACATCATTTTTGAAGTCTATCTTAGCATTAACATTATTCAAGAATGGTCTACCAAATATAATAAGGCAAAAGTCATCTTGTGGGGAACCAAGAACAAGAAAATCAGTAGGATATTTAACTTTCCCACACAATACTTCAACATCTCTAACAACCCCAATTGGTGAAATAGTATCTCTATTGGCAAGCTTAATTGTAACATCAATACCTTCTAGCTCAGCAGGTGCAACATCGTGCATAATTTCTTCATATAAGGAATGAGGTATTGCACTCGCACTAGCACCCATATCACATAAGCCATGATAGCAATGATCTCATATTTTAACAGAAATAACAGGCATGCCTATAATAGGTCTACGTTTATTTTTAGTATCGGGTCTAGCAATTCTAGCAGCTTCATCACAAAAGTAAATAACATGCCCATTAATATTATCGACCAAGAGATCCTTAACCATTGCAATACTAGGTTCAACTTTAATTTGCTCAGAGGGTGTAGGTGTTCTAGTATTACTCTTACGAGCCACAGTTGAAGCTTTAGCATGATCCTTTATTCTAGCAGGGAAGGGTGGTTTCTCAATATAAGCGGTGGAAACAATAGGATCAACATTATAAGTGATAGTCTTTTCTTCAACTTTAATAGGTTCAACTACTTTAACTTCAATGGGAGGATGATATTTAAACCACTTCTCCTTAGGTAGATCAACATGAGTAGCAAATTATTCACAGAAAGAAGCTACTATTTCAGATTCAAGTCCCTATTTAGTGCTAAATTCACGAAAAACATTGGTATCCATAAAAGATTTAACACAATCAAACTTAGGTGGTATACATGACTCCTTACTTTCGTCGAGATCCCAATCTTCAGAGTTGCGTTTAATTCTTTCCAATAAATCCCATTTGAATTCAATAGTCTTCAACATAACAGAACCAGTACAAGAAGTATCAAGCATGGAGCGATTATTGAGAGAAAGTCGAGCATAAAATTTTTGAATAATAATTTCTCTTGAGAGCTCTTGATTTGGGCATGAATATAACATTGACTTAAGCCTCCCCCAAGCTTGAGCGATACTTTCTCCTTCGCGAGGCCAAAAATTATGTATATAATTACGATCACGATGAACCTGATGCATAGGATAGAGCTTCTGATGAAATTCCAATTTCAACGGGTTATAGTTCCATGATCCAATATCATCGCATAGCCTAAACCATGTCAAGGCCTTTACCTTCAAAGATAAAGGGAAGACCTTCTTATTGATAACATCCTCGGGCATACCTATAAGCTTAAATAATCCACAAACTTCATCCACATACATTAGGTGCAAATCGGGATGCAGTGTTCCATCTCCTGTAAAGGGATTAGCTAGCAGTTTCTCTATCATACCCGAAGGAATTTCAAAGTAAACATTTTTAGTAGGTTCAATAGGTTGAGGAGCAACTCTTTTCTCTACTGGTCGGGGTGAAGATACCCCGAACAAGCCCCTCAAATGATTATGTTCCATAGTAACAAGTGACAGTAAATTTCAGCACACTATATAAATTTTTCCTTACCAAATTTAACTTACCAAAGTAAATAAGGTGCAGAAATATGGCCCAATCATTTTTGTAGCAAAGGACAAGCCTGGACAAACTCTTATTTAAAGGAAAGCGCTCCCGAGGACACATGGGAATTATCGTCAAGCTAGTTTTCATCACGCTCATATGATTCGCGTTCGTAACTTTGATAATTTGGTATGTGGGTGGAAAGGTGCTTGGGTACTGCCCTTCCTTGGACAAGCATCCCACATATGGTTAACCTCTGTTGCAAGCATCCGCAACTACAAAATAAGTACTAAGGTAAAACCTAACCATAGCATGAAACATATGGATCCAAATAAGCCACTTACAAAGCAACGCATAAACTAGGGTTTAATCTTCTGTCACTCTAGCACCCCATCATCTACTTATTACTTCACAATGCCTTCCTCTAGGCCCAAACAATGGTGAAGTGTCATGTATTCTACGTTCAAATAACACCACTAGAGGAAAGACAACATACATCTCATCAAAATATCGAACGAATACCAAATTCACATGACTACTTATAGCAAGACTTCTCCCATGTCCTCAGAAACAAACGTAACTACTCACAAATCATATTCATGTTCATAATCCGAGGGATATTAATATGCATAAAGGATCTGAACATATGATCTTCCGCCTAATAAACCAACTAGCATCAACTACAAGGAGTAATCAACACTACTAGCAACCCACAGGTACCCATCTGAGGTTTTGAGACAAAGATTGGATACAAGAGATGAACTAGGGTTTGAGAGGAGATGGTGCTGGTGAAGATGTTGATGGAGATTGTCCCCCTCCCGATGAGAGGATCAATGGTGATGATGATGGTGATGATTTCCCCTCCTGGAGGGATGTTTCCCCGGCAAAACAGCTCCGCCGGAGCCCTAAATTGGTTCCGCCAAGGTTCTGCCTCGGCGCTTCATCCTGAAAGTTTCCTTCCGATTTTTTCAGGGCAGAAGACACCTTATACTAGAAGATGGGCATCGGGGGGCTGTCATGTGGCCCACGAGGCAGGGGGCGCGCCAAAGGGGGTAGGGCGTGCCCCCCACCCTCGTGGATGGTGGGTGGCCCCCCTCTGGTGCTTTCTTCGCCCAATATGTTTAATATATTCCAAAACTGACTTTCGTGGAGTTTCAGGACTTTTTGAGTTGTGCAGAATAGGTCTCCAATATTTTCTCCTTTTCCAGCCCAGAATTCTAGCTGCCGACATTCTCCCTCTTCATGTAAACCTTGTAAAATAAGAGAGAAAAGGCATAAGTATTGTGACAAAATGTGTAATAACAGCCCATAATGCAATAAATATCAATATAAAAGCATGATGAAAAATGGACGTATCAGATCACAAAAATGAAAATGTCGAGTCTTGAGCTTTTGCCAATCTTTGTCCTTAGCATTTTGTGGGGTCCACATCTCTAATCCATGCCATGCCAATCATTGAACTTCCTGAAATATTTATCTTGAAAGTCTATTAGTTTAATGAGCTATATGTTATTAATTACCAAAACCACCTAGGGATTAGTTGCACTTTCAATCTCCCCCTTTTTGGTAATTGATGACAACATATAGATCAAAGCTTCGACAAAACATAATAAGAGTGAAATATATCGTCGCTTTGAGAAGTATGTAATAAGCAAGAGCTCCCCCTAAATTTGTGCATTATTTAAGATTTGCTTTTGAATGCAAATGCACAATCGATTAGGATCATGGGTTACTCTTCCATGTCACATACATCTTGGTGGACGCTCAAAATGATAAGATTTAAGCAATTAGCACTCATCACCAAAATAACAAAGTGAATGATCATACACAATCAAATAGGCACACATTAAGCATAGTATGATATGATCAAGCCAATGAACATAGAGTATCTCACACACATAAGCAAATTGTAGCAATAACCAAACGGTCAAACGAAGTAGCAAGGAAAAAACAACAAAGAGAAGCAAAACACACACACACACTCTCTCTCTCTCTCGAAGCCTAATGATCTATACACTTTCTCCCCCTTTGGCAACAAGTTACCAAAAAGCTTGAAACGCATAGTGCTATGCGGCACTCTAGGTATGATCTTCGGGGGCTGCTGAAGAAGTCTTCTCGCTGGTGGCTCTGGTGTACGTAGATGGCATGGAGATGAGAGCATCTGCAAACGCTTCCGACAAAGTCTTTGGAACTGGAGGAGTTGATACTGGAGGAACAACTGTGGCAGTGGTTGCAGGAGCTGAAAGTGTAGGCATGGGCTCGACAACTGGCACAGCTGAAGATCTTGGTCCTCTTGGGACTCTCTGGAAAGCATTAGTTGTATCTCTATTCTTAGCATCTTCCTTGAGCTTCTCCACAGCAGTCTGGATCTCTGTGACCTTCACATCTAGATCATAGAATTTAGTCTTAGAGATCCGCTCAAGACTCGCTTGATTCTGCGTCAAGTTGGCCAAACTCTTCTCAATCCTTAGAGTGGCCTCAAGAAGATGGCTAAGCTGATCTTGCTTGGTCTTGGGAACTCCAGAAGCACTTGCTAGCTTTGCTGCCTTTGCCTGTGCAATCTTCTCTTGGACTTCAACAGATGTAGGATGGGATGCATCCATAACAACTTCATTGTCCTTAAATTCTGGCCTAAGAGGTAGATGCCTCTTGTCAAGCAGATATGTCCCTTTCTCCAACCTGGAGTTAATTAGCATCTGAATGTGAGGGGCATATCCACAAGACCTATTCTGGTCTATTGTTGTCCTCTTGATTGTCTCTACAATCAGGCTCATGACCTTGAACTGTTCTGGAACATCAAACATATGGAGCAAGTTGATGGAGTGACCTCGGATCATCCTATGATCGCCTGACTTGGGCAACAAAGTGTGCCTCAATATGGTGTTGATAGTGGTCATCCCAGACATCATATGATATATAGAGCCAAGCTTGTTAGACAGCAGGAATTGGCTTATACATGTTTGCCATAGAGTCATGATCCTTCCTGGGTTTGGCATACACATTTGTGTCATTGTCATCTTCCTTGGGGGCATTGATCAAACCTGCCCATTCTGTAACTGTTGATTGATATATGGTTCCTTCAGTCATCCATACAATTCTCCCATCTGGTTAGAAATGAGTAGTGGAGTAGAATTGCATGATCATCTCATCATTGCATATGGTCTGTTTCTTTCCAACAAACTTGTCAACCTCATTCTGCCTGAAGCTTTCATGCACACCTGGAAAGAAATTAGCATGCTTGTCAATGTATTTCATGTCTACCCACTTCATGTCACAAACAATGGGCTTCTTGTCCAACAAGATTGTCTCATATAAATCCTGATGTTCCTTGGTGTGAAATCTATAGTCCACAGCAGTCCTCCTCCTGGTAGCATATGGATCAGTCTGTCTCCAATGTCTCATACCTGCATCCTTTCTCTGTTTCATGTTTTCTGCTACAAGATGGGCATCATTATGATCTAGAATTTTTGGCTTGAGCTTCTTGGGCACCATAGACTCATCATCATCTGAGGATTCCGCTTCCTGATCTTGCTCTTCTTCTGGAACATCTGGCACTGGGGCCTTATTCTTCTCAGCTGCAGGAATGTCTCTGGTGGATCTCTTGGGTGCTGAAGCCTTGGGGCCAGCTTTGGGCTTAAATGGGGCAACCCTGACTTTGATTGCACCCCCCCATCAGCTTCTGAGTCTTTGCAGTAGGTGCAACAGGCTCATCTACATCATCATCGTCTCTCATAGATGGCTTTCCAATCACTCTGGCAGTAGTCTTCCTAGCTCTATTCTTGGTTCCGGCTGGCTCATCATCTCTTGATTCAAGAGTGAACACCATGGTTTCTTGAATAGAAGATCTTGCTTTTGACATTGGCACTCTCTTGGCTGGAGCTTTCTTGTGCAACCTAGGCTTGGTTGTAGCAGCAGTGCCATACTCCTTGTTGACAACTTTCTTCTTTGAAGTGACTTCCTCATGAGCCACAAAGTCTTCATCCTCACTGTCAGAATTATTCTTCTTCCTTGTATTGGTGGCATCCTTTGGCAGATTGCTTGGAGTGCTTCTGCTGCTCTCATAGTAGCTGGTGTTGGAGGGACTAGAGCCCTCACTAAGATCTGCCTACTCCACTGACCTGTTCTGGCTGTCACTGCCCTCAAACATGGCTGAAACTGCAAGCTGACCCTATGAATGGATATAGTTGAGATAGAATGGATGAGCATCACAAAGTGCAGAGATTTTCGCAAAACAATTGAGTCAAAGGCGTAGTTTTAGATTTCTACATAAAGCATTTCAGAGCTACCAATTTGTTGAACTCGGTGACACCAAAGCAACTTTAGAGTCTAAACTAGTGAAATCGGTCAGACCGAGATACAGTTCGGTGACTCCACGATTGCTAGGGTTTCACTGAGAATCGAACTCGGTTACACCGATTTGTAAGTTTCGGTCATACCGAAAGCTACAAGTGCAATGGCCTAAGCCAAATCGGTGAGACCGATTTATACAACTCGGTCGGTCCGAGATGAGTTCGACGGAAACCTAACCCTAAAATTTTGAATCAAATATAATCTAAAGGAAGATTTCGCTAGATAGGATAATCTCAAACGTGGGAAGAAACATGGCATTGACTTTGTGCTAAGAATCAGATTGAGAAAAGCACAAAGGATCGAACTCATACCCTAACTTGGCGATGAGTTTGCTACGGCGACAACGGTGGTGAGGATTCCCGTTGACGGCGGCGGAGACCAGCAGCAGGGGGTCGCTGGCGAAGAGGATATGATCCAGAGACCTCGAGTCGGCAGAGCTGGACAAGCATGGGCGAAATGTTTCAGAATTTTTTTCAAAGTTCGGCCCGTGGGTATTTATATCCAGTCCTTGTCGGTGTGACCGAGTGGAACGGCTCGGTGGCACTGAGATGCAGAATCGCAAGCGGTTACTGCAACTCGGTGAGATCGGACTGGTCAAATCGGTTGCACCGATATTGAAACCTAGATCAACTTAATGGACTCGGTATGACCGAAAGGGATGAATCGGTCAGACCGAAATGCACTAGGAGGTCTTGGAAGTTTATGTCTATGAAAAATCAGTGACTCCGAGTGCTCCTCGCCTAGAGAGTTCGAAACTGACTTGATCAAACTTTGTGACGTAGCATGAATAGAGTTTGAGACAAGAAAAGCATAAATACCTAGAGGGAGTTCTTAGGCATTCTTATCCATCATTTGGCAAAAGAAGAAAACCAAACAATCAAAGCAACAAATGGATGTCCTCGAATGAGAAAAATATGCACTCAACATGCTCACACAATAAGATAGCAAATGAAATATGTGGCAAAGCATGCACAAACACTCTAGCATCTATCAAGCAATTGGTGATGACTAGGTCATCTATATATGAGTACATTGACTTAGGAGTCAAATGAGAACATTTGATGATAGGTCATACTCATCGTTTAAGCTCAAGTGGGGTTACCACTTTTACATAAAGCATTGTTGTGTTCACACCATTAGAGTTGCTTTATCTCAATTCTTAGAGTAAAGCTCCCCCTAGATGTGATATCCCCCCTAAGAGGGATAAACTAACCTTGGGTTTTGTCGATCATGACTTTATGTAGGTACTGAAGATGCAGATGCTCAATGTTGATGTAGATCATTTGGAGAAATCCATTGGAGTCACTTGCACTTTCAATACCTACATGGGTTAGTCCCACAAGGAAGAATCAAGCATATACATGGACATAGAGTGAAGTACACACAAGATGATGTCCATGAAAGCATTAGGTTACCTTCTCCCTTGTCTTACCAACAAAAGGGTTTGTGACTCCTTGAACTAGTGCAAGATGTGGAAGTTGATTGCACTTGTCCTTGCCAATATGAATATGAGTGAAGTATGTTGGCGGAGTCACCCTCAAGAACTCTCTATTTCTTCTTCTTCGGGATCCACATCATCTTGATGGGAATCCTTGGAGTTTCATATGTACTTGATGAAGTAGAACTTGACATAGTCTTGGGAACCCACTTGACCAAGGCCTTAGGAGCTTCTTCAAATGCATCAATTTCCTCTTGAAGCTTGTCCTTGCCTTTTAGCTTGTGATCTTGTGGTGGAAGCTCATCTTGAGCTTGTGTCCCCTTGAAGGAAGTAGGATCATACTTCTCTTGTTGAGGAACAAACTTTGTCTTGGGGTACTGATCTTATTCCCACTAAACTCCCTTGGCATTGAACTTTCGTTCAGAACCAACACCTTGATTCTTCCGGTGCCTTCCTTGCTTGCGTACAATTTCCTCGGATTGCTTACTCCTGGCAAGGCTCTTATAAACACCTTTCTGAAAGTGCAACTATCCCGAGGTGGTTTTGGTAATTACTAACAACATCTAGCTCATTGAACTAATGCTATCTCAAGATGATATTTCAGGAAAGTTCAATGATTGGCATGGCATGGATTAGGAATGTGGACCCCTCAAAATGATAAGGACAAAGGATTGGCTCAAGCTCAAGACTCTACAGTTTCCATTTTAGTGATCCAAGATCACATTGAGTCTATAGGAAAGCCAATACTATTAAAAGGGTATGATGTGTTGCATAATGGTTTGCTTGCTCAAAATGCTTAGTGATATGCTCCAAAACCCTCAACCATTTTCCCACATCCACATATGTCCCAAACCAAAAGTCAAACTCGGCCCCACCGAAAACATCTATCCAGCGCCATCGAGTTCATTTGACATAGCCCCTGCCAGAAACCCTAATCATGTCGGTCTCACCGAACGGCATCTCGATCTCACCGAGATGGGATAGCAAACTCTATGTTGCTTGTTGCAATATTATCGGTCTAAGCGAGATGTGATATCGATCCCACCGAGTTTGTAATGCAAACTCTCTCTTCCCTCTTCGTAACATTTCGGTCTCACCGAAATGAGCGAATCGGTCCCACCGAGTTTGCCTGACCAACTCTATGTGTGCTCATTACCAAAATCGGTCTCACCGAGTTTGTGTAATCGGTCCCACCGAGATTACGTTATGCCCTAACCCTAATGAAATCGGTCCCACCGAGTTGATCATATCGGTCCCACCAAAATACATAACGGTCACATTATGAACTAAATTGGTCTGACCGAGTTCTATGAATCGGTCCCACCGAGTTTGGTAAATTGTGTGTAGCGGTTAGATTTTGTGTGGAGGCTATATATACCCCTCCACCCACTCTTCACTTGTGGAGAGAGCCATCAGAACATACCTACACTTCCATCATTCATGTCTAGAGAGAGAACCACCTACTCAAGTGTTGAGATCAAGAAATTCCATTCCTACCATATGAATCTTGTTCTCTAGCCTTCCCCAAGTTGATTTCCACTCAAATCCTTCTTCCACCATATCCAAATCTGTGAGGAGATGTTTGAGTGTTGGGAGACTATCATTTGAAGCATTTGAGCAAGGAGTTCATAATCAACACACTGTCTATTACCTTTTGGAGAGTGGTGTCTCCTAGATTGGTTAGGTGTCACTTGGGAGCCTCCGACAAGATTGTGGAGTTGAACGAAGGAGTTTGTAAGGGCAAGGACATCGCCTACTTCATGAAGATCTACCGCTAGTGAGGCAAGTCCTTCGTGGGCGATGGCCATGGTGGGATAGACAAGGTTGCTTCTTCGTGGACCCTTCGTGGGTGGAGCCCTCCGTGGACTCGCGCAGCCGTTACCCTTCATGGGTTGAAGTCTCCATCAACTTGGATGTACGATAGCACCACCTATCGGAACCAAGACAAAAAACATCATTGTCTTCACTTGCGTTTGCTCCCTCCAAACTCCTCCCTTTACCATCATATGCAATTGTTTTACTTTCCGCTGCTACACTCTTAGAATTGCATGCGTAGGATGTTTGCTTGACTTGTGCTATGTTGCTAAAATATTCCAAGAATTAAGATTGGGAAAAGGCTAGATTTTTATTTAGTCAAGTAGTCTAATAACTCCCTCCCCCCTCTAGACATACTTTCGATCCTACAAGTGGTATCAGAGCTTTGGTCTCCATTTGCCGTGATTTCCATAGCTTTGGTGATCATAGCCTTGGTTTCACAACCTATGAGAGTATGGCGTCTAGCGAGGGAAGTTACCACCATAGAGGTCCTTATTTTGATGGTACTAATTTTGCTAGTTGGAAGCATAAGATGAAAATGCATATACTTGGACATAACCTCGCCGTTTGGGCTATTGTGTGTATTGGTTTGCAAGGTGAATTCTTCGATGGGAAGGAACCGAATCGTGAAGCTACCGCGGAAGAGTTAAAGATGTTGCAATACAATGCTCAAGCTTGCGATATCCTCTTCAACGTATTGTGCCCCGAAGAATACAACAAAATCAGCCGTCTTGAGAACGCAAAGGAAATTTGGGATACTTTGATTGATATGCACGAAGGTACCGACTCCGTCAAGGAATCTAAGTTGGATGTGCTTCAAAGTCAACTTGACAAGTTCAAGATGAAGGATGGTGAAGGTGTCGCTGAAATGTACTCTAGGCTTGCTCTCATCACAAATGAGATTGCCGGCTTAGGAAGCAAAGATATGACCAACAGATTCATCATCAAGAAGATCCTAAGAGCCTTGGATGGAAAATATGATACTGTGTGCACATTGATCCAAATGATGCCCAATTACAAAGATCTCAAGCCAACAGAAATCATTGGAAGAATTGTTGCTCATGAGATGTCACTCAAAGATAAAGAAGAGCTTCACAACAAGCCTAGTGGTGCGTACAAAGCCTCATGTGACACTCCTACATCATCAAGTGAGAAACAAGACTTCAATGAAGAAATGAGCTTAATAGTGAAGAACTTCAACAAGTTCTACAAGAGTAGAAGCAAAGAGAGAAGTTCCAAGTCAAGGTCCTACAATGACAAGAGATCTTCAAGCCGTGATCGGAATTGCTACAATTGTGGAAGACCCGGACACTACTCAAATGAGTGTACGACTCTCCACAAGAGAAGATAAGACTCACCTAAAAGGAGAAGTAGAAGAGAAGATTCACCACCAAGAGAGAGAAGGAGTAGATATGATCATTATGAACGAAGACCTTCTCGGAGAAGCAAAGATTCAAAAAGGAAGGACAAATCATCAAGGAGCTATACAAGACAAAGACATCAAGCTCATGTTGGTGAATGGGCATCCGGTTCTGACTCCGATAACCACTCCGAGAGAAGCTACTACTCCGACTCCGAAGGTACTCAAGATGAAGGTGTTGCCGGAATTGCTCTTGTGTCAACCAACTCCTACGACATATTTGACTCACCAAATGAAGGAATTGGAAGATGCTTCATGGCTAAAGGCCCTAAGGTATCACACCCCGAGTATCTTGATTTCAATAGTGATGAAGATGACTTGCTAGGACATGATGATTTACTTGTTAGTAGCAATAGTGATGAAACTTTTGATGAAAACTATGATGAAATTTCTATTAATCATGCTAATCAAGATAAAACGAATGACAATGATAAGGAGAAGATTGAGCGTCTAACTAAAGAATTAAACACTCTTAAGTTAGCTCATGAAACTACCTTGGAAGATCATCGAGAACTTTTAAGGACTCATGAGAAGTTACGCATTGACAAGCTCAACCTTGAGCAAGAGCATTAGTTCTTAAAGGAAATCAATGATGATCTTTGCAAGAAAAGTTCCTCTTACATTGCCAAGCATTTGCTCTTGTCTACCTACATGCCACAAGTAAAACGTAGCAACAAGAACAAGAAAGATTCTTCCTCTAGTAGTAACAATAATCATGCTAAATCCAATGATGTTGCTTCTAGTAGTTCTCTTGATTCCACTAACAATTCTCTTAGCCAAGTTACACTTGAGCAAGAAAATATCTTATTTAAGGGAATTATAGAGAAAGGTGTTTACAAGAGTATTGCCGGGAGTAAGCAATTCGAGGAGATTGTACGCAAGCAAGGAAGACACCGGAAGAATCAAGGTGTTGGTTTTGAACGAAAGTTCAATGCCAATGGAGTTGAGTGGGAGGAAGATCAATACCCCAAGACGAAGTTTGTTCCTCAACAAGAGAAGTATGACCCTACTTCTTTTCAAGGGACACAAGCACAAGATGATCTTCCACCACAAGACCACAAGCTAAAGGGCAAGGATAAGCTTCAAGTAGAAATTGATGCATTTGAAGAAGCTCCTAAGGCCTTGGTCAAGTGGGTCCCCAAGACTACATCAAGTTCTACTTCATCAAGTACGATTACAACTCCAAGGATTCCCATCAAGATGGTGTGGATCCCGAAGAAGAAGAACTAGAAAGTTCTTGAGGGTGACTCCGCCAACACACTTCACTCGTATCATTTTGGCAAAGGACAAGTGCAAACAACTCTCATATCTTGCACTAGTTCAAGGAGTTACAAACCCTCTTGTTGGTAAGACAAGGGACAAGGTAACCTAATGCTTTCATGGACATCATCATGTGTGCAATTCACTCTATGTCTATGGATATCCTTGTTTGTTCCTTGTGGGACTAACCCGTGTTGGTATTGAAGTGCAACTCACTCCGATGGATTGCTCCAAATGATCTACATCAACATTGAGCATCTACATCTTCAACACCTACATGAAGTCATCATTGACAAAACCCAAGGTTAGTTCATCCCTCTTAAGGGGGATATCACATCTAGGGGAGCTTTCTCTAACAATTGATCTAAAGCAACTCTAATGATGTGAACACAACAATGCTTTATGTAAAAGTGGCAACCCCACTCGTGCTTAAACGATGAGTATGACCTATGATCAAATGTTCTCATTTGTCTCCTAAGTCAATATACTCATATATAGATGACCTAGTCATCGCCAATTGATTGATAGAAGCTAGAATGGTTGTGCATGCTTTGCCACATGTTTCATTTGCTATCTTATTGTGTGAGCATGTTGAATGCATATTTTTCTCATTCGAGGACATCCACTGGTTGCTTTGATTGTTTGGCTCTTTTTCTATTGCCAAATGGATGGACAAGAATGCCTAAGAACCCCCTCTAGCTATCTATGCTTTTCTCATCTCAAACTCTATTCATGCTACATCACAAAGCTTGATTAAGTCAGATTCGAACCAGTCTGTGTGAGGAGCACTCGGAGTCCCTGATTCGTCATAGGCTTAAACATCCAAAACCTGTTTGTGCATTTCGGTATGACCGAGTCATCCACTTCGGTCACACCGAGTTCACTAAGTTGATCTAGGTTTTCAATCTCGGTGCAACCGATTTGAACTTTTCGGTCCCACCGAGTTGCAGTAACTGCTAGCAGTGTTGCATCTCGGTGCCACCGAGTTGTTCCACTCGGTTACATCGACAGTGTCAGGTAATATATACCCACAGGCCAAATTTTGGAAAAATTTCCAAACCCTTCAGCCCACGTGTGACCTGCTCTACCCCTTCGGGTCTCCGGATCGTCGCCTTGCCGCCAGCGACCTCCCGCCACCGGACTCCGCCGCCGTCAACGACAATCTTCGCCACCGTTGCCGCCATAGCAAGTCCACCGCCGAGTTAGGGTATGGACTTGATTCTTTGTGCTATTCCTTAACTCCGATTCGTAGCACATTACATTGCCATATTTCTTTCCACGTATGAGATCTTCCTATCCAGCAAAAACTACGTAGAAAGTAGTTTTGATTCGAAAATATTAGGGTTAGGTCTCCGCCAAACTCATCTCGGACCGACCGAGTTGTAGAAATCGGTCCCACCAATATGGCTTAGGCCATTGCACAAATGATTTTTGGTCTGACCGAAAGTTGCAAATCGGTATGACCGAGTTCAACTCTCTGTGAAACCCTAGCAATATTAGTGCCACCGAACTGTGACTCGGCCTGACCGAGTTCACTAGTTCAGGCTCCAGAATTGCTTCCGTGTCACCGAGTTTAACAAATCGGTAGCTCCAATGCTTTTTGTAGAGAACTAAAACTAAGTTTTTCTTGTCATCTGTTTTGCAAAAATTATGTGCTTTGTGATGCTCATCCACTCTACGTCATCTACATCTATTCACAGGGTCAGCTCTCAGTTGCAGTGTCAGAGATGTCTGAGGGCGGTGCTAGTCAGAACAGGTCAGAGGAACAAGTCAACTTGAGTGAGGGCTCTAGTCCCAATAACTCCAGCTACTATGAGAGCAGCAGAAGCACTCCTAGTGACCTTCCAAAGGCTGCTACCAAGTCAAGGAAGAAGAAAACTTCAGATACTGAGGATGAGGACTTTGTGGCAGATGAGGCCACTTCTAAGAAGAAAGTGCTCAGGAAGGAGTATGGCACAGCTGAGGCAACTAAGCCAGGTCACGAAAGGAAGATCCCTGCCAAGAGGATTCCCATGTCAAACGCCAGAGCCTCTACTCAAGAGACTATGGTGTTCACACTTGAATCCATGAATGATGAGCCTGGAGGCACTATGAAGAGGGCTAGGAAGACAACAGCTTGAGTGATTGGCAAGCCATCCATGAGGGATGATGATGAGGATGAAGCTGAAGAAGAAGAGGTAGCTGCACCAGCTCCTAAAGCTCAAAAGCTTATGGGAGATGCTATCAAGTCTGGGGTTGCTCCTTCTAAGCCCAAGACTACTTCCAAAACTGCTCAAGCCACCAAGTCTGCACCCAAGAGGAGCACAAGAAATATTCCTGCTTCTGAGAAGAACAAGGCCCCAGTGCCTGAAGTTGCTGAGGAAGCTGAGGCCCAAGTGCTCAAAAAGTTGAAGCCCAAGATCCCTGATCACAATGATGCTCATTTAGTTGCTGAGGGCATGAAGCTGAGAAAGGATGCAGGTCTCAGGTTGTGGAGAAACTCTGATCCATATGCCATAAGGAGAAGGACTGATGTGGACTACAGGTTTCACACCAAGGAACAGCAAGACTTCTATGAGACAGTCCTTCTTAATGAGAAGCCCATTGTGTGTGATATGAGAAGGGTGGACTGGGACTTCATTGATGATAATGCAGATTATTTCCCCAGTGTGCATGAGAGCTTTAAAGCATGTGGAGTTGACAAGTTTGTGGCTCAAAAGTTGACCAAGTGGAGTAATGAACTCATCATGCAATTCTACTCCACAACTCACTTCTATCCTGATGGTAGGGTCGTATGGATGTCTGGAGGTACAAGGTACTAGTCAACTATTGTTGAGTGGGCCAAGCTAATCAATGCCCCTGAAGAGCATGAGGATGATCTAGATGTCTATGCCAAGAAGAAGCAAGACCACAACTCCGTGGCAAATATGTACAAGGTGATCCCTGATGATGATTTGGAAACACACAAGTTTGGATCTGTACATCACTTGCAGGCTGGTCTAGCCACCATCAAAACAATCTTGAGGCATACACTATTGCCTAAATCTGGAGATGCAAAGATGGTCAGAGGACATTCTATCAACATGCTACGTATTTTTGATGTGCCACAAAAATTAAAAGTTATGAGCCTGATTGTAGAGACAATCAAGAGGACTGCTGCAGATCAGAAGAGATCATGTTGGTATGCTTCACACATCCAGATGCTCATTAACCCCAAGATGGGCATAGGCACATATCTATTGGACAGAGAATATCTACACCTGGTGCCTGACTTTGAGTACAACACAATTGTCATGGATTAGAATGAACCATCTTCGGTGCAAGCTCATGAAAGGAGAGAGAAAGCCAAAGCAGAGAAAGCTGCCAAGATGCCAAGTGCAGAAGAAGCATCTCAAATGATTCTCAAGTCCAAGCAAGATCAAATGGCATATCTGATTCAAGCAACCATGAGGATTGAGAAGGGCTTGGCCACCCTGACTCAGAATCAGGAGAGCTTGGAGAGGATTATTGAAACTAAGTTCTATGATCTTGATCTAAAGGTGATAGAGATCCAGTCTGCAGTTGAGAAGCTTCAGGAGGAAGCAGACGAGAGAGGAGGACAGGCTACCACATATGCATTTCAGCGAGTGCCTTGAGGTCAGAGATCTGCTACAGTGCCCGTTCTAGATACTAGAGCTACTACATCTGCACCAGCAGACACAGCTTCAGTGCCACCTCCAGCAGCCACTCCACCAGCTCCAGCTACTTCGTCTGAAGCCTTCGTCCTTGGAGTTCTCTCTACACCTCCTCCCGAAGACCAAGCCTGAGAGACGCATAGCACTGTGCATTTTCGAACTTTTTGGTAACTTGTTGCCAAAGGGGGAGAAATATGTATCGATCATAGGCTTCGAGAGAGAGTGTTTTGCCTCTTTGGTCTCTTTTGCTTTTGGTCGAACTTTATTATGCGTTTGTTTCATACTCTATGTCCGTGTGTGAGATACTTGTGTGATCATGTGTTTGATCATATGCTACCTTAATGATTGCTTGGATGATATTATCTCTATATTTCCGTGTGATCATTCACTTTGCTTGGTGATGAGTGTGTGCTTTAGTGTATATCATTTTGAGCGCTCCACCAAGATGTATGTGACATGGAAGAGTAACCCATGATCCTAATCGATTGTGCATTTGCATTCAAACGCAAATTTTAAATAATGCACAAATTTAGGGGGAGCTCTTGTTTATCACATACTTCTCAAAGCGACGATGCATTTAAATCTTATTATCATTTGTCGAAGCTTTGATCTATATTTTGTCATCAATTACCAAAAAGGGGGAGATTGAAAGTGCAACTATCCCCGGGTGGTTTTGGTAATTACTAACAACATATAGCTCCTTGAACTAATGCTATCTCAAGATGATATTTCAGAAAAGTTCAATGATTGGCAAGGCATGGATTAGGAATGTGGACCCCTCAAAATGCTAAGGACAAAGGATTGGCTCAAGCGCAAGATCTACATTTTCCATTTTAGTGATCCAAGATCACATTGAGTCCATAGGAAAGCCAATACTATTAAAAGGGGATGAGGTGTTGCATAATGGTTTGCTTGCTCAAAATGCTTAGTGATATGCTCCAAAACCCTCAACCATTTTCCTACGTCCACATATGTCCCAAACCAAAAGTCAAACTCGGCCCCGCCGAAACCATCTATCCGGCGCCACTGAGTTCATTTGACATAGCCACTGCCAGAAACCCTAATCATTTCGGTCTCACCAAACGGGATCTCGGTCGCACCGAGATGGGATTGCAAACTCTCTGTTGCATGTTGCAATATTATCGGTCTAACCGAGATGTGCAATCGGTCCCACCGAGTTTGTAATGCAAACTCTCTGTTGCCTCTTTGTAACATTTTGGTCTCACCGAAATGAGCGAATCGGTCCCATCGAGTTTGCGTGACCAACTCTCTGTGTGCTCATTACCAAAATCGGTCTCACCGAGTTTGTGTAATCGGTCCCACCGAGATTACGTTATGCCCTAACCCTAATGAAATTGGTCCCACCGAGTTGCTCATATCAGTCCCACCGAAATACCTAACGGTCACATTATGAACTAAATTGGTCTGACCGAGTTCTATGAATCAGTCCCACCGAGTTTGGTAAATTGTGTGTAATAGTTAGATTTTGTGTGGAGGCTATATATACCCCTCCACCCACTCTTCACTCATGGAGAGAGCCGTCAGAACATACCTACACTTCCATAATTCATGTTCTGAGAGAGAACCACTAACTCAAGTGTTGAGATCAAGATATTCCATTACTACCATATGAATCTTGTTCTCTAGCCTTCCCCAAGTTGTTTTCCACTCAAATCCTTCTTCCACCATATCCAAATCTGTGAGGAGCTGTTTGAGTGTTGGGGAGACAATCATTTGAAGCATTTGAGCAAGGAGTTCATCATCAACACACTATCTATTACCTTTTGGAGAGTGGTGTCTCCTAGATTGGTTAGGTGTCACTTGGGAGCCTTCGACAAGATTGTGGAGTTGAACCAATGAGTTTGTAAGGGCCAAGAGATCGCCTACTTTGTGAAGATCTACCGCTAGTGAGGCAAGTCCTTCGTGGGCGATGGCCATGGTGGGATAGACAAGGTTGCTTCTTCGTGGACCCTTCGTGGGTGGAGCCCTCCGTGGACTCGCGCAGCCGTTACCCTTCGTGGGCTGAAGTCTCCATCAACTTAGATGTACGATAGCAACACCTATCAAAACCAATACAAAAAACATCGTTGTCTTCACTTGCATTTGCTCCCTCCAAACTCCTCCCTTTACCTTCATATGCAATTGTTTTACTTTCCGCTACTACACTCTTAGAATTGCATGTGTAGGATGTTTGCTTGACTTGTGCTATGTTGCTAAAATCTGCCAAGAATTAAAATTGGGAAAAGGCTAGATTTTTATTTAGTCAAGTAGTCTAATCATCCCCCTCTCTAGACATACTTTTGATCCTACACTTTCTCTATAATTCCCTTCAATAAGCTATTTTCTTGCTCAAAGTGTAACTTGGCTAAGAGAGTCATTAGTGGAATCAAGAGAACTACTAGAAGCAACAATATTGATTTTATCATGATTATTGTTACTACTAGAGGAAGAATCTTTCTTGTTCTTATTGCTAGATTTTACTAGTTGCATGTAAGTAGACAAGAGTAAACGCTTGGCAATGTAAGAAGAACTTTTCTTACAAAGATCATCATTGATTGGTTTTAAGAACCCATGCTCTTGCTCTAGATTGAGCTTTTCTAAGCGTAGCTTCTCAAGTGTCCTCAAAAGCTCTCGATGATCATCTAAGGTAGTTTCGTGAGCTAACTTAAGAGTGTTTAGTTCTTTAGTTAGACGCTCAATCTCCTTCTTATCATCGTCATTCGTTTTATCTTGATTAGCATGATTGATATCAATTTCATCATAGCTTTCATCACTAGTGTTACCAATAAGTAAATCATCATCTCCTAGCAAATCATCTTCATCACTATTGAAATCAAGATATTCAGGTGTGAAACCTTAGGGCCTTTAGGCATGAAGAATCTTCCAATTCCTTCATTAGTTGAGTCAAATATATCGTAGGAGTTGGATGACACAAGAGAAATTCCGGTAACACCTTCATCCTGAGTATCTTCGGAGTCGGAGTAATAGCTTCTCTCAGAGTGGTCATCGAAGTCAGAACCGGATACCCATTCACCAACACGAGCTTGATGTCTTCGTCTTGTATAGATCCTTGATGATTTGTCCTTCCTTTCCAAATCCTTGCTTCTACGAGAGGGTTCTCGTTCATAACGATCATCTCTACTCCTACTCTCTCTTGGTGGTGAATCTTCTCTTCTACTTCTCCTTTTAGGTGAATCTTCTCTTCTCGTGTGTGGAGCCGTACACTCATTTGAGTAGTGTCTAGGTCTCCCACAATTGTAGCAATTCCGATCACGACTAGAAGATCTTTTGTCATTGTAGGACCTTGACTTGGAGTTTCTTTCTTTGCTTCTATTCTTGTAGAATTTGTTGAAGTTCTTCACCATTAAGTTCAATTCTTCATTAAATACTTGTTTCTCACTTGATGATGTAGGAGCATCTCATGAAGCTTTGTAAGTGCCACTAGACTTGTTATGAAGCTCTTCTTTATCCTTAAGTGACATCTCATGAGCAATAATTCTACCAATGACTTCCGTTGGCTTGAGATCTTTGTAATTGGGCATCATTTGGATCAATGTGCACACGGTATCATATTTTCGACCCAAGGCTCTTAGGATCTTCTTGATGATGAATCTATCGGTCATCTCTTCACTTCCTAAGCCGGCAATCTCATTTGTGATGAGAGCAAGCCTAGAGTACATTTCAGCGACACCTTCACCGTCCTTCATTTTGAACCTGTCAAGTTGACTTTGAAGCACATCAACTTGGATTCCTTGACCGAGTCGATACCTTCTTGCATATCAATCAATGTATCCCAAATTTCCTTTGCATTTTCAAGATGGCTGATTTTGTTGTATTCTTCGGGACGTAATCCATAGAAGAGGATATCGCAAGCTTGAGCATTGTATTGCAACATCTTCAATTCTTCAGCAGTAGCTTCACGATTCAGTTCTTTCCCATCGAAGAATTCACCTTGCAAACCAATACACACAATATCCCAAACGGCGGGGCTATGTCCAAGAATATGCATTTTCATCTTATACTTCCAACTAGAAAAATTAGTACCATCAAAGTAAGGACCTCTACGGTGGTAACTTCCCTCGCTAGACACCATACTCTCCTAGGTTATGAAACCAAGGCTATGATCAACAAAGCTATGGGAATCAAGGCAAATGGAGACCAAAGCTTTGATACCACTTGTTGGATCAAAAGTATATCTAGAGGGGGTGATTAGACTACTTGACCAAATAAAAACTTAGCCTTTCCCCAATTTTAAGTTTTGACAGATTTTAGCAACTTAGCACAAGTCAAGCAATCTTCCTACACATGCAATTCTAGAGTTGTGACAACGGAAAGTAAAGCATTGCATATGAAGGTAAAGGGAGGGGTTGGAGAGTGCAAACACAATGAAGACACATATGTTTTTGGTGTGGTTCCGATAGGTGGTGCTATCGTACATCCACGTTGATGGAGACTTCAAACCACGAAGGATAACGGCTGCGCGAGTCCACGGAGGGCTCCACTCACGAAGGGTCCACGAAGAAGCAATCTTGTCTATCCCACCATGGTCGTCGCCCACGAAGGACTTGCCTCACTAGGGTAGATCTTCACGAAGTAGGCGATCTCCTTGCCCTTACAAACTCCTTGGTTCAACTCCACAATCTTTTCAAAGGCTCCCAAGTGACACCTAACCAATCTAGGAGACACCACTCTCCAAAAGGTAATAAATGGTGTGTTGATGATGAACTCATTGCTCTTGTGCTTCAAATAATAGTCTCCCCAACACTCAACTCTCTCTCATAGATTTGGATATGGTGGAAAGATGATTTGAGTGGAAGGCAACTTGGGGAAGGCTAGAGATCAAGATTCTTGTCATAGGATTGGAATATCTTGGTCTCAACACATGAGCGGGTGGTTCTCTCTCAGAAAATGAGAAGTGGAAGTGTAGGCACGTTCTGATGGCTCTCTCATATGATGGAGATGGGGTGGATGGGTATATATAGCCTCCACACATCTAAGCATTACACACATTTGACCCAACTCGGTCAGACTGGATAAATGAACTCGGTCAGACCGGAGCAGTTCAAAATGTGAACGTTAGGCTTTTCGATGGGACCGACAATATCAACTCGGTGAGACCCATGCGATAGGGTTAGGGCAAACCTCATCTCGGTAAGACGATAACATGAACTCGGTGAGACGAATTTCAGTAATAGGTTAACAGAGACTTGGCCAGGCAAACTCGATGGGACCGATCGCTCATTTCGGTGAGACCGAAACGTTACGAAAAGGAAACAGAGAGTTTGCATCGCTAACTCGGTGGCACCGATTCGCTCATCTCGGTTAGACCGAAACATTGCGAAGGGAAATAGATAGTTTGCAATCCCATCTCGGTGAGACCGAGATCCCAACTGGTGAGACCAAACTGATTAGGGTTTGAGGCAGTGGCTATGTCAAGTGAACTCAATGGCGCCGGATAGATCAAATCGGTGGGGCCGAGTTTGACTTTTAGGTTTAGGACATATGTGGAAATGAGAAAGTGTTTGAGGGATTTTGGAGCATATCACTAAGCATTTTGAGCAAGTAAGCCATTAAGCAACACCTCATCCCCTTTTAATAGTATTGGTTTTTCCTATGGACTCAATGTGATCTTGGATCACTAAAATAAAGATGTAGAGTCTTGAGGTTTTGCCAATCTTTGTCCCTAGAATTTTGAGGGTTCCACATCTCTAATCCATGCCATGCCAATCATTGAACTTCTTGAAATATTTATCTTGAAAGGATATTAGTTCAGTGAGCTGTATGTTGTTATTAATTACCAAAACCACCCGGGGATTAGTTGCACTTTCAAACGGTCGCAAGGCTCTGTGTCCATGCAGTAGTGGTAGATGAGGACATGATTGCACACGCACAACTGGGTGATGGAAACCTTCTGATCTACGTTGGGACAACCCCCGGTGTACTAGAGGTCGATGCCGACCACCTTGTACTTGTCTCGAGAAAACAACTGCTCAACGGTGTTGATGTAGTCATCCACCACGGTCGGGTCGATGGTGTACACTACCGAGAGATCCATATCCCTCGTGTGGGTCTCCACTTTATGCCCGTCGAACTCCATTGGAGCACCGCTAGACATCCCCTCTCTATGTGTCGTCCTGGGTGTGCTAGTTGTGTTGTGGGGCGCGATCGAAAGGTTGAAGAGACTAAGGTTATAATGGCCACGGGAATTAAAGGGGAAGCGGACCGACTGGAATATCGGCATGCCTGGATGGCAGTTCTAAGTTGTAGTGCATAACTCCATCGTGCCGCACATAACTACATCATGGCGATGTGCGTGGCGCAACCACATGCTTATGGGGCCCCCGACGTGATCGTGCGCAGGCCCAACCACTGGCAGAGAACGTGCAGAGGGACGCAAGCAGAGCTCTCCACGGTCGACTCAATGGTGAGCAACCATATATATGCATATAGTAGTTGAACATGTAAGGAAAAGTTGTCCACATGCCGAGCGCGTGTAGGTACGCGAGCAGAGCATGCCGCGGCACCTAACAGCGAGTAGAGCGCGCCGAGGGACGCGAGCAGAGGCCCGCTCGGTGATACGTGGCAAATAAGACGAACTGTGCAAGCGGTGGCGGAGACATCAAGCACAAATCATATTAGTGTCACGAGTGCAATAGGTATCATACAGTTGATCCATTTGAGCTGTTTGTGATGGAATAAACTGTGTGTGTTGTGGGCAAACTGTCGGATTCAGGGCTCTGTAGACCAAGAAAGGTTCAAACTCAGGGGCATGAACAAAGGTCTCCACTTCACCTAGACACTCCACTCTCCATGGTCAAGTTACAAGATCACCATGTTGGGTGAATGAGGGGAGAGGAGGAACACGGAGATTTACCCAGGTTCGGGCCTCCTTGCGGTGTATAACCCTACTCCTGCTTTGTGGTGAGCGTGGAATGGGTCTGATGCCTTCTAAGGTGGTGGCTAGCCTATATTTATAGTGGCCATGGTCCTCTTCCCTAGATGTTTAGGCAGGAAGGCACTCCACAACGGCCAATTTTGAAAGGGAGCAAGAGGTACATCTTATCCTGATGAAAGGTGGTCTTCGCCTGCAAAGCTTCTGGTCGTGACGCAGAGGTGGGCTCGGGGATGACATCCATCCTGCCGAGCCCGCGGTCTTGGTCTTCTTGCACCAGAAGGGAAACCTTTGGGGGATTCCTCGAGAACCCGAGTATGTCCTTGGCTCCTTAGCACCAAAGGGGAAACTCTCTCCCCTATTGATGCGGAGCATCCCAAGCTCATCCCCATGGACCATCAATCACCTCACCAAGTGCTCCAAGGAACAATGACACGTGCTCGTGCTAGAGCACTTGAATCCCAGGTTAACTCTCTCCTTGTTGAATTCCCATTTGACCACCTTGAGACATGGTTGCTACCTCAAACGGAGACACTTTGTGTGCTTAGGTGCCAAGGAGAAGTTACGGTGCAAGACGGAGGCCAAGAGCATGAACCAGGATTCTCCCAGCGCAGAGAAACCGATACTACCGGTCCAACTACTGGTCCACCGGTACTACCGGTCCAACTACTGGCCAACTACCACTACACCTTCTGTGATCGACCGGTGCAAGGCCGGTGCAAGGCCGGAACTTCCAGTAAAACCGCAAAGACCGGTACTACCGGTCCCAGGACCGGTACTACCGCCCTGCCTGCGCGCAGTTGAAGGGTTTTCACCCATGTATCCCCCAACTTACTCCTAGCTATAAGTACTCTTTCCCTTCCATCTTTTAGGGTTAGCTTTGTGATAGCTCACTTTTAGACCTTTGTGGTTCCTCTCCTACGAGACCGCGGCCTCTTCAGAGAAGATCCACCTCGGATTCAAGACCTCCTTCGTGGAGAAGATCCCAAGGGATAACTCAAGACCTCCTCCGGGAGAAGACTATCTTTGTACCACCGTTGTTGACTATGGATCGTGTATCTTGATGTGTATCGTGGATCTAGCACCTGTGTGACCGTATTTGTGTTGATTTGAGTGTTCCACCTCGTGTTTTCCTTCGTATCTTCCTTGTGTTCTCCGTGTTCATCGTGGGATAACCTCCTTTCGTGAAAGATCTGCCGATTAGGGTTCCACCCTACATCATTATGGTATCATGAGCATAGGTTGATCACGAATTTGGAGCCCCACACCTCGTTTTCTAGCTTGTTTTTGTTGTGTTCTTCCCAATTTCGAAAATTCCCCACAAAAATAGCCCCAAAAATTTTTTTTTGATCTGTTGATTTGGCGAGATTTTGTTGAATTTGTTCCATGGATTTGCTGTGCCACGAGTGGATCTAGCATTTCCCCAAGTTTCACCACTTTCCATCCCCGAAATCCATCCAATTTCGACCCCGAAATCATCCATTTCCACCCATATTTTCGCCCCGATCCAATTCTGAGAATTTTCCCGACACCAGCGGTACTACCGGTGGCACTAGCGGTACTTCCGCTGAGCATCACAAGAGGTACTACCGGTCTTCCAAGCGATACTTCCGCCCCACCCAGTTTCAGCCTTCCGAGTTTCACCGTTTTGACCATAACTTTCACTCCCGAACTCCGATTTGAGTGTTCTTTGGCTCGTTGAAAAGCTAGCGACATGCCCGAGCTGCTCATCTTGGTTTTACCACCATTAGAATCCATCAAATTTTGTCAAATTTGGAAAGTTTGCTTAGGCCCTCCACCATATACACCTTCCGCATACCACCACCACTTCCGCAACCACCATCGTTTCAACCCTTCGATTTTGACAATTTTGTCTCACTTTGCCTTGGATACTTGAGTTGTGGTTCCACCGTTTCCTTGGATGTTTCGGCTACCTTGGAACGGAACGACATCGACAACACCACCGCTCACCCTCGGCAAGGACGGTAACATCGACGACACCTTGTTCATCCTACCTTGCAATTGCATTGTCACCCTATGGACCATCTTTGCGTAGCTTTCCCATTGAGACTAGCCATTTGAGTATTGCCGGGCCACGACACTTGTGCACCTTAGTGTTATTCATAGATATTGCATACTACATCATCATATCTCCGTGTGACAAAAGAGTGTCCCGCATACACAATAACTACCTTGATCCGAGAAGCATGCATAAGTGGCCAAAGAAAGAGCTCACAAGCTTTTAAGCAAAAGAGCCACCCAAAGCTTATAAGAAAAATGAAAATAGCATCATACGCCTTGCATCCAAAGAGATCATATGACATAGCAATACATCATCTTGTGCTCAAGCATCGGCACATCATACACTCATAGCATACTTGTGATAGGAAGTCGTTTCGTTTGCCTCTTATAGGTTGTGCACAAGTGCGTATCCGCCTATTAAGCAATCAGCTAGCGTCTCTCTAGTGTTGTGCAACACGAGCATTTTCCGTGGATTCCACATTTTCGCTCATCCTTGGTTGCACAACCACATTTATCTATCCGTGCGTGTGTTCCGTGTGATACTTCTTGCTTGTGATCTACTTGTTGCATGAGCAAATTGTGAACCATTTTCAACATCATTGAGTCGCTTTGACAATTGCATTGAATTTGTGCCACAATCCTAACCAAGCTCCTCTCAAAGCTTTACTTGTGTAGGTGTGAGAATCGACACGAAGTGGTACCAATAGTGTTATTTCCAGGTTACATTATTGAGGGATCATTGATCCATTTTCAACTTCGGTTAAGGTACATTTGGTATTGTCTTCTCCTTTCTCCCACTCACATACTTGCTTGTGATGATGGATAGGCCAAGTACATCTTCGAACCCGATCTTCGACGATCCTCAAGAAGCGAATAACTACGTCACCAAACTACATCTTTTCGGTGTCCAATGAGCTCTCCATCAAGAAAGTGAAGCTATGTGCGAGTACATTGGTCAATTCGCCAAGGACGCACGCCAATTTGAAGAAAGAACAAGAGAGCAATTCGACATCATCAACACCAAGATGTCTACCCAATTTGACGAGCTACGGACCTTGATAGTCAACCGACGTTCTTCTTCCACATCTTCTCAAAGACGAAGCCGCTCAAGTCGACATACTGACTCCATGGATGGCTCAAGTACTCCTACATCAAACACTCTTCGTCAAGCCGCACGTCAAGCTCGACATGACAACCGGAATCCACCTCATGACAAGAGTTCACAAGAGCTATTTGAAGAGCAAGAGAGTCGACATCGTCAAAACCAAGCTACACTTGAGAAAGCACAAGAACAGCAACGACTACGCCAACAACAACAAGAGAGAGCACGTCAATACCAAGAAGAACAAGATGTCGAAGCTAATCGTCAAGCACAACAACGTCGAGAAGCTCAAGCTCTTGAGGCGCAACGAGCATTACGTGATGCACATCGCAATGTGGCAGCTCGCACTCGACACACTCGTCAAGAAGAGGATTTCCTTCGCGATGAGATGCAAGAGAGGCGCCACCAAGCAAGAATGCAAGAATAAGTTCCTCCTCAAGCGCGACAAGAGCAACAAGCTCACCAAGAACCTCAAGCTCGGCAAGTACACCATGACAATGGACATCCACTTCGACAAGAGCAACATGATATTGCCGATCACCAAAATCAAGAGCGCCCTCCCAATAGGCAAGCAAACAATGAAGAGCATCGCTACGGCAAGCTCAACTTCACCATGCCAAAGTTCTCCGGAAGCATTGATCCCGAAGACTATCTCTCATGGGCATTGAAGGTTGACAAGATTTTTCGCCTTCACAACTTCGATGAAGAGAAGAAGATCGCAATGGCATCCCTTGAGTTCCAAGACTATGTTCTCATTTGGTGGGAGTAAATCATAGAGAGACGAGAAGCAAAAGGCGAACCTCCTATCACCACTTGGGCTCAAATGAAGGAAGTCATGAGAGCACGCTTTGTGCCAACACACTACAACTGTGACTTGTTCAAGAAGCTACAACTCCTCAAGCAAGGTACTAAGTCGGTTGAAGAGTACTACAAGGAGATGGAGATTGCCATGATACGAGCAAACATCATGGAAGATGAAGAGCAAACAATGGCGAGATTCTTGAATGGACTCAACTATCCTATCGGGAAGATTGCGGACTTTCAACCATACACCAATCTCCTCGAGCTAGTACATCAAGCAACCAAAGCAGAGCAACAAGTTCAAGAGGACTACAAGTACTCAAAGTTCAGCTCCAAGAACTTCGGCTCCTACAACCAAGCTTCAACGATTTCGGCTACTCCTCCTACCTCTACCAAGCCATCTACAAACTTCGGCGAGAAGTCAAGCTACAAGAATGCGACTACATCGAGTCGTCCACCTTCTACCAAGAACTTCAAGCCAAGAGCTTCATCATCTACAACTCCAACCGAAGACAACTCCAAGACGAGTTCCATCAAATGCTTCAAGTGTCAAGGGCGAGGCCACAAGTCATTTGAGTGCAAGACCGTTCGCACCATGATCATCAACGATGATGGATCTTATGATTCAATGAGCGACGATGAGATGGAAGCACTTGAGCATGTAGCTATGCATCGCCAAGTGAACGAAGATGAAGACCATCAAGTGTTTTGCGACAATGACTCAAGCCCCAATCTAGTTGTCTCCAAGGTCTTGACACTCCAACACCAACAAGATGACGACCAATGATGTCACATCTTCCATACCAAGGCCGGCATCAATGGACGCTCCGTCAAGGTTATCATCGATGGAGGAAGTTGTCACAACTTGGCAAGCGAAGAGCTATGCGACAAGCTACATTTGGTCAAGACGAAGCACCCTCATCCCTACAAGGTCCAATGGCTTAATGACGCCGGAATTCTTCGAGTCGAGCACACCGTGCAAGTCTCCTTCAAGATAGGCGCCTACGAGGACACACTTGAGTGTGATGTGATCCCCATGTCCGTGTGCCACCTTATTCTTGGACGTCCATGGAAATATGATCGTGGAGTCACACACAATGGACGGACCAATCACTATAGCTTCAAGATGAAGGGCAAGGAATTCGTTCGACGACCAATGTCTCCAAATCAAGTAGCCGTCGACAAACACTTACCTACCAACCATCGTGGAGAGAATGGTGAGAGAGTGAGCCACCAAAAGGAGAGTGAGAGCCACAAGCCAAATATGTGCGACTCCACGATGAGCGACAAGAAGCAACTAGTGCTATTTGACACCAAAAGCGAGATGAGAGAAGTGTGTGAGAACCCATCGAGTGTCTTTCACCTTGTGCTTTTATGCAAAGGGGAAGCCAAACCTACTAACACTTCACCACCTCTACCGTTAGTTTTGTCTCAATTGTTGCAGGAATTCTCGGACGTCTTTCCCGATGAACTACCTCCGGGTCTACCTCCACTTCGCGGAATCGAACACCGCATCGACCTCATACCCGGCGCACCACTTCCAAACAAAGCTCCTTACCGCGTCAACCCCGAGGAAACAAAGGAGATACAACGGCAAGTATAACAACTCATCGACAAGGGTCATGTACGTGAAAGCTTAAGCCCTTGTGCCGTTCCGGTTATTCTCGTGCCTAAGAAAGATGGTAGTTTTCGCATCTGCTCCGATTGCCGCCCTATAAATGATATCACCGTTAGATACCGTTATCCTATACCACGCTTAGACGACATGCTCGATGAATTATGTGGTGCCACCATCTTTTCAAAAATTGATCTTAAAAGTGGTTACTACCAAATTTGCATTCAAGAGGGTGATGAGTGGAAAACGGCTTTCAAAACCAAGTTTGGGTTATATGAGTGGCTTGTCATGCCAATGGGCTTATCGGAAGCACCCGGTTCTTTTATGAGCCTTATGCATTTTTGTCTATGACCCTACATAGGTGTCTTTGTAGTGGTTTACTTTGATGACATCCTCGTTTTTACCAAGACGCTAGAGGACTATGTGACGCACATCCGTATGGTTTTACAAACCCTTCGAAAAGAGCGCTTATATGCTAATATGGAGAAATGCACTTTTGGCGTTGACAAGGTCGTCTTCCTAGGATTTGTTGTTTCTTCACAAGGTGTTCACATGGATGAAACTAAAATTGAAGCAATTAAAACTTGGCCTCAACCAACGAATCTCATGCAAGTGCATAGTTTCCTTGGTCTAGCCGGTTTCTACCGACGTTTTGTGAAGGACTTTAGCACTATTGCTATGCCTCTACACGCCTTGAGCAAGAAGAACGCACCCTTCATTTGGGGTCCTTCGCAAGACACCGCGTTCAATGAGCTTAAAAGCTTGCTTACCCATGCACCGCTTCTAGCCCTACCAAACTTTGATAAACCTTTTGAGATCCAATGTGACGCTAGTGGTACCGGCATAGGTGGCGTGCTCATGCAAGAAAAGCGCCCAATTGCTTACTTTAGCGAGAAGCTATCCGGAGCGCAACTAAACTAACCCATATATGACAAAGAGCTTTATGCCTTGGTGAGAGTTTTATGTGTTTGGGAACATTATCTTAGACCTCATGAATTCATTCTTCATACGGACCATGAGACTCTCAAGTATATCAAGGGTCAAACTAAGTTGAACAAGCGTCATGCTAAATGGAGTGAGCTCATTGAGTCTTTTCCCTATGTCATCAAGTACATTAAAGGCAAAGAAAATGTTGTGGCGGACGCGCTTTCCCGCAAATGCATGCTTGTTACTCAACTTGAGTTGAATGTTATTGGCTTTGAGCACATAAAACATTTATATGAGCATGATCCTTTCTTTGCACATCCTTATGCTAAGTGTTTGACTCACACTTCTTGGGAACATTATTACATAAAAGATGGATATCTTATGAGAGCTAACAAACTTTTCATTCCCGAGTCTTCGCTTCGTTTGCTCCTTTTGCAGGAATCTCATGGAGGAGGACTCATCGGACACTTTGGACACGACAAGACATTTGCTACGCTCTCAAAGAACTACTTTTGGCCCAAGATGCTCTGTGACGTCTCACGCCTCACCAACCGATGTTCTACATGCCGCAAAGCTAAGTCCAAAGCTCAATCTCATGGGCTTTACATGCCACTTCCTATTCCATACCATCCATGGGAAGACATAAGCATGGATTTTGTACTTGGATTGCCTAGGACTCAAAATGGCAAAGATTCCGTGCTAGTTGTCGTGGATAGATTCTCTAAAATGGCTCATTTCATTCCTTGTAACAAGATCGACGATGCTTTACATGTTGCAAATCTCTTTTCTAGGGAGGTAATTCGTCTACACGGCGTGCCCAAGACGATCGTGTCAGACCGGGACGTCAAGTTCTTGAGCTACTTTTGGAAAACTCTATGCGCCAAACTAGGAATCAAGCTACTCTTCTCTTCGGCATACCATCCACAAACCGACGGCCAAACGGAGGTGATGAACCACACGCTTTCAACGCTTCTTCGCGTGTTGATCAAGAAGAACATCAAGGAATGGGAGCAATGCTTGCCCATCGCCGAGTACGCCTACAACCGCGCAAGACATTCGACTACCGGCAAGTCCCCCTTCGAGGTCGTCTACGGCTTCAACCCGTTGTCCCCATTGGACATCCTACCTCTACCTCTACAAGAGCGCACGCACATGGACGCAAGTGCACGAGCAAGCTATCTCAAGAAGGTGCACGAAGATACAAGGGCAACAATCGAGCGACAAGTTCATCGTCTCACCACCAAGCTCAACGTCAACAAGGCACCAATGGTGTTCCAACCGGGAGATCTTGTTTGGCTTCATCTTCGCAAGGACCGTTTCCCACACGAGCACAAGCCAAACTACTACCTCGTGCCGACGGACCCTTCAAGGTGCTAGCTCGCTACAACAACAACGCCTACAAGATCGACATCCCACGAGACAAGTACAATGTCAGCGATGCCTTCAACGTCAAGGATCTCTCTCCTTTCCATGGTGATGAAGATTTCGATCCGAGGTCGGATCTTTCCCAAGGGAGGGGAGATGATGCGGAGAATCCCAAGCTCATCCCCATGGACCATCAATCACCTCACCAAGTGCTCCAAGGACCAATGACATGTGCTCGTGCTAGAGCACTTGAATCCCAGGTTAACTCTCTCCTTGTTGAATTCCCATTTGACCACCTTGAGACGGAGACACTTTGTGTGCTTAGGTGCCAAGGAGAAGTTACGGTGCAAGACGGAGGCCAAGAGCATGAACCAGGATTCTCCCAGCGCAGAGAAACCGGTACTACCGGTCCAACTACCGGCCAACTACCGCTACACCTTCTGTGATCGACCGGTGCAAGGCCGGAACTTCCGGTAAAACCGCAAAGACCGGTACTACCGGTCCCAGGACCGGTACTACCGCCCTGCCTGCGCGCAGTTGAAGGGTTTTCACCCATGTATCCCTCCAACTTACTCCTAGACTATAAGTACTCTTTCCCTTCCATCTTTAAGGGTTAGCTTTGTGATAGCTCACTTTTAGACCTTGTGGTTCCTCTCCTACGAGACCGCGGCCTCTTCGGAGAAGATCCACCTCGGATTCAAGACCTCCTTCGTGGAGAAGATCCCAAGGGATAACTCAAGACCTCCTCTGGGAGAAGACTATCTTTGTACCACCGTTGTTGACTATGGATCGTGTATCTTGATGTGTATCGTGGATCTAGCACCTGTGTGACCGTATTTGTGTTGATTTGAGTGTTCACCCTCGTGTTTTCCTTCGTATCTTCCTTGTGTTCTCCGTGTTCATCGTGGGATAACCTCCTTTCGTGAAAGATCTGCCGATTAGGGTTCCACCCTACATCACCTATGCCCGCTGGCGCCCGCCTGGCCTTGATCGTCATAGCTCATGTCATCACAGCCTAGTGAGGCTGGGCACCTGCATAGGATCAAATATCTGCTCCTCGGGAGGTGGACTAGAGAGGCTGCTCCCCAAAAGGTCTTGGTGTCATCCGTCTCGTGAGGCCAGGGCCTTTGCGAGGGTCTTGTCTTGAGGGCCTCGCAATGAGGCCATACTGGCCCGTCGTGGGAGCCACGCCCTGGGCCGTAGGCAGGCAGGTCTACGTACCCCTGATCCCAGACCGTCGACAGTATCCCCCGAGCCCAAGGCACGCTCAGGCTGGCATTGAGGTAAGGCCGAAGAGGGTAGGAAGAAGCGTCGCGGGCCCCAATTGATTGTGGCCCAGACTCAACGCATGGCGCCTCATGGGACATGGACGCCTTCGCTCCCCCACACTGACTCGGCAACCGCCCAGACTGACAAAAGACTGGTGCCCGCCATAGAACCATCATTGCTCCCTTCGTCTTGCTCTGGACTCTCTTTATCTCAGCCGAAAACTTCACAGATCCAATCATGACCCCGCTCCTTCGCTTCTCCTTCCTCGATGCCTTCAACCGCGCGAACGGCACCCAGGAAGTCGAAGCCTGTGGCCCAGGCCGCGGTCTCCTCCTCTCCTGCCCCTGCTCTCAGCGAGTCCTCCATCACCGAGGTGGGGCACCTTGACACCACGCACGCGGAGACGGCGGGCGAGGACAATGAGGGGGGCGTGACCTTTATCTGGGCCGGCTCCACGGAGTGGAACACTTTGGCGCCATCGGTATACCCCTTCTTCCTCCACGGCATCTTCGCGGGTCTTGTGCCGCCTTTCTTGGAGTACTTCTATGCCGTCCTCAACCACTACAAGGTCCATGCCCTCCATCTCCAACCCAACTCCATCCTTCTCTTGGACATCTTTGATTTTTACTGTGAAGCATTCGTGGGTGTGAAGCCCTCCGTGGTGCTTTTCCACCACTTCTTCAGCTTGCAGATGCACGACCAGACGCATCGTTCTGCTTGCGCCTCCTACGTCGCAGTCCACAAGAGGAACGTCCTCTTGAAGGCAGGGAAGAAGGTGGAGGGCTTTCGGCATCGCTGGGTATTCCTAGACACCAACGGTTTGAACCTGTGCCTGGAGCCGCGGATGGACCTTCTCGAGGGACTCGAGGAGTGGGGCCATACCAAGCTCTTCGTGCCCCTAGCCGAGCCTGTCTTGAAGAAGATATCTTCAGATGTGGAGGACAAGGTGCTAACGGGGGGAATGCTGGTGAAGGAGTTCCTGACATAGTGCTTGGCGCCGCTCTAGTAGCACACGAGACCCATGTGGGAATATCAGGGCGCGCGGGACGGCATGCGGCTGCGCCCTGCTAGATTAACAGACGAGGAGCTGAGCAAGGCCATGGTCGTCCTGCTGGGCGGCGACCGCGGGGACAAGGTGCTAACGGGGGGGAACTGGTCGCCATGATTCCCGCCTTCGACGAACTGGGGCTCGTGTCGATAGAGCACCGCAACTTCCTCGTGCCGGTGTCCGCCAGGAGCAGCGGCGAGGAAGGGAGCTCGGAAGAGACCGAGGACGACGGCCTGGAGAAGGTGTCCCCTCCATCGCAGAGCGAGCTTCTCCGCAACCTTGAAGACGACAAAGACATTAGAGAACTTCCGACGACGAGCTCCTTGCGCTCCGTCACGGCCCTTAGGAGGTCTGGACCCAGCTCCCATATCGTGCAATCGCCTGGACATGTGAACCCGCAGAAGGGCGCGGTCGTGTCCCCTCCGGAGGGCACCCCTCACCTAGGCGAGGTAGATGTGGGGGCGCTGTCTAGGGCTCCTCAAGGTGATCTATCCACCCCTCTAGGCGGCAGTGTTGCGCAAGGGCCCATCAAGGAGCACACTGATTGCTCCCCAGGTGCGGCCAAGGCCACGCCAAGGAAACGAGGGGGCGCCCTGACACTCGCCGACAAGGAGAAGAAGAGGAAATGGGTCAACCTTTAGGAGTAAGTATCCCACCTTGCTTCTGATCGAGCATAGACTGCGACTTGCTCATGGTATTCTATTTTTGATGGCCGGGGGTGGCGGCGCGATGAAGAAGAAAAAGGCGATCATCGGGCCAAAGGAGCCCCCTGCCTAGAAGGCAACGCCCGCCGATGGTTCCGAGTCTTGCGAGGCACCACTCCTTGCCAGGGTCGCTGCGTCCCCAGCACTGGTGAGGGGAACAACTCCTTGCCCTCCTTTGGCGGGATCCACTTATGTGACATGGCGATGCAGCCTCGCGAGGAGCGAGCCCCCATAAGCCAGCTGACCTCAGAGGGGTCCGCACCCATCAAGCCTGAGAGAAGCATGAGGCCTTTGGAGCCCCAAGACGTTCGAGCACCACTTCCTCGGCCTTGACTCCAGTCGTTGTACCGGTGCCGCATCCTTGCCAACCGCTCACGCCCATGGACTACGGCCCCCTGATCAGGCCCGGGGCCTTGGACGAGGCCTTCATCGTGCTTGGCCGGATCCATGCTGACCTCCAGGACGCTGACAGGTGCCTTGCGAGGGAGCGTCTGGGGCTTGTTTCCGGGTGGCTTCAAGCTGACGCGTCTACGAGGCTGGCCTGGAACCGGGCCGAGACCACCACCACAGAGGGCAGGAAGGAGGACGTAGAGGTTAAGAAGGATCACAATGTTGTGCTGGCCAACGCAGCGTCCACTGAGTAGCGCCATGGCGAGGTGGAGGCCCAGCTGATGTCCATTCAGGAGGAGCAGTCCACGCAAGCAGGGCGGATCCGCCGGCAGGAAGAAGACCTCCGTGAGGCGAAGCTCACTGAGCACGGCTCCGAATTGACCTAGATGGCCACAGACCAGGTATCAAAATGCAATCGCCTGGTCCAGCTGAAAGTGGAGGTGGCCAAGGCCCAGGAGGCTCACGCCCAGCATGCCACCGAGGCGGCAGCTTAGCTGGATGCCAGGGAGAAGGTCCATGCTGCCGCCGAGGGGGGAGCAGTCGTGGAGCACGATGCCTTCTCCTTCCTTGAGCTCCAGTCTCAAGAGGCGCTTAGCTCCATCTGCAGGGGGATTCGAGGAGCCGCCGGCGACCCTGGAGGATGGCCTCATGAGGATTTCCTTCAATCTTGAGGAGGCACTTGATGGTGATGATTCCGAGGTGCACTCCATCCTGGAGGAGGAATGTCGATCGCTCTTCTCTACGACCGCGACGCGTGTCTTCAGCCAGCTCTTTCTCCAGGACCCGAGCTTCAACTTCAATGCGGTGATGCGTCCGGTCACTCCTAAGGGCCGTGCCGCCACAAAGGCGGCCATGAAGCGTCACGTGGACGCGCTACTAAAGAAGTTCACCTGCATTCCAGATGCGGAGCCCCCGGCGTGGAGGCTAACCTTGGCGACGACGGCTGTAGCGACGTTGATGACGAGCCTCCCGTGACCGGGACAGGCGTTGGAGACGGCCTTTTCTCCTAGTTTCACCCTGCAAAATTTATCGTGCATCGTGGAGGCATAAGACTTTCCTTTGAATTGGAAGGATATTTGGTGCTTGTAATAATTATTATGGCCCGACGATTTCCTTTTCGTGCTTGGTTTCGTTCATGTTGGTTTCCGTGCTATGCGTCCATAGGGCCCAGCACCGCGCAAACCTCGACTGTCATTGGGGCATCCGGATCACCAAGACGAGACCAAGGGGAAAGGGTCTACCTAACTAGTAAGGCCCCTGAGTCACGATGCTCAGGGGTCCCCCTTGACTTAGAAGCAGTGTGCTCTGCGTCCACAAGGCCAAATCCCATGTGTACCTCGACCGCCATTGTGGCATACGGATCACCAGGATGAGACCAAGGGGTGAGGGCTACGTGACTAGGGAGGCCCCTGAGTCGCGGTGCTCAGGGGTCCCCCTTGACGTACAAGCAGCCATCGTGAAGGAAAAGCAGGCAGCAGTGAAGTCAATCCGAAATTATCCATACCTTTTCTCGCTGGCGTTTAGCTGTGAGGGGGCGTAAAGACCAGGGGCAAGTGTCGACGTCCTAGGAACGGGGGAACCCAGACTTGCCTGCATGTGGCCCGTGATGTGGCTCCATCAGCGGCCTGGTGCAGGCCAACTTCAGCAACTGCAGCTCAAGACCCTCGCGAGGGGCCAAGCCTCGCGAGGCGGGCGATAACAAGACCTCCCTCGGTGAGTCTCTCTAAGCTGGCTCCCAAGGAGCGGAGATATCTATGCAAGGAGCACCTCGCGAGGTTCACGTGACATGAGCCATGATGACCAAGGCCAGGCGGGCGCCAGTGGGTGCAGTGCGCCAGTTTCCTCTTTGGTGCTAAGAGGGCAAGCGCACGCGCGGAGTCCCATGGGATCAGGCAAATGTTTCCATATCGGTGCAACAAGACCAAAGACCGACAAGGCTGCAGAACGGAGGTCATCGTGGGGCCCGGCGCGGCGTCACCACCAGAGCCTTTGGCAGGCGAAGACTACTTTTGTCAGGATAACTTGTACTTGTTATTCCCCATCAAATTTGGCCATTGTGGGATCCCTTCCCACCATTTTTGGGAAGAGGACCAAGGCCACTATAAATAGGACCTAGCCACCACCATAGAGAGGGGAGGAGATCGGATCCATTCCGCCCGACTCACACCACAAGCTCATCCAAGCCCAAGAACAACTCTCCTCCGGAGGCTGTTCATCCCTTGTACTAGTTCATCCTTATCCATATAAAGGCAATCCACCACACACACTAGAGTAGGGTATTACACCATAGGGTGGCCCGAACCAGTATAATTCTCTGTGTCCCCTGTTCTTTGAGAGCGACGAGCTAGGCTATGGAGTCATAGGGTGAGCGCGTTGGGGAGGGAGTGTTCTTCATGCGCACCCCAGCGTTCGAACGTCTCAAGGGCTTGCGGAGCCCGAAATCTGACATCCGGCATGCCAGGTAGGGGTATGCCGAAGCCTCTCTTCCGTCGAACGGCGTGTCACCACTCCATCGCTTCCATGGCTGACGCTCGCCGTGCTCGTGCTGAGCGACGGGCCGCCCTCGCCGCCCGCGTCGCTCAGACAGCTCCCGTCGGAAGACCTCCTTGCCATTCCCCATCGCCCGCCGCCAACATCGCCACCAACCCGGCGCGGCACGAGCAGCAAGCTTCGTCGCTGCATCCCTCGGTGCGGCGGGATGGACGCACCGCAACCCCATCGCTCACCCCCACTGCCTCGACGTCCCACGGCTGTCGTGGCCCCGCGGACGCGCAGGCTGCGCTGCTCATGGTGCGCGAGCTCCTATGCTACCGCCTCGTCGACAACCTCTAACAGGACTGGCTCCACCGCATCGTCGAGCTCGTTAGTGCCACTGGGAGCTCTCCTGCCCCGTCTCTCTCGCTACCTCGTTCGCCTCCCCATGCGAGCGACGTGGCCCATGAAGCGCCTCCACCACCTATGCATCAAGGCGTCGTCCACGATCCAAGACACGCGGCCCCGCGGCGCGACCCACCACGTGGGGCGCCCGCGCTTGAAGAAGGAAGCTTTCATGAGGTCCGGTGGCCTCAAGGAGGAGTGCCAGCCCTCCCTCCACCGCCGCGTCGAGACCGTGTGCCCCCTGCCATGGTGGCGCGTGGAAACCAAGACCAAGCTCCGCCTATGCGACAAGCTCCGATATCAATAGCAGGCTGCAAGGCCCTCGCCCTCGAGCTGCGCAACGTCAACTGACCTGGGAAGTTCAAGCCCGACCTGCCTCAATGCTACGACGGCACCCCCGACCCAACTAAGTTCCTACAGCTCTACGAGCTGAGCATTGAGGCAGGCGACGAGAAGATCATGGCGAACTGGTTCCCCATGGCTCTCAAGGACGGCGCGCGCTCGTGGCTCTTGAACCTGCCCGCGGGATCGATCTCCTCCTGGGGTGAGATGCGCGAGCGGTTCATCGCCAATTTCTAGGGCACCCGCGACCGCCCCCCGGCTGCATGTGACCTGTGGCGCATCAAGCTAACAACCAAGAGAAACTCTCCAGAAGTTCATCCAGCGCTTCAACAGCGTTCGCGTCAAGATCCCCAAGTTTACGGACGAGGCCATCATCTCAGCATTCTCCGACGGTGTCCGCGATGTCAAGTTGAAGGAGGAGCTCGCCATCCACGAAGATCTGTGCACAACCCTGGAGCCGTTCAACCTCGTGACCAAGTGCGCCAGAGCTTAGGAGGTGCGCCTCTCCCTCGTCGAGCTCCCCACCGCTGACCCTGAAGACAAGAAGGTCAAGGCCAAGGACGTGAAGCACAAAGGGGTGGCCGAGCTCGCGGCCGAACTAGAGATGAAGCATGGTCGCGACCACCCGGAGTCATCCAAGGGTAGTCATCCGTTCTGCACCTTCCACAACGTGCACAACCACAACATCAACGACTGCCAAGAGCTCAGGGCAATTCGCGACAGGCGCTTCGGCCGATGCCCCGAGCATAGCGATAGGGGCTACGGCTGCGGAGGAAGCCGGACCGGGGGGCACTAGGACGACCGCGGCCCCCGTCAGGAGTGGCATGATCAGCCTCGTGAGGACCGTTGGCACGACCAGCCTCGTGAGGGTGCCTGGAGGGACCAGCCTCACGAGGGTGCCTGGAGGGACCAGCCTCGCGAGGGTGCCTTGAGGGACCAGCCTCATGAGGACCGTCCTCAAGGCAAGGCCGGTTTCCCTCCGCTGCCACCGCCAAGGAGGAACGACGACCAAGAAGAGGGGGCTGGGGGCTTCCACGAGCCTCGCGCCATCGCTTGCATCTTGGGTGGTGCGTAGGCCCCAGCCTCTCAGCGCCTCTTCAAGCAGTTCGCCAAAGAACTTAATGCAACTCTTCCAAGGGATAGAAGCCACACGGCCGCTCAAGTGGTCAAAGTGCGCCATCACCTTCTGCTCTGCTGACCAGCTCAAATGCGTGGCAACCGTTGGCGCTCTCCCGATGCTCTGCTCACCTATCATTAGCAACGTCCAAGTCACCCAGACCCTCGTCGATAGTGGTGCAGAGGGCTCAATGTCTTCTCCGTCGACACGTTTGACCGTCTCCAAGTACCTTATGACCAGCTGCAACCCACCAGGCCTTTCTCAGGAGTGACTGACGGCTCCACCACCCCAATCGGACAAATCTGGCTCCACGTTACCTTCAGCACCCGCGATAGCTACCACACTGAGCTCATCGACTTCGACATCGCTCACATCCGCCTCCCGTACAACGCCATCCTTGGGTATCCAACCCTAGCCAAGTTCATGGACGTCACTCGCCGCTACCTCTTGAGCTTGCGTTGTTTTTCCCTTAAAGAGGAAAGGGTGATGCAGCACAGTAGTGTAAGTATTTCCCTCAGTTTTTTAGAACCAAGGTATCAATCCAGTAGGAGACTACACGCGAGTCCCTTGTACCTACACAAACAAATAAGAACCTTGCAACCAACGCGATAAAGGGGTTGTCAATCCCTTCTCGGCCACTTGCAAAAGTGAGATCTGATAGTGATAATAAGATAAATATTTTTGGTATTTTTGGTATAATGATTGAAAGTAAAGATTGCAAAATAAAAGTAAAGTAAAGCCAAATAGTTGATGGAAGATTAATATGATGGAAGATAGACCCAGGGGCCATAGGTTTCACTAGTGGCTTCTCTCAAGATAGCAGATTTCTACGGTGGGTGAACAAATTACTGTCGAGCAATTGATAGAAAAGTGAATAGTTATGAGAATATCTAGGCATGATCATTGTATATAGGCATCACGTCCATGACAAGTAGACCGAAACGATTCTCCATCCAGTACTATTACTCCACACACCGACCGCTATCCAGCATGCATTTAGAGTATTAACTTCATAAGAACAGAGTAACGCTTTAAGCAAGATGACATGATGTAGAGGGATAAACTCACGCAATATGATATAAACCCCATCTTTTTATCCTCGATGGAAACAATACAATACGTGCCTTGCTGCCCCTGCTATCACTAGGAAAGGACACAGCAAGATTGAATCTAGAGCTAAGCACTTCTCCCATTGCAAGAAAGATCAATCTAGTAGGCCAAACCAAACTGATAATTCGAAGAGACTTGCAAATATATATAAATCATGCATAAAAGATTTCAGAGAAGAATCAAATATTGTTCATAGATAATCTTGATCATAAACCCATAATTCATTGGATCTCGACAAACACACTGCAAGAAGAATTAAATCGAATAGATCTCCAAGAAGATCGAGGAGAACTTTGTATTGAGATCCAAAGAGAGAGAAGAAGCCATCTAGCTAATAACTATGGACCCGAAGGTCTGTGGTAAACTACTCACAACTCATCGGAGAGGCTATGGTGTTGATGTAGAAGCCCTCCATGATCAATTCCCCCTCCGGTGGAGCTCCGGAACAGGCCCCAAGATGGGATCTCACTGGTACAAAAGGTTGCGGTGGTGGAATTAAGTTTTCATGGTACTCTCGGATGTTTTAGGGTAGATGGATATATATAGGAGGAAGGAGCATGTTGGTGGAGCTACGAGGGGGCCCACGAGGGTGGGGGCGTGCCTACCCCCCTGGGCGCGCCCCCCTGCCTCGTGGCCACCCTGTGGCTTCCCTGGCGTGGACTCCAAGTCTTCTGTGTTGCATTTGATCCAAAAACGTCCTCCCGAAGGTTTCATTCCATTTGGACTCCGTTCGATATTCCTTTTCTGTGAAATACTGAAATAGGCAAAAAATAGCAATTTGCACTAGGCCTTGGGTTAGTAGGCTAGTCCCAAAAATAATATAAAAGTGTATAATAAAGCCCATTAAACATCCAAAACAGATAATATAATAGCATGGAACAATAAAAAATTATAGATACGTTGGAGACGTATCAAGCATCCCCAAGCTTAATTCCTGCTCGTCCTCGAGTAGGTAAATGTTAAAAACAGAATTTTGGATGTGGAATGCTACCTAACATAATTCTCAATGTAATTTTGTTTATTGTGGCATGAATGTTCTGATCCGAAAGATTCAAGACAAAAGTTTAATATTGACATAAGAATAATAATACTTCAAGCATACTAACAAAGCAATTATGTCTTCTCAAAATAACATGGCCAGAGAAAGTTCATCCCTACAAAATCATATAGTTTGGCTATGCTCCATCTTCGTCACACAAAATACTCAAATCGTGCAGAACCCCGGTTTCAGCCAAGCAATTGTTTCATACTTAAATTTTTTTCAAACTTTTTCAACTTTCACACAATACATGAGCGTTAGCCATGGATACAGCACTATATGTGGAATAGAGTGGTGGTTGTGGAGAAGACAAAAAAGGAAGATGGTCTCACATCAACTAGGCATAGCAATGGGCTATGGAGATGCCCATCAATAGATATCAATGTGAGTGAGTAGGGATTGCCATGCAACGGATGCACTAGAGCTATAAATGTATGAAAGCTCAACAAAAGAAACTAAGTGGGTGTGCATCCAACTTGCTTGCTCACGAAGACCTGGGGCATTTGAGGAAGCCCATCGTCGGAATATACAAGCCAAGTTCTATAATGAAAATTCCCACTAGTATATGAAAGTGACAAAACAAGAGACTCTCTATCATGAAGATCATGGTGCTACTTTGAAGCACAAGTGTGGAAAAACATAGTCACATTGTCCCTTTTCTTTTCCTTTTTTCTTTTTTTTTCTTTTTTTTCTTTTTTTTCCTTTTTTCCTTTTTTGGGCTTTTTTTTCTTTGGCCTTTCCTTCTTTCTTTCTTTTTATTTGGGACAATGCTCTAATAATGATGATCATCACACTTCTATTTATTTACAACTCAATACTAGAACAAAGTATGACTCTATATGAATGCCTCCGGCGGTGTACTGGGATGTGCAATGAATCAAGAGTGACATGTATGAAAAAATATGCATGGTGGCCTTGCCACAAATACGATGTCAACTACATGATCATGCATGGCAATATGATAATGATGAAGCATGTCATAGTAAACGGAACGGTGGAAAGTTGCATGGCAATATATCTCGGAATGGCTATGGAAATGCCATAGTAGGTAGGTATGGTGGCTGTTTTGAGGAAGGTATATGGTGGGTGTATGGTACCGGCGAAAGTTGCGCGGTACAAGAGAGGCTAGCAATGGTGGAAGGCTGAGAGTGCATATAATCCATGGGCTCAACATTAGTCATAAAGAACTCACATACTTACTGCAAAAATCTACAAGTCATCAAAACAAAGTACAACACGCATGCTCCTAGGGGAAGGGTTGGTAGGAGTTAACCATCGCGCGATCCCAACCTCCACACAAAGGATGACACTCGATGAAATACCTCATGCTTCAAATTTGTCACACAACGGTTACCATGCGTGCATGCTACGGGACTTGCAAATCTCAACACAAGTATTTCTCAAATTCACAACTACTCTACTAGCATGACTCTAATATAACCATCCTCATATCTCAAAACAATCATCAAGTATCAAACTTCTCATAATATTCAATGCACTTTTTATTAAAGTTTTTATTATACCCATCTTGGATGCCAATCATATTAGGACTAATTTTATAACAAAAGAAAATTACCATGCTGTTATAAAAGACTCTCAAAATAATATAAGTGAAGCATGAGAGATCAATAATTTCTATAAGATAAAACCACCACCGTGCTCTAAAAGATATAAGTGAAGCACTAGAGCACAACTATCTAGCTCAAAAGTTATAAGTGAAGCACATAGAGTATTCTAATAAATTCCGATTCATGTGTATCTCTCTCAAAAGGTGTGTCCAGCAAGGATGATTGTGGTAAACTAAAAAGCAAAGACTCAAATCATACATGACGCTCCATGCAAAACACATATCATGTGGTGAATAAAAATATAGTCTCAAGTAAAGTTACCGATAGACGAAGACGAAAGAGGGGATGTCTTCCCGGGGCATCCCCAAGCTTAGGCTTTTGGTTGTCCTTGAATTTTACCTTGGGGTGCCTTGGGAATCCCCAAGCTTAGACTCTTGCCACTCTCTGTTCCATAGTCCATCAAATCCTTACCCAAAAACTTGAAAAGTTCACAACACAAAACTTAGCAAAAATCTCGTGAGCTCCGTTAGTATAAGAAATCAAACCACCACTTTAAGGTACTGTAATGAACTCATTATTTATTAATATTAGTGTTAAACCTACTGTATTCCAACTTATCTATGATTCATACCCCCC
>LR738713.1:231382197-231400950 GCA_902687465.1 Secale cereale | reverse complement strand
CCCCCCGATACTACTCATAGATTCATCAAAATAAGCAAACAACACACGAAAAATAGAATCTGTCAAAAACAGAACAGTCTGCAGCAATCTGTAACTTTCGAATACTTCTGTAACTCTAAAAAAATTGAAATAAATTTTTGGACGTGAGGAATTTGTCTATTAATCATCTGCAAAAAGAATCAACTTAAAAGCACTCTCCAGTAAAAGATGGCAGCAAATCTCGTGAGCGCAAAAGTTTCTGTTTTTTACAGCAAGATCGCAAAGACTTCACCCAAGTCTTCTCAAAGGTTCTACTTGGCACAAATACTAATTAAAACACAAAGCCACATCTAAACAGAATCTTTATTTATTAATAAACAGAAGTAAAAGCAAAGAAAATAAAATTGGGTTGCCTCCCAACAAGCGCTATCGTTTAGCGCCCCTATCTAGGCATGATACAAGAATAGATCTAGGTATTGCCATCTTTGGTAGGCAATCCATAAGTGGCTCTCATAATAGATTCATAAGATAATTTGATTTTCTTTCTGGGAAAGTGTTCCATGACTTTCCTTAACGGAAATTGGAATCTAATATTTCCTTCCTTCATATCAATAATTGCACCAATCGTTTTAAGGAAAGGTCTACCAAGAATAATAGGACATGTAGGATTGCAATCTATATCAAGAACGATGAAATCTACAGGCACAAAATTCCTATTTGCAACAATAAAAACATCATTAATCCTTCCCATAGGTTTCTTAATGGTAGAATCCGCAAGATGCAAATTTAAAGAACAATCATCAAGTTCATGGAAACCTAACATATCACACAAAGTTTTTGGAATAGTGGAAACACTAGCACCCAAATCACACAAAGCATAGCATTCATGATCTTTAATCTTAATTTTAATAGTAGGTTCCCACACATCATAAGTTTTCTAGGGATAGAAACTTCTAATTCAAGTTTTTCTTCAGAAGATTGCATTAAAGCATCAAGTATGTGTTTGGTAAAAGGCTTTATTTTGACTATAAGCATGAGGAGAATTTAGCACGAATTGCAACAAGGAAATACAATCTATCAAAGAGCAATTATCATAATTAAATCCCTTGAAATCCAAAATAGTGGGTTCATTGCTATGTAAAGTATTGACCTCTTCGATCCCTCTTTTAATAGCTTCAGCATCAAGATATAAAAAATCTGAATCATTGGGACGCCTTTTAACTAAATTTGACTCATCTCCAGTCCCATCTTTATCAAGATTCATATTAGAAAACAAGGATTTAATAGGAGACACATCAATCACTTTTAGATCTTTATCTTTATTATCATGAAAACTAGAAGAACACGCTTTCACAAAGCAATCTCTTTTAGCACGCATCTTAACGGTTCTTTCTTTGCACTCATCAATGGAAATTCTCATGGCTTTGAGAGACTCATTGATATCATGCTTAAGTGGAATAGATCTAAGTTTCAAAGAATCAACATCAAGAGAAATTCTATCAAGAGTGCTAATAAAATCATTATTATTGGTATTGGAAAAGTCACACAATTTGGTATTGTCTTGAGCCATAGTGACGAACAAGCAATCCAACACACAAGCAAACAAGAAGCAAGCGAAAAGAGGCAAACGGAAAAAGGGCGAATAAAATGGCGAAGGTGAAGTGGGGCAGAGGAAAACGAGAGGCAAATGGCAAATAATGTAATGCGAGGGATAAGAGTTTGTGATGGGTACTTGGTATATGACTTTTGTGTAGATTTCCCCGGCAACGGCGCCAGAAATTCTTCTTGCTACCTCTTGAGCTTGCGTTGTTTTTCCCTTGAAGAGGAAAGGGTGATGCAGCACAGTAGCGTAAGTATTTCCCTTAGTTTTTGAGAACCAAGGTATCAATCCAGTAGGAGACTACACGTGAATCCCTCGTACCTACACAAACAAATAAGAACCTTGCAACCAACGCGATAAAGGGGTTGTCAATCCCTTCTCGGCCACTTGCAAAAGTGAGATCTGATAGAGATAATAAGATAAATATTGTTGGTATTTTTGGTATAAAGATTGAAAGTAAAGATTGCAAAATAAAAGTAAAGTAAAGACAAATAGTTGATGCAAGATTAATATGATGGAATATAGACCCTGGGGCCATAGGTTTCACTAGTGGCTTCTCTCAAGATAGCAGATTTCTATGGTGGGTGAACAAATTACTGTCGAGCAATTGATAGAAAAGCGAATAGTTATGAGAATATCTAGGCATGATCATTGTATATAGGCATCACGTCCGTGACAAGTAGACCGAAACGATTTTGCATCTACTACTATTACTCCACACATCGACCGCTATCCAGCATGCATCTAGAGTATTCAGTTCATAAGAATAGAGTAACGCTTTAAGCAAGATGACATGATGTAGAGGGATAAACTCATGCAATATGATATAAACCCAATCTTTTTATCCTTGATGGCAACAATACAATATGTGCCTTGCCGCCCCTACTGTCACTGGGAAAGTACACCGCAAGATTGAACCAAAGCTAAGCACTTCTCCCATTGCAAGAAAGATCAATCTAGTAGGCCAAACCAAACTGATAATTCGAAGAGACTTGAAAAGATATTTAAATCATGCATAAAACATTTCAGAGAAGAATCAAATATTGTTCATAGATAATATTGATCATAAACCCACAATTCATCGGATCTCGACAAACACACCACAAAAAGAATTACATCGAATAGATCTCCAAGAAGATCGAGGAGTACTTTGTATTGAGATCCAAAGAGAGAGAAGAAGCCATCTATCTAATAACTATGGACCCCGAAGGTCTGTGGTAAACTACTCACAACTCATCGGAGAGGCTATGGTGTTGGTGTAGAAGCTCTCCGTGATCGATTCCCCCTCCGATGGAGGTCCGGAACAGGCCCCAAGATCGGATCTCACGGGTACAGAAGGTTGCTGCGATGGAATTAGGTTTTCGTGGTGCTCTCGGATGTTTTTGGGGTACATGGATATATATAGGAGGAAGGAGCATGTCGGTGGAGCTACGAGGGGCCCACGAGGGTGGGGGGCACGCCCCCTGCCTCATGGCCACCCCGTGGCTTCCCTGGCGTGTACTCCAAGTCTTCTCTGTTGCACTTGGTACAAAAATGATCCTCCCGAAGGTTTCATTCCATTTGGACTCCGTTTGATATTCCTTTTCTGCGAAACACTGAAATAGGCAAAAACAGCAATTTTTACTGGGCCTTGGGTTAGTAGGTTAGTCCCAAAAATAATATAAAAGTGTACAATAAATCCCATTAAACATCCGAAACAGATAATATAATAGCATGGAACAATCAAAAATTATAGATACGTTGGAGACGTATCACCCACCATGGCTACAACGTTCTTAAGTTGCCAGGGAGCCGGGACATCATCACCGTCCCTTGCGAAGAAAAGGATGCGGTGTGCTCCCTCGAGCGCGCTTACCAGGCTGCGTCAGTCGAAGACCTCGACAACGAAGACACTAGCTACCCCCTAAAGCCATCCCAAAGAAGAAGAAGAAGTAGCTGCTCGCCCTGGAGCCTCACGAAAATGCAGCACCCGGCGGCCGTGCATCAGGATCCGCGCCCATGGATGGGGCGCCTCCCTCCCTCGCATAGGAAGGCGCGTCCGGTGCCCCCCTGAGGCTAGGCTCGAGGGCTCTCCTCTGGAGGGCCTCTGACCTAGCCAACTTCTCGAGAAAGGCGCTCGGGCACCATGTGGAGGCGTGCTTCACCACACGCTTCCCTCCGGAGGACACAAGGCAAGAAGCACCAAGCGCTCAGGAGTTCATCAACCAGACCATCGAAGACTTGTAGGTTCCATGGGCGATGCGGGGCGAGCGCCGCCAGGCACCCAGGATTGCAGTTGTCGTCCCCGGCTCGGAATCGCGTCTCATGAGCTCTATTGGCCATCTCAGGTAGGCAGGTGCGAGGACCCTCCTCATAGCTACGTTCGCATGCCCTTTGACTTGCTGAACCAGGCGGCCCTGCACCAGCGCAGCATGCGGGGAGTCCTGGCGGCTCGCGAGGCCAGGCATCAACAGGTCTTGCCGGAAGTGGCCTTGGTTCTTCGTGAGCTCTCGGAACCTCCGGAACCTCGCGAGGCCCCGAAGTCAGGCAGCTCATGAGGAGCGACATCTGCAGCAAGTGTCTTCAGCTACATCAGCACCACTCCAGCATCGATGCCAGGTGACTTTGTTTCAATTTGTTCAGTTGGGGGCGCCCCTCGGGCTGCATCATCCCCAAGTTGCACAGGCTTGCCCCTGCGACGTGTATCCTTTTTGCATCCTTAGCTTGCTCTGTTGGGGGCGCCCCTTGGGCTGCATCATCCCGAAGCCGCATGCGTCCGTCCCTGTGGTATGTATCTAAGTCGTTTCACCCCTTTTTCCTGAGTCTACTACCTGCTTATACCTTCCCGACACAAGATACTTCGAATATCGCACACCTCGACGCCCTTCCGCTACGGGCGCTGAGTGCCATTTGCTTTTCCTCTAGGGTCGATCACATGAGAAGTCTAGGCACGGCGTTTGTGCTCAGGTCCATCCCTGCAGCATTGATAAATCCAACGACTGAGCTCTTTCTGGCGGGCCGGCCCCGTTCACGTCACCTCCTGGGGCCGTTGGTGTCCGGCCTTCTCATGTGATCACCATAGGAAATTCATTCGGCGCAGGTTACCTAACCATCTCGCTGGACCCCTGCAGCTACCAAGTACCAAGACCAGGCGCAACTCGCCTTGAGGTAGGGCCTCGTGAGTTCAGCACTGGCTCACGAGTGCCCAGACACACCTCATCCGCCCTGCCATGCAAGCCACATGTCAGGGCGGGGCTGTACACGCCCCGGTGGCTCCACTCAGAGGGAGCCCTCACCCATGCACCAGTGGAAGCACCATGCTCTGCGCTGGCAGTCGACACGGTCGAGGAGCGGCTATGCACGTGCAAGTGCGGAAGCGCCATGCTCTGCGCTGGTGATAAACAACCAAGGGCGGCCCCTTATCTGCACCAACCACAGGGAGCTGGCACGCTCAATGCCAAGCCTCGTTGCAACACCTCCCCTCGGGAGAGCAGCGCAATGGGGGTAGAGCATGGGGGTTGCGCGCAGGTCACGCCTAGTGTGCGCCCCACCAAACAGGTATGAAGGTCTATTCGTACGTCAAGGGGGACCCCTAGGATCACGTCTCAGGGGCCTAACTGGCCACGTAGCCCCTCACCCCCTGGTCTTGTCCTGGCGATGCGGACAAACTAGCGGCATCTGAGGTTTGCGCGGGGTTGGGCCCTGCCGACGCAGAACAGTGAGGCCTAGCTATGTATTCTCTTTCAAAGGTCTGTTTGCATGTCAAGGGGGACCCCTGAGCATCACGTCTCTGGGGCATAACTGACCACGTAGCCCCTCACTCCCTGGTCTCGTCCTGGTGATCCGAACAAGCCAGCGGTGGCTGAGGTGTGCGCAGGGTCGGGCCCTGCCGATGCAGAACACTAAGGCCTGGTTTCATGTCTCTTTCCCGAGGCACGTTCATACATCAAGGGGGACTCCTGAGCATCGTGTCTCAGGAGCCTAACTGGCCACATAGCCCCTCACTCCATGGCCTCGTCCCGGTGATCCGGACGAGCCAGCGTCGGTTGAGGTATGCATGGGGTCGGGCTCTGCCAACGCGAAACGCCAGGGCGGGCGGGAAGGAGGACGTGAAATCCTAGTAATTATTACAAGACATATTGTTCTTCAAATACCTAGGAATGAGTTTAAATGCCTCCACGAGGCACGATGTCTGTTGCAGGAAGTAAGAACGGAGGAAAGCGATATCGGTGGGACTCATCTTTAGCCTTGGATACCATCGGTTGTTGCCGCGGGAGCGGCGCCATCACCAGCAGGAGGCGTAGGGTCGACGTCAAGGAACTTCTCCGGCAGGGCGTCCACCAGGTCCCTCACGGCTTTGGTGCCAGCCGTGCAGCGCTCTTCATCCACAGGCTCGAGAAGGGCCCCGAGGTCGGTGCTCGGGTCACGTAGGTGGAGCGGGCTGAAGACGTGCGTCAAGGCCAAAGCAGAGAGTCAACGGGCCTCCCCTTCCACCATTTGGCTAATCCTGTTGACCACTCCCTCAAGTGCCTTGACGAGTTGGGGCAGTAGCTCGGCGGGACCTTCCTTAGCATTCACCAGTGGCTCCTCCAGGCCTTGGCATCTAGCTGAGCCGTCTTCACCTCTACCTCACCCTTCAGCTTCTCTAGGCGGCCGCGCTCCACGGCCTGCCCCCATGCCAGCTGCTCCAGCTCAGTGTCACAGCTGGCGACCGCTTCCTCTCGGGCCTTTAGCTTCTCCTCGCGCACCTTGAGCTAGCGGGCCTCGGCAGCTTGCTGGTCACAAAGGGTCTTCAGCTCGGCCTCCAGCTCCCGGCAACGTCCCTCTATGGCCTTCGCGTCCTTCAACGCCATGTCACGCTCTGCCGTGGCTACACCTGCGGCCCATTCACCTTCCTCGGAGGCTTTGGCGGCCTGGCTCTAGGCTGCACGGACTGCTGCATCAGACCGCAACCACCCCAAGATTATCTCCAAGCACCCCGACGCCGGGAGGTGATCAGAACCTTGGAAGTCATCGCGAAGCTGAGTCAACGCAGAGATGGCCTTCTCCAGGACGTCGGGCGAAGCAGGAAGGTCGTGGCTCTATAGCACAGCGGAAGGAGGAGGAGGTGGCGTTGGCGCCAAGACTTGCGAGGTTGTCGCATCAGAAGAGACAAGGAGCTTCTGAGCCCTCGGGACTCCAGAGGAAGGGCCAGGGGTTGGCGCCTCCGGAGCCAGTTTGGCCATAGGGGCCACCTTCTCCTGACAAGTCTCGGACCTTGCGAGGGTGATCTGGCGGCTGCGGGAGGAACCCCCCCCCCCCCGCCCCAAGGGCGACGCGACCGCAGTAGGAGGTTGAGCCACATGGATCACAATCGAATCTCTCCTCCTCTTCGACGCTGACGTTGGCCTAGCAGTGCAGAAGAGAGGCATCAAGAAGCAGCAACGAATACAGGGACAAGGGTCAAGGCGAAGCGCTTACTGGTCCATGGTGGCATAACCCATCGCCCTCTTCTGGAGCACGAGGTCTGAGAGCCTCGTGGCGGGGGGCACGGGCGCTTGAGCCCCCGGAGCAGATGGAAAAGCGAAAGTCGAACTCGTCACGGTGCTGGCCGGAGTCGAAGCAGAGGTACCACCTTGAAGAACCAGCGAGGACCGCCCCTTCTTTGGGATCCCGATCTGCGGCCTCTTCGGGGAGGAGCCCTTTGACCTTGTGGTGACCCCGGTGGGGCGCAATGCCTCCTCAGCTGGCCGCTCTCCGTCATCGTCATCATCGGGAAGAATGCGGAGGAGCGCAGACTGGCATGGGGGAGAAGCCTCTCACGTGCCTTCTTGGGTCGCCTCCGAGTCCGGCTTCCCCTCCCCCATGCCGGACTCGCCGGAGGACAGCACCACCGAGGCCCCGGTGGACGCTGGTGGCAAGAGCCCATGCTCGCTGAAGGCGGGCATAGCGGCAGCAATTTGGGCCCCATCCGGGCGGCAGTACAGAGGAAGATGGAGTCAGCAGGGTACCCTTGGTCCTTCGACACCAGAAGAAGGAGGATCTGGCCCACCTCCCCATCGGGCAAGGTATCTGGGCGGAAGCGGCGGTCATCGCCTTCTTCCATAAGCCTCCACAGTGGCGTGAGTGTGCTTGGAGCGAAGCTAGGCGTCGCATCAGGAACTCCTTGACAATCATGGCCCTCGTAAGCTTCTCCGCCTTCAGGTCATCGGGCTTCAGGTCAGCATCATCCTTGCCAACAGCTGCTCATCCTAGGGGTCGCTGAGCTTCACGCTGTTCCACCAGTCATGGGACGCCGGCACCTCCGTCAGCGGCACCAGCACTGTGTGGGAGACCTTCGCGTCCATGAGGACCCACTTGTTCCTGAAGACCTCCACCTTCTTCCCGGCTCTTGACATTGCGTTGGCCCCATTAGCCGCAACGAAGTTGGCGCACCCCGAGCACTGGCCCTCCTAGGTCCGAAAGTAGAAGAAGTGGCGAAGCAATGCCACAGACGGCATCACCCCCACGAATGCCTCGCAGTAGAAGGCGAAGATGGACAGAAGAAGGACAAAGTTGGGATGAAGATGAAGAGCCTGGAGATTATAATGGCGGAGGACGAAGAAGAAGTCAGAGAAAGGGGGAACGAGCCTCGCGAGGATACTGTGCACGAATAAAGGGTAAAAAGTGCTGCCTGGGGGCTCCGGCATGGCGGAGCCCACCTGGAGCTCAGGCTCCTTCCCCTCGTCGCCGCCATCAGGTGTGCGGTGGCGAACTTCTACTCTGAGACCGATGGTGCGATCAGGGCAGGTTTGAACCAGAAGGGCGAGCAGGCGGCTCTCACCTTGTTTGGTGCCATCAGCTATGGGCTCAGGGAAGAAAAATAGGCAGATCTGTAGACTCCGAGCCAGGAAGGAGAAGGGGATCTGGAGCAAGGCGAAGGAAGGTAAGGGAAACCTAACAACGCTCGCTAGCCTTTTATCAGATTGGGCAGTTGCCAAGGAAGCGTGGGGAAGCGGAGACGCCCACGTCCCATCAAGTCGCCATGCATCGTCCGAAGCCACAGGCGTTTGGGGCCCACGGCGCTTCACCATTACCCCTTTGTATTCGTGTCAAAGCCAAGTCCTTTTGCGCCTAGGGCCCGGGGGCTACTGTCGGCGTCCTGGGAATGGGGGTACCCACACTTTCCTGCCTGCGGCCCGTACGTGGCTCCATCGGCGGCCTGGTGCAGCCCAACTTCATCAACTGTAGCTCAAGACCCTCGCGAGGGGCCAAGCCTCATGAGGCAGGTGACAGCAAGACCTCCCTGGGGGCAGTCTCTCTAAGCTGGCTCCCGAGGAGCGGAGATATCTTGCAAGGAGCACCTCGCGAGGTTCACGTGACATGAGCCATGACGACCAAGGCCAGGCAGGCGCCAGCGGGCGCAGTGCGCCAGTTTCCTCTTTCATGCTAAGAGGGCAAGCGCAGGCGCGGAGTCCCGAGGGATCAGGCAAAGGTTTCCATATCGGTGCAACAAGACCAAAGACTGTCAAGGCTGCAGAACGAAGGTCATCGTGGAGCCCGGCGCGGCGTCGCCACCAGAGCCTTTCGCAGGCGAAGACTACTTTTGTCAAGATAACTTGTACTAGCTGTTCTTCTTCAAATTTGGCCATTGTGGGATCCCTTCCCGCCGATATTTGGGAAGAGGACCAAGGCCACTATAAATTGGACCTAGCCACCACCGTAGAGAGGGGAGGTGATCGGATCCATTCCGCCCGACTCACACCACAAGCTCATCCGAGCCCAAGAACACCTCTCCTCCAGAGGTTGTTCATCCCTTATACTAGTTCATCCTCAGCCATACAAAGGCAACCCACCACACACACTGGAGTAGGGTATTACACCACAGGGTGGCCCGAACCAGTATAATTCTCTGTGTCCCTTGCTCTTTGAGCTCGACGAGCTAGGCCGCAGAATCGTAGGGTGAGCGCGCTGGGGAGGGAGTGTTCTTCGTGCGCACCCTAGAGTTTGAACCTCTCAAGGGTTTGCGGAGCCCGAAATCCGATAGCAAGGGACCTGGTGAGGAGGCGTGTGCCAGGCTTATCTTGAGTGTTGCCCCCGTGCCCAACCCACTCGCGCGCGCATCCCTGGGGAATGCAGCATGACAGGTCTGTGTGAAGGGACAAGAGGCCATCCTGAGGTTGATGCATCCTTTAGGGCGCCCTCAGTTGTTTATCCACCAGCACAGAGCATGGGGCTTCCACGTGGGCATGGGCATAGCCTTTGTGCGACCGTGTCGTCCGCCAGCTCTGAGCATGGGGCTTCCAATTGGGCGTGGGCATAGCCTCTGTGCGACCATGTCATCCGCCAGTGCTGAGCATGGGGCTTCAACTTGGGCGTGGGTGGGAGTTCCCTCCGGTGGAGACTCCGGGCGTGTACAGCCCCAAGTCATTCGTGCGTGTGGCTAGGACGGCAGAACTTGAGGAGGTGTATCTGGGCACCCGTGAGCCGGCGCGGGACTCACGAGCCCCTACCTCAAGGCGGGTTGCGCCTTGTCTTCTCGCTCATAGCGTGCTTATAAAACCTATGGTGAGTGTGGAGGGCGACCTGCGCCGAATGAACCTCCAGAGGTCGCTGCATGAGAAGGCCAAACATCAAGGACCCCAGGAGGAAACGTGAACGGGGCTGTCCCGCCAGACGGAGCTCAGTCACTTGGGTTTATCAACACTACAGAGATGCATGGACCGGAGCACAGACGCCATGCCCAGTCTTGTCATGCAACAAAACAAAGGAAGGACATTCGGTGCGTGGCTCCCGCGATGGTGAAGCGCCTAACTATGTTTGTACGAATTGTGCGGTGCACACTCGCTCGTTCACCCTTGATTAGCTCACACAAGGACATGGCACCAAGGACCCGAGGAGGTGACGTGCACGGGGGCTGGCCCGCGAGACTAATCTCGGTCTCTTGGATTTATCAGCGCTGCAAGGACAGACCCGAGCACAGACGTTATGCTAGCCCTTCGTCGTGAGGAGGTTGAAGGCGAGGTTGTGAGGGCGCAACGACATTCACGGCGACGAAGCACCGGGCAGGCAAGTTAAGGTACTTGGAAATTCAAAAAAGGCATGCCAGTTCTGATATATGCGCAAAACGATACAGATGCAGGGGCTAGCCCAAACAGCTTGACGATAATGCAGCCCGTGGAGCGCCCTCAAGTTGAACAAACCAAAAAATCACCTTGCACCAGTGCTGAAGGAGCATCGAGGTAGCTGAAGACATGCGCCTTGGAGACAGCCCCTCATGAGCCAGGCCGCTCTGGAAACCAGGGGGCTCGCGAGTATCTGGGGTGTTCTGAGGTACGACTGCCGAATACCTGGCCTCGTGAGACGCCAGGGCACGCTGCATGACCCGCTGGTATACAGCGCCCGCGCCCATCAGGCCAACCAACATGCGGATGTAGTCACAGGGGCAGCCCCTGCTCCGGCCGACGCGCGAAGGCCAGAAGAGGTCCTCCAAAGCGGACCTGTTAAGGCCCGAGATGTCAACGTAGACGCACAGCTCACCACTCGCATCAGGGGGTGGCTGCACCGGCGGGCCATGCAGGGTGTCGCTCGTCGTGCATGGCTCGTGCCTCCGTAAGCTCCTCGATTGCCTTGGTGATGAATTCCCGCTCTCCTAGCGCCTCGCGCTGTGCTCCTTACTCGCGGGGGCGTGCGTTGAAACACTCCCACAAATGGTGCCAGGACACCTCCCTCGACATGCTGGTCAGGTGAGAGGCTCTCCAGACAAAATCCCCCGAGCATGTCCTGAGGGGGGCGCCGAGCACGCCTCCCTATGCATGAGGGTGAGGCGCCCCGACAGCAGGCGTGGGGTCTGTAGCGCCTCCTTGGGGTTCCTTGATCTCTTGACGGTTCTTGGGAAGGAACTCCTTCTTCGCGGAAGTAGCCTCAAGGGTCAGGACGCCGCCTTCGTCATCGGAGTACTCAGCGGTCGCGGCACGGTAGGCATGCTCCAGAGCACAGACAACATCATTCTCGTCACATGCAACCGTGATGACGCCGTGACTCTGTGGCATCTTGAGGACGTTGTAGCCGTGATTGACCGCAGCCATGAACTTGGCGAGGGCAGGATATCCTAGGATGGCGATGTACGGGAGGCTGATGTGAGAAACGTCGAAGTAGATGAGCTCAGTGTGGTAGTTGTCGCGCTTGCCCAAGGTGACAGGAGGCGCACTTGCCCGAGAGAAATGGTGGAGCTGTCCGTTACTCCAGAGAACGGCTTGGTGGGAATGAGCTGATCGTAGGGCACCTGAAGCATCTCGAAGGTCTCAACTTAGAGCAGGTTGAGTCCTGAACCACCGTTGATGAGGGTCTTGGTGACAGCAATGTTGTTGATGGTTGGTGCACATAGCATGGGGAGCGCGCCGACAGCGGCCGCGCACTTGCGCTGGTCTTTGGAGTCGAAGGTGATGACGCACTGGGACCGCCGAAGGGGGCGTGTGATGTCGAGCTTCGGGAGGACTGCATTCACCTCGTGAGAGAACTTCTTGAAGACGTGGTTCGAGGTGGGCGCCTGAGCACCCCCGATGATGCAGGTGACTACGCAAGGCTCCTGGAAGCCCACGGCCCCTTCGTCATGACGGTTGTCCTTGTTCCTTCTTGGCGGCGGTGGAAATGGAGGGAGGCCGAAGTTGCCTTGAGGACGAGCTTCACGAGGCTGGTCGCGCCAGGGGCCCTCATGAGGCTCATCACGACAGTGGTCCTCGCGAGGCTGGTCGCACCAGTCCTGACGATGGTTGCGGATGTCCCAGCGACCTCCACCATGGCCTCCCCCACTACCATAGCCTCGGTCGCCGCGCTCGGGGCAGCGGCCAAGGTGTTCATCTTGGATCACCCCGAGATCTTGGCAATCATTGGTGTTGTGGGTGTGGACATCATGCAAGATGCAGTATGGGCGGTGATCCTTGGCGGGTTCGTCGCAGTTTGGACCGTGCTTTTGCTCTGGCTCCGCTGCTAGCATGGGCGGGGCCCTTGCGCTTCACCTCCTTAGACTTGGCTTTCTTGTGTTCAGGGTTGATCTCGGGGTACTTGAGGAGGGAGAGCGGCCTTCTTCAGCCCTAGCACACTTGTCGGCTAGGTTGAACAGCTCCAGAGTTGAGTAGAGGTCATCATGGATGGCGAGTTCCTCGCTCATCTTGAAGTTAGTTATGCCATCTGTAAATGTGGAGATCATGGCCTCTTCGGACGCCTTCAATACCTTGAGGTGAACTTGGTTGGAGCGCTGCATGTACTTCTGAATGGTCTCGCCTGGCTGCTACTTCATGCGCCGCAGGTCGTTGATGGTGAGGGCGTGGTCGTGAATCCCTTGAAATTTGGCGATGAAGCGCTCGCGGAGCTCGTCCCACGTGGTGATGGACCCCTCAGGGAGGTGCATGATCCTTGAGGGCCATGCGGAACCAGTTCTCCATGACCTTCTCGTCGCCATTCACCTCCTCGATGCTCAGCTCGTAGAGCTAGAGGAACTCCGTGGGATTGTGCGTGTCACCGTAGTGCTGGGGCAGGTCGAGCTTGAACTTCACCAGTCAAACGTTGCAACGCAATTCGCGGGAGAAGGCACGGCAGCCCGCAACGCTCACAAGTAGCACCCGTGTGGCGGGGCACGGTCCTAACGCTCCAGAGGGGCAGCCTCTAGCGCAGCCCGATCCTGAGGCTCGCGCGGCGGTGGAGGGATCACGCGGGTGTCATACAGCGGCCGATGCACCTCCTGGCAGCGGGCCTCGTCCCGCGTGGGAGCTGGAGTCCCCTCTCACACGTGGCTCCCCAGATCGGCATCGTTGCCATGCTGAGGGGGTTGGGGGAGCGTCGTGCGCCATGTGACACCCTGGTTTTTGCCACCATTTATTCTCTTGGGTTTATTTGCCATTTTATTTGAAAATGAGTTTTTGAATGTATTTATTTGGACTTAGCACTTAGGAGTTATTTTGGCTTTCACCCAAGTGGATCCATACACCTCCCACATCCTGTCTTGACCTCTCTTATGTTAAAACATAGCATTGGGAATTTTTCTTTCAAAGGAAAATAATCATTTTCATTCTGAAAATGACTTGTTTTCACTTCTATCCCAAAGCAACCCCTCTTTTTCTTTCTCTGAAAAATCTGAGAAAATTCCCACAACTCCTTTGCATCATGCCTCATCACTCCATGCAAAAATATGTCATGAGTATGTGGAGTATTTTTGCTCTACAACCTCATTTGCATTCTGTCGTCAAAATGAACTTTAGAAAGGAAGTGCATTTTTCCTTGATCCAATGAAGCTGATTTTTCTTGATCTTCATTACCTTCCTAAGTAAACCTTAACCTCCAAAGATCATCACTAAACTCCTTCTAGAACCTATCCAAAAATTGCTCACAAGTTTTTTGTCCAGGAAACTTGCTCCCACTCTCATGTCTATACTGGTCGGCCTGGCAGTGTGCCATCCACATCCCTAGACCCCTCACTGCATGAACTACATGTTAGACATGATTTGAACAGCTCAAGCCGCATGATGCCAAAGTTCTTGTGGTGACCGCTCGAGGACAAGGCCCCTAGCATGCAGTCGGCGAGCTCTGCGTCACGCCAGCGCCTGTGTGTTGCTCGTGCATGCATTGGAGCTCGCCCAGCCTGCCGCACCGCGCCACCGCCCTCGACTCATCTCCCTTGACACGTCCCTGCCGCTCGCTGACACCGGAGTTCACCACAGTGAGCATGGGCACGACGAGGCCAAGTGCACAGTGAGCCCGTGCCCCTGTGCTCGTCTCCACCCGCGTCTTGTGCTTGTCCTCGTCCTCCCACAGTGGTCGCGCGAGCCATGTAGCTTTCCCCCTCTCTCACTGGCGCCAGTCGTCGCCGAGCGCCGCTTCCAGATCCCACCGGCAAGCCTGAGACCCCTCCTCCCCTCCGCCTATAAATACAGCTTGTCCCGCCCCACTCTGAGCACCAAACCGCACTCATCAAACCTCCACACCTCTGAAGCTAGTCGCGGCAAGGCCAGGCGAGCCTCTGGCCGCCATCCCTCCGCGGCTTGCCGGCAATCCAAGTCTTCTGCTCCCTCCCACTCCACTACCTCTCGAGCTCCACCGTATTCTCCGGCGTGTTCCTGGTGGTCCACTGGTTCGGGCTGACGCCTCTAGAGCCCTTAGAACTGCCTCCCATCGCTGGTGTGTTCTTCTCTAACGAGCTTCGCTCACTGCAGCCGCTGGAGACGACCACGCCGACCTTTTCCGACCACCTCTCGCCACGTTTCGAGTACGTGCAGGTGCACCGTGACCTTGCGTGTTCATCCCTCCCTTCCACGACAGTTGACGAGCTCTCCTCGCCGGCATACGCACCGGTGACAGCCACCTCCTATGTTTCTTGTCTCTCCCTCTCTCTCTCACTTGACCAGGCGGGCCCACTGTCAGCCTCACAGCGCGCACCCGAAGCGGTATATGTGGAGGCATATTCCCTAGAATACGTCTTCGATGTCAGCCTTTCTAGCTTTTCTAATATTCAGTTTAATTCAAATATTTTGACTCAACTTTGACCATCTATAACTCCTATTCTATAGGTCCAAATGAGTTGATTCTTTTTGCACTAAATTTGTCTTGCTCATCTCTTTCAGCATGCAAAAGATGAGATTGTTGCATGCTGTAAATCTTTTCTGTGGTATTTAAATGTGTTATGTGGCATTTCCTTTTTTCATTATTAAATGTTTTCAGAAGGAGAAACTTGCCTTGAGGAGATCTAGGAGGAGTGTGAACCTCCTCTGTGCTAAGGCAAGCCATCAAAAATATTTGCAGAATGCCATTTCAGTAATCATGATTTTCAACTTGAATATGACTTATTTTCATGCATTTAAATATTTGGTTAATCACAATAATGCTAGTTGTATGTTCTTGGTATGCTTGTGTAGTTTTTCAGTAGCTTATGAGTGCATGATCTAGTATGTAATATTGGAGTTATTTTTAGCATGATCTTGAGTAGAATATTTATCGGTATTATTTCTTTATGGTGAATATTATTAGCATATGGAAGAATCAAGTTCTTGCTATGATTACTTCATGTCCAGTAGCATGTTAAGTGGTTTAGCTTGGTTAAGATAATGCAGTAGTCATGATATGATCATTGAGTGTGAGTAGTTGCTTTCCGGTATCATGATGATATGCTTGCATCTTCATATAGATGCATTTTCATGGCACACTATGGCTCGAGTATCTTTATTTCAAGTTTAATATGATGAATAATCCAACTGGAACATAATTTTGATCGAGTCATGGTGCCAACGAATCGAGCTTCCCAGTGCAACCACATTTGCCTTTGTGGGAAGGCCCTTATTCGGTCTGTTGTCATGCCTCTGGTAGGTTCCTCCAACGAGGGAAGGTTATGCGAGTGCGCTACCCTAGCCCGGTAGGCAGGCTTAACCTTGTGTGCCCGTTGTTGTTATGGTACCTTGTCCCCATTTGGGACCGTTTATGTGCTCCCACGACGGTGGCCGTTGGATGTTCGGAGTGGCATCGGGGCCACCCATGACTAAGCCAATTTGGGAGTTGGTCGGTGTTGCCGGGAGAGTGTCATGGCAATGTATTGGTTCTGTCGGAATGCCATTGGTCCACCCGAATGGGAGTGTGAGGCCATGGATTTTGTGGTGTGGGTACAGTGTACTAACCTCTTCATAGTGTGTGTTTAATCTATCGATAGTCGTGTCCTCGGTCATCGACACAATTCGTAGTAGGTCACACTATGGATCAACATAAACAAGTTAACATGCACAGTAAGTAAACTTGTGGCACTGGTTATGATGGATAAGTTGTTGGAACCATAGTGATGGTTTCCGTTGTGATCCGGAGGTGATCACCGTTATGATGATGCGGTCTGAGGTTACGAGGTAACCATGATGGTAAGCGAGTCCGAGGGACTCTACTCACGTGCATATTCACTTAATGAGAGGAAAGTGTGCCGCAGCGCGGCAAAGATCACACGGGCAGTTTTTACCCAGGTTCGGGCCGCCGCGAGGCATAAAACCCTACTCCTGCTTTGGTGGATTGATGGTGGAATGGTGGAAAAGAGCACGACGCTCTTGCCCAGCAAGGTTGCCTCGGGCGAGAGCGGTCCCGCGCGTATGAGAGTGTGTGGGTTCGAACAGCCGAATCCTCTATGGTTGCCATGGGCCACCTTTTATAGATAAAGGGGTCACCACAGTGGAAAATCAGTCTTTCTGGGTTGATTAGATAGAAACAGTGCTATCATACCTAACTCTGCAGGCTGAGAGAGCACATTAAATGCACCGCTCAGTATCAAATCACAGCTCGCCCGGCAAGCCTTGCCGGGCTGTTTTGCCAGCTTCGCGCCCGATCGCTTGACACGTCGTAGGACGGGTGTCATTTGCAGGCTCTTTCTATAGGAAGTGGCTACCATGTGGCAGGGGGCTGCCACTGAGCCACTTGGGGGCTTGACACCACACTGATTGACGACGGGTGTCATTGTGAGGTGGTGGTTTGCCTCCGTGAGCCCTTGGCAGGCCTGCTGGGGCAATGTTGGAGGTTTGCTTCCGGGGCGATCCCACCCCACCTAGCTCGCATGCCTGGCAAGGAGGGCTCTCCCCCTGGTGATATCTTGCCCCTTTGGTTGGTCTTGGTTGTCTTGATCCCTTTGATCAGCTCTCTGGTTCTCCATAGAGATGATCCCTTCGGATCTTGATCTAATGTTTGTCAGGACCACGATCCTAAGTCACACCGATCTAGCTTGTAACACGTCATATCACTTTGCGCCCTCATGCACGGTATCCCCACGGGTGCCACCTTACCTGGCCCGAGACCGTTTGCGCATTTTAGCACGCGTATATGACAGTGTCGCTAGCATCCACATCACAGAGAACCCGGGCCGGCACATACCAAGCATTTCAATCATACGCACAATATGCTCAATATGTGTGAAAGCACATTTGCTCCCTGGGTGGTTTTGGTAATTAATGACAACATACTTTGTGGTTGGACTAATACTTTTATCAAGTATGTTTCAGGAAACCCAATCACATTGGTATGGCAAGATGACTGAAGAAGTGGACCCCTCAAATGCTAAGGCAAGCATTGGCAAAAGCTCAAGACTCCATTTCTGGTTTAGTGATCAAAGATCACATTGAGTCCATAGGAAAGCCAATACTATTAAAAGGGGATGAGGTTGTGTTGATGATCTGGTTGCTCAAGTGCTTGGTGATCTAACTCCCTCAACTATCAGCACTATTCACTACTTAACACAAACCCTAACATCTCGGTCACACCGATTTCTCCAACTCAGTCCCACCGAGATGAACCTCTTCAGTTGTTTCTCCAAACCCTAGCTTCTCGGTCAAACCGATTCTGAGTTTCGGTCTCACCGAAAAAGGGCTGCCAACCTTCTGTGATCAGTTGACATCAATTCGGAATATCCGAGTTTATATTTTCGGTCTCACCGAAATGGCAAACCCTAACCTTTGACTCACTTCGGTCTCACCGAGATGGTATTTTCGGTCCCACCGAAAATCCCAACGTTCACTATATTTGAACTTTCGGTCTGACCGAGTTTTCACTTCGGTCTGACCGAGATTGGTCAAATGTGTGTGTAACGGTTGGATTTTGTGTGGAGGCTATATATACCCCTCCACCCCCTCCTCATTCGTGGGGAGAGCCATCAGAAAGTACCACCACTTCTACCATACACTTTCTGAGAAGTGAACCACCTACCCTTGTGTTGAGATCAAGTCATTCCATTCCTACCATATGAAACTTGATCTCTAGCCTTCCCAAGTTGCTTTCCACTCAAATCTTTCTTCCACCACAGCCATATCAGTGAGGAGAGTTGAGTGTTGGGGAGTTTATCACTTGAAGCACAAGAGCAAGGAGTTCATCACCATCAACACCGTCTATTACCTTTTGGGGGGTGGTGCCTCCTAGATTGGTTAGGTGTCGCTTGGGAGCCTCCGTCTTGATGATGTGGAGTTGAACCAAGAAGTTTGTAAAGGCAAGGAGATCGCCTACTTCGTGAAGATCTACCCCGAGTAAGGCTAGTCCTCCGTGGGCGTAGGCCATGATGGAATAGACAAGGTTGCTTCTTCGTGGACCCTTCGTGGGTGGAGCCCTCCGTGGACTCGCGCAGCCGTTACCCTCCGTGGGTTGAAGTCTCCATCAACGTGGATGTACGATAGCACCACCTATCGGAACCACGACAAAAATCTCCGTGTCACCAAACTGCGTTTGATCTTCTCCAC
>LR738713.1:231335682-231382187 GCA_902687465.1 Secale cereale | reverse complement strand
CCCCCCCCCCCTCTAGACCTACTTCTTCGATCCTACAATGTGCAAATACAACATTGCATCACAACAGAACTCTATGACTCAAAGTACTTTATTTAAGAGGCTCCAAAGAGCCATACATAACATATCCATACAGGTAGGGGTCACATGACCCAACACTCAAGTCATACAGTCATACAAGCACAAGCGGAAGCTAACATGTCTGAGTACAGACAACTTGGAAAATAAAACAGGCTTGGTGTAGCCTGACTATCTACAAGGCCCTTCACAAGCTCAGGATCTCCGTCTGGGTAGCAAGCTACTCGTCGACGTCAACGTCTATGTAGAACCCATCAGAAGGGGCAGGGTTCTCCTCTGTAACAGTTATTAAGCAAACATGAGTACAAAGGTACTCAGCAAGTCTTACAACAGAACCTATCATATATGCAACATTATCAACAGGGGTAGTGGAGTTCATAGCAGGAAGCCAGCTTTGACTCTTGGCTAACCTATACTACGACCCTCAAGAGATTGCAAGATAATACTACGTACACGAGTCCTCTACTCACCACAACAATACACCACCGAGGATCCTCTTCCGTCATCCTACGGAAGGGCCATCCACGGCACTCACCCTTGTCTTGAGGCTTTTAGTAGTATCCATCAACTTGCCTATGAATTGTAAGAGTAACCAAGTAGTCTGTACCGCGAACAACGGCTATTCGAATAGATTGGTAACCCTGCAGGGGTGTACTTCTTCACACATGTTTTCACCACTTAGCGTCTGCACACGACATGTGCTCGGCAGACTTCAAGCGAAAGCCGACGTGGGTGTAGACCATGACCTAACCAACCACTCAAGTCTCTCGTCCAGGTTTATTGCCTATTTGGGTTCCATCCGTGGGGAGATCCGGCCGGGGTGTCACTCACGGCCCCAAACAATGTGTACAGGGTTCCCGAGTCACCAAACGGGCGACCGGTACACCGTGCCACGTACCTGTCGCATCACAGCCCACCCCGAGGGTCAACGCTGCGCACGACCACCAATAAACTACAAACACTAGAAATTAGTTGCAACTCCTGGACAGAGAACATGGGCAGTCAATAAGTCGAGCGGGGTCATATTTCAGGGCCCAATGTGTGGTAGTAGCTGTAACTTGAACCACACATACAGATCTCAGGTCCTATGGACAGTTCCAATGAAACAACCAACCATGTTCTCCTACATGGCCTTTCATCGATACCTTTACCAAACATGTTCCACACTTCCCTCTCTTTACCGAGTATGATCATTTCACTCTGATCCATCACCCAGATGAACCAGACCTGACACAACTCTAAGCATAGTAGGCAACATAAACAAATAGCATGGTGGATCACACATCACATGGCTCAATCAACTCCTACACATGCTAGTGGGTTTCAACTATTTACTATGGCAATGACAGGTCATGCAAGGGAATAGGGTTCAACTACCGCAGCAAGTAGCAGTTCACACGTTGTTGCCTTAATGCAGTAAAAGAGAGCAGGAGCGAGAAGATGGGTTTGTATCAGAATGATCAATGATTGCTTGCCTGACAGAGTAGTTGTCGGGTACTGCTCTTCGGTTGGATACACAGAGGTATCCTCAGGAGCAGGACCTAACACGAAGAACACTGGTGATACAATCAATAAGCAAACAAATGGAATAATATGATGCATGCTCATGATATGGCAAGATGCATGTGTTTGGTGCTAATGCATCTATAAACAGAAGGGTTTGAGCCCATTTGAATCAAAGATTAAAATTGAAACCCAAACTATTATTTATTTAAGTGCATTATCATGTTTTCAAGTGAACAGCAAGATTAACTTGCTCAAACATGCATGAAACCAGTGTCATTGGAAAGATTGGATTTTTCTGATCAATTTTCATATATAAATCTTTTCCATCTGAGCTACTGTTGAATTTATATGATTTTTTGAAGTTTAAAGCATTTTTTGGAATTTGCTGAATTGTTTTTAAATCAAATAATCCCAGAAAATCCTTTACTGCGTCAGCATGACATCATGATGAAGTCAGCAGGTCAACAGACCTGGTCCAGGTCAAACCTGACTGGTGGGTCTCGCATGTCAGTGTCTCTAGGGCTAATCCCGGTCAAAACTGGAGTTAACTGGGTTTGACTATGCGGTGGGGCCCATTGTCAGTGGCTGTGGTGGTTAAACTAATCACCATTAGCTCCTAACTAACAGGCCACGTCAGCCCGCCGGAGTTTGGCCGGCGGCGACCATTTCGCACGGCGGTGACACGCCGAAATCTCTGTTCCGGCGACCATTTGTTGCGCGGATGGGTTCTATGTGCTCCTGGGGATGCACCGCATCCAACGGTGCCACTGGTTGGTTGAAAAGTCGCCGGAGTTGACGGCGACGAGCTCGTCCGCGGCGGCGCTCGCACGGGGTTGGCCGGAACGGCGCTGTGGTGCACGGGAGGAGGAGTTAGGGGTGGCGTTAGCTTGCTGGTGAGTTACTGATCCTAGTGGCGTGCTCGGCTACGAGGCACAGCGCCTGTGGCCACGGCGGCGAGTTGACCGGCGGCGGTGGCTTCGGTCGGCAAGGGGGCGGCGGCTACAAGGCGTAATCGAGCCCGGGGAGAGGGGGGTTCGATGCGTGAGCTCACAGCGGTCGCAGAGGGCGTCGACGTGGGCTTGGAGAAGGTCGGACGACGACGTATAGGCGGCGGCGATCTCCGGTGCCGAAGGTTGAAGATAACGGCGGGGAGGGCGTTGCAGGGCCCCTGGCGTCGTGTGCGTCGGTGGGGAGCTCCAGGGCGATACGGCGGAGCTGATGGGTGCGTTGGGGAGGCGAGGGGGTGGCTTAGGGCGCGGTGGCAGCGATCGGCGGTGCCGAGCTCGCTCGGTGGAGCTCGGCGGAGGGGAAAGAGGAGGGGGAAGACACGGGGGAGAGTGAGAGAGGCGCCAGGGGGTGCGTGGTGTCGCCTAGGGGCGTCCAGGGCGTCGGGGGAGTAGCCAGGCAGGCAGGAGGTGGCCGGCGCGTCGGCGGCGCTCGCCACCGAGCTGCTTCGTGCGCTGGCACGGGGTAGAAGACGGGCTTGCCCCTGGTGGGCTGGGCCGTGCTGGGCCAGGCAGGTAAGTGGGCCTCAGGTAAGTCTCTGCTTCCCCTTTTGTTTTATTTACTTACTGTTTCATTTCTTTTGCAACTTTGTTGAATTAATAAAAATGCTAGAACATTTTTATAGCTCATAAAACTAGTGATGCCCACTGTATATAATATGAACAGTTTGGAACATTTCAGTTTATGATTATTTGGGCACATAAAATATTTTATAGCATTTAAATGCCCAAATGCAATTACAATAAGAATTAATCCAGAGACCTTTGGATGTCCTAGAAAATTGTGCACCATTTTTGGCAGAGGTTTAAGACCAAGGCAAAGATGATGAACATTTTTGAAGGGCATTTTGGGTACATTGGAAAAGATTTTATCAAACCCTAGTTGTTAGAAGAGGGGTGCTGGGGTTTGTGTCATTCCCATTTCAAGTTTCTGTGGAAAGTAAACATGATGCACACTCTAGCTAGTCCTAATGCAAGCACTGACTAGGGATGTGACAACTCACCCCCACTCAAAAGAATCGCGTCCCGAGATTCGGGTTCCTCCGGAAAGAGGGTGGGGTACTCAAGTCGAAGACGATCCTCCCTTTCCCAAGTAGCTTCACTCTCGGAATGATGTGACCATTGAACCTTGAGAAACTTGATATTACAACGTCGAGTGGTACGCTCGGTTTGATCAAGAATACGAACGGGGTATTCTCAATATGTGAGATTGTCCTGGAGATCAAGCGTTTCATGGTCCACTCCGCGGATAGGATCCGAGAAGCAACGCCTGAGTTGAGAATACGAGGAAGACATCATGAACTCTAGAAAGGTGCGGAGGTAGTTCCAATTGTAGGCAACTTCTCCTCGTTTGGCAAGAATGCGAAAAGGACCGATGTAACGAGGGGCCAATTTGCATTTGATACCGAAGCGATGGGTTCCCTTAAGAGGAGTAACCCGAAGGTAAGCCTTATCGCCTACTTCAAAAGTCACAGCCTTATGATGACTATCATATTGGCTCTTCTGGCGAGACTGGGCTGTTTTCAGTTTCTCACGAACGATGCGAACTTGCTCTTCGGCTTCCTGGATCATATCTGAACCAAAGAATTGTCTTTCCCCGGTTTCTGACCAGTTAAGAGGTGTTCGAGATCTTCGTCCATATAGAACTTCGAAGGGAGCCTTGCCCAAGCTGGCTTGATAACTATTGTTATAAGCGAATTCGGCAAATGGAAGACACTTCTCCCAATCCATACCGAAAGAGATGACAGAGGCTCGAAGCATATCTTCCAGAATTTGATTGACTCGTTCCACTTGACCACTTGACTGAGGATGAAAGGCGGTGCTGAAAGAGAGATGAGTTCCCATAGCATTCTGGAAACTTTCCCAATATCTTGAAGTGAAAAGACTTCCACGGTCTGAGTTAATCTCCAACGGCACACCATGAAGTGATACTATCCGAGAGATATACAAGTCTGCTAGCTGGCTAGCGACTATACTCTCTCGAACAGGCAGGAAGTGGGCTACTTTGGAGAGGCGGTCGATAACGACGAAGATAGCATTATTCCCTTTCCTGGTCCTGGGAACCCCGGTAATGAAGTCCATATTGATCTTGTACCATTTCCATTCTGGAATAGCTAAAGGTTGAAGGGTGCCAGCAGGCCGTGGATGCTCTGCTTTGACTCGGCGACAAACGTCGCAGTTAGCAATGAATTGAGCGATTTATCTCTTCATCCTAGTCCACCAGAACCTCTGGCGTAGGTCCTGATACATTTTGGTACTACCGGGATGAATCGTGAGAGGAGATTCATGAGCCTCCTTAAGGATCAGCTGCCGTAGATGTTGGTTCTTGGGAACTACTAAACGGTTCTCGAAGAAGACAACACCTCGATCATCCGTAGAGAAACTTCTAGCCACTCCGCTAGCAATGCTCTCCTGGAGTCGGGGTATACCCTTATCACGCTTCTGGGCGGTTATGATTTGATCCATAAGGGTAGGTTTCGCCACCAAGGTGGAAAGGAATCCTCGAGGAACAATGTGAAGGTTAAGCTTTCAAAATTCCTCATGGAGAAGTGGTTGCCCTTGTTGTAACATCAAGTTGTTACAATAAGACTTACGACTTAGTGCGTCAGCCATGACATTGGCCTTCCCAGTGGTGTAAGTGATTCCTAAGTCGTAATCTGAGCAACTCAACCCAACGTCTTTGCCTGAGATTCAAATCCGGTTGGGTGAAGATATATTTCAAACTTTGGTGATCAGTGAAGATTTCACAACGATTACCAAGAAGGCAATGTCGCCACATTTTGAGTGCGTGGACTACAGCTGCAAGCTCTAGATCATGTGTAGGATAGTTATCCTCATGTGGACGTAACTGTCGAGATGCGTAAGCGATCACTTGACGATCTTGCATGAGTATGCAACCTAGTCCCAGTCGCGAGGTGTCGCAGTAGATAATAAAGTCCTTGGAAAAGTCTGGTGGTACCAGTACGAGTGCAGATGTCAGGCGTCTTTTCAGTTCCTGAAAGCTGGACTCGCACTGTGGGGTCCACTCAAACTTTTTATCTTTCTTGAGGAGTTCAGTTAGAGGTTTAGCAACCTTGGAGAAATTCTCGACGAAGCGTCGGCAATAGCTCGCTAAGCCAAGAAAACTCCTAACTTGCTTGACCGATTCAGGGGGAGTCCAATCAAGGACGGCTTGAACTCGCTCGGGATTGACGGCAATACCCTTACCAGAGATCACATGGCCTAGATAGGTCACTTCCGGCAACCAGAATTCACATTTAGAGAATTTGGCATAAAGGCGGTGCTCTCGAAGTTTCGTCAATACCAGCCTTAGATGCTCGGCATGATCTTTCTTGTTCTTGGAGTAGATGAGTATATCATCGAGGTATACCACGACGAATTTATCCAAATACTCCATGAATATAGAATTCATTAGTTGGGAGAAAGTGGCTGGGGCATTGGTTAACCCGAAGGACATGACGGTGTATTCGTATTGGCCATAACGAGTAACAAAGGCCGTCTTGGGAATGTCCCCGTTCTTGATTTTGATTTGATGGTAGCCCAACCTCAAATCCATTTTGGAAAAGATTGAGGATCCAACGAGCTGATCATACAGGTCGTTGATCCTGGGGAGCGGATACTTGTTCTTTATGGTGACCAGATTAACAGGTCGGTAATCTACAACCATCCGTTCCGTTCCATCCTTCTTCTTGACGAAGAGGACGGGACAAGCCCAAGGGGAAGAACTAGGACGGATGAAACCCTTTTTCAAGGACTCATCGAGTTGTTTCTTAAGCTCAGCTAATTCTAGGGGTGCCATCTTATAAGGTCTCCTAGAGATTGGGATAGTTCCTGGAATAAGATCTATCACGAACTCGACATCTCTGTCAGGTGGAACACCTGGCAGTTCTTCTGGAAAAACATCCGGAAAGTCACGGACTACCGGAATATCTTCGAGTTCTGGTAGAGAGCTGGCATTAAAAGAGTAGAGATGACGCTCAGCCATTCGGGTCAAGACATTGACTATCTTGTCGGATGGGTGTGTAAGTTGAACGGTCCTAGTGTAGCAATCAATCTTGGCGTAATGAGCTGTCATCCAGTCCATACCCAAAATGATGTTTATGTCCGAGGACTTGAGAGCGATTAGTGATGCAAGGAAAACAAGTCTATCGACAAGAATTTCATTTCCATGGCTTACCCTAGAGGTTTGCCACTTTGAACCTTGAGTTTGAATAACCATGGAAGTGGGCATGTCACAAAAAGTCATGTTGTGCATTCGAGCATAGCTCTCAGATATGAACGAATGAGATGCTCCAGTATCAAAAAGAACAGATGTCTGATGGTAGTTAATGAGAAGCGTACCAAGGACGACGTTAGGATCCTCATAAGCTTCCTCAGCAGAGACATAGTTGACATGACCACGTGCAGTGGGGATTGGCTTGACATAGTTCACCTTGCCTGTTGGCTTACCACGGCCAACGGGCTTTCCTGGCTGGTTCTGAGGACACTCACGCATGTAGTGCCCCTGTTCTCCACACTTGAAGCATGACACAGTGCCAGTGCGTGGAGCAAAGTTCGTAGGTGGTCCTCCATAAGTCTTGGTAGGTGCATATTGTTGAGTTGGGCGAGGCGCCTCATAGGATGGCCTCGGTGTGTACTTGGGTGGCAGAGCAGTGTTAGGAACCCACACACGGCGCTTGTGAGAGCCAGAGCCGGATGAGGAACCAAAGTCACGAGGATGCTTGCGTGTGGCTTCGAAATCAATCTGGCATGTCTCAGCACTGATAGCTTTGTTCACCAACTTCTGGAAGGAGGTGCACTCGTGCAGACGTAGATCTCGGCGAAGTTTAGGGCTGAGTCCCTTGCGGAACCTCGCCTGCTTCTTGGCATCGGTGGATACTTCCTCGGGTGCATAGCGTGCCAAGTTGCCAAACTCGCGACTATAGCCATCCACGGTTAACCAGCCCTGGGTGAAATTGCAGAATTCCTCCCGCTTGCGATCCATGAGACCTTCCGGGATGTGATGTTCACGGAGTGCCTCACTAAACTCAGCCCAAGTAGTGATTTGGCAAGCGGGACGCATAGCCTCAAAGTTTTCCCACCATAGACTGGCAGGGCCCTCAAGATGGTAGGCGGCATAGATAACCTTGTCAGCTTCGGCCACACGGGCAGAGTGTAGCTTGTGGGTGATACTACGAAGCCAGTCATCCGCATCCAGAGGTTCAGTGGAATGATGGAACTTAGGTGGGCACATCTTGATAAAGTCATTGATTGACACCGCGTCATTCCTCTGACGGAACCTAGTGTTCTGCTCTATGCGTTCCAGCTGACGATTGGTCTCTCTCTTGTTCCGTTCTGCCTCGAGCATAACTTCAGCCAAGGAGGGTGGCTGGGGCAGATTCTCATCTCTAGCCCCACTAGCCTCACCCTGCTCCTGAGCAGCAGGAATGCTGCGAGTGTTGACCATCCTAGGAAAACAAAACAACGGTTTAGACAAGGATGGCAAAAACTGGACATAGGAGTGCAGAATGTAATGGATGACACGGAATGCAGAGATGTTCATCCGTACGACATGGTAATATAGAAACTGCCATATATACACCAGTGGTCATACACACCATACATAGTTTAGTACAAGCCAAGGCTAAAGTACAACTGCGGTGAAAGACGATACATCTCATCAGAGGCATTCCAAGCTCCTATACATTATTTAACTACACCTCCGGAACTCAGTACAAACTAAGTCATATTCCACAAGACGCGCAGGACTGTGGAAATACAACTACTACGATACTACTACTGCCACGGTCTAGCTCAGACATACCCGTAGTAATCTTCGTAAAGATTACCACTGTAGCCTGGAAGTGGAACAGATGGATCTTGAAACTCTCGAGCACTCGAAGGCTGTGGACCATAGGGACATGGATGTGGCCTCGGGCCTGATGCTGGTGGTAACCGACGCCCACGTGGAGGTGTAATACCCCCAATGTCACGCCAATCCATACGATCAGGCAGACGAGTCCGCACGGGGTACAAATCCCGCATATCCAGATATCCGGCGTGCACAACAGGTGCAAGCCGTGTCAAAGTAGTCCAGTGGGCGGCTCGAGTGTTATACAGCTCCATCCGGAGGGTACGGACCTCACGGTCCCTATCCTCCAGCATCTGGACAGTAGTCTGAAGCAGTGGCTCCTCATGAGCAGCATCAGTATACAGACCAGTGTAGTAGCCTTCCTCTCCAGGAAGTGAGGCTGGCATGTAACAGAACTCAATGTTCAGTAGCAGGGCATGCCTAGCCCGGATGATGGTCATCATCGAATAAGCGGCATCCTGCACTGCCATCTCGATAGTAACCCCGAGTCCATAAGACCAATGGATGGGGTCGTTAGCTCCGGGATATGAGGGGTATATCCGGACTGTGCAGAAATACTGACTCTGATTGAAATCCCGGTACTATTCCTCCACGGTGTACTCAGGATACCAGCGGTAACCGGTCTCAGTCAACACACGGACTAGCATGGCCGTGTGACCGGGCACATTAATGCACCGAGTCAAACGAACCACTTGGTGAGGTGTGCGGCCAGACATCTCAAACACGAAGTAATGCAAAGGCATTAGAATTTCTGGAAGAAATCGGGCAGCATAACAATTGTAAATGCTCAAAAAGGATTTTGAGACATCATACAAATGATAGCATAGCCACTCAAAAATATCATATCAAGGTTCCGGGTCCAACTAATCATCATACTAAAAGGGTAGAAACTGAACTGAGGATTAGAACCAACAATCCTAAGAGTCTACGGATTATTAACACGTGAACCTAGTAAGGATGAGAGGCCTAGTCCTAAACCCCCGTAGAAAGAATAGGGTGACTCAGATCAAAAGGGCATAAGGTAAAGAAGTAATAAGAGCCTTACGTTCCCTTCCACAATCAATTCTCCTACATATAACTAAGAATTTTTCTAGACTCAACATCGACCAGTTTGGCTTGAGAAACCTACAGGCAGTCCGGCTCTGATGCCAACACTGTCAGGACCCCGATCCTAAGTCACACCGATCTAGCTTGTAACACGTCATATCACTTTGCGGCCTCATGCACGGTATCCCCACGGGTGCCACCTTACCTGGCCCGGGACCGTTTGCGCATTTTGGCACACGTATATGACAGTGTCGCTAGCATTCACATGACAGAGAACCCGGGCCGACATGGCTAGTTATAAACCAAAAGTGGCACTAAATTACAGAGACATGCATCCATGACCCAGCAACGAACGTGTCGGTCATCAACGTATGAACCCAAGTCGTAGCAAGCTACATGGACTTAAAGGAACAACGCGTGACATTTCCCCTAAGGGACAGACACAGGAACGAAGAAGGACACATGCCGGTCAGCCTACGTGTTCCGAGCAGTAGCAAGCTACCAAGGCTCATTGGGAGCACTAGGAGGCATTTCCCTGTAAGATAGGCTACCAAAGGGAAACAACTAGGTGTCGGATCCCACACATACCAAGCATTTCAATCATACACACAATATGCTCAATATGTGCAAATACAACATTGCATCACAACAGAACTCTATGACTCAAAGTACTTTATTTAAGAGGCTCCAAAGAGCCATACATAACATATCCATACAGGTAGGGGTCACAAGACCCAACACTCAAGTCATACAGTCATACAAGCACAAGCGGAAGCTAACATGTCTGAGTACAGACAACTTGGAAAATAAAACAGGCTTGGTGTAGCCTGACTATCTACAAGGCCCTTCACAAGCTCAGGATCTCCGTCTGGGTAGCAAGCTACTCGTCGACGTCAACATCTATGTAGAATCCATCAGAAGGGGCAGGGTTCTCCTCTGCAACAGTTATTAAGCAAACATGAGTACAAAGGTACTCAGCAAGTCTTACAACAGAACCTATCATACATGCAACATTATCAACAGAGGTAGTGGAGTTCATAGCAGGAAGCCAGCTTTGACTCTTGGCTAACCTATACTACGACCCTCAACAGATTGCAAGATAATACTACGTACACGAGTCCTCTACTCACCACAACAATACACCACTGAGGATCCTCTTCTGTCATCCTATGGAAGGGCCATCCACGGCACTCACACTTGTCTTGAGGCTTTTAGTAGTATCCATCAACTTGTCTATGAACTGTAAGAGTAACCAAGTAGTCCGTACCGCGAACAACGGCTATTCGAATAGATTGGTAAACCTGCAGGGGTGTACTTCTTCACACATGTTTTCACCACTTAGCGTCTGCACACGACATGTGCTTGGCAGACTTCAAGCGAAAGCCGACATGGGTGTAGACCACGACCTAACCAACCACTCAAGTCTCTCGTACAGGTTTATCGCCTATTTTGGTTCCATCCGTGGGGAGATCCGGCCGGGGTGTCGCTCAGGGCCCCAAACGATGTGTACAGGGTTCCCGAGTCACCAAACGGGCGACCGGTACACCGTGCCACGTACCTGTCGCATCACAGCCCACCCCGAGGGTCAGCGCTGCGCACGACCACCAGTAAACTACAAACACCAGAAACTAGTTGCAACTCCTGGACAGAGAACATGGGCAGTCAATAAGTCGAGCGGGGTCATATTTCAGGGCCCAATGTGTGGTAGTAGCTGTAACTTGAACCACACATACAGGTATCAGGTCCTGTGGACAGTTCCAATGAAACAACCCACCATGTACTCCTACATGGCCTTTCATCGATACCTTTACCAAACATGTTCCACACTTCCCTCTCTTTACCGAGTATGATCATTTCACTCTGATCCATCACCCAGATGAACCAAACCTGACACAACTCTAAGCATAGCAGGCAACATAAACAAATAGCATGGTGGATCACACATCACATGGCTCAATCAACTCCTACACATGCTAGTGGGTTTCAACTATTTACTATGGCAATGACAGGTCATGCAAGGGAATAGGGTTCAACTACCGCAGCAAGTAGCAGTTCACACGCTGTTGCCTTAACGCAGTAAAAGAGAGCAGGAGCGGGAAGATGGGTTTGTATTGGAATGATCAATGATTGCTTGCCTGACAGAGTAGTTGTCGGGTACTGCTCTTCGGTTTGATACGCAGAGGTATCCTCGGGAGCTGGACCTAACACGGAGAACACCGGCGATACAATCAATAAGCAAACAAATGCAACAATATGATGCATGCTCATGATATGGCAAGATGCTTGTGTTTTGGGCTAATGCATCTATAAACAGAAGGGTTTGAGCCCATTTGAATCAAAGATTCAAATTGAAACCCAAACTATTATTTATTTAAGTGCATTATCATGTTTTAAAGTGAACAACAAGGTTAACTTGCTCAAACATGCATGAAACAAGTGCCATTGGAAAGATTGGATTTTTCTGATCAATTTTCATATATAAATCTTTTCCATCTGAGCTACTGTTGAATTTATATGATTTTTTGAAGTTTAAAGCATTTTCTAGAATTTCCTGAATTGTTTTTAAATCAAATAATCCCACAAAATCCTTTACTGCGTCAGCATGACATCATGCTGACGTCAGCAGGTCGACAGACCTGGTCCAGGTCAAACCTGACTGGTGGGTCCCGCATGTCAGTGTCTCTGGGGCTAATCCCGGTCAAAACTGGAGTTGACTGGGTTTGACTATGCGGTGGGGCCCACTGTCAGTGGCTGTGGTGGTTAAACTAATCACCATTAGCTCCTAACTAACAAGCCACGTCAGCCCGCCGGAGTTTGGCCGGCGGCGACCATTTCGCATGGCGGTGACATGCCGGAATCTCTGTTCCGACGACCATTTGTCGCGCGGATGGGTTCTATGTGCTCCTGGGGATGCACCGCATCCAACGGTGCCACTGGTTGGTCGAAAAGTCGCCGGAGTTGACGGCGACGAGCTCGTCCGTGGCGGCGCTCGCACGGGGTTGGCCGGAACGGCGTTGTGGTGCACGGGAGGAGGAGTTAGGGGTGGTGTTAGCTTGCTGGTGAGTTACTAATCCTAGTGGCGTGCGCGGCTACGAGGCACAGCGCCTGTGGCCACGGCGGCGAGTTGGCCGGCAGCGGTGGCTTCGGTCAGCAAGGGGGCGGCGGCTACAAGGCGTAATCGAGCCCGGGGAGAGGGGGGGTTCGATGCGTGAGCTCACAGCGGTCGCAGAGGGCGTCGACGTGGGCTTGGAGAAGGTTGGACGACGATGTGCAGGCGGCGGCGATCTCCGGTGCCGAAGGTTGAAGACGACGGCGGGGATGGCGTTGCAGGGCTTCTGGCATCGTGTGCATCGGTGGGGAGCTCCAGGGCGATACGGCGGAGCTGATGGGTGCGTTGGGGAGGTGAGGGGTGGCTTAGGGTGCGGTGGCAGCGATCGGCGGCGACGAGCTCGCTCGGTGGAGCTCGGCGGAGGGGAAAGAGGAGGGAGGAGAGACGGGGAAGAGTGAGAGAGGCGCCAGGGGGTGCGTGGCGTCGCCTAGGGGCGTCCAGTGCGTCGGGGGAGTAGCCAGGCAGGCAGGAGGTGGCTGGCGCGTCGGCGGCGCTCGCCACCGAGCTGCTTCGTGCGCTGGCACGGGGTAGAAGACGGGCTTGCCCCTGGTGGGCTGGGCCATGCTGGGCGAGGCAGGTAAGTGGGCCTCAGGTAAGTCTCTGCTTCCCCTTTTGTTTTATTTACTTACTGTTTCATTTCTTTTGCAACTTTGTTGAATTAATAAAAATGGTAGAACATTTTTATAGCTCATAAAACTAGTCATGCCCACTGTATATAATATGAACAGTTTGGAACATTTTAGTTTATGATTATTTGGGCACATAAAATATTTTATAGCATTTAAATGCCCAAATGCAATTACAATAAGAATTAATCCAGAGACCTTTGGATGTCCTAGAAAATTGTGCACCATTTTTGGCGGAGGTTTAAGACCAAGGCAAAGATGATGAACATTTTTGAAGGGCATTTTGTGTACATTGGAAAAGATTTTATCAAACCCTAGTTGTTAGAAGAGGGGTGCTAGGGTTTCTGTCATTCCCATTTCAAGTTTCTGTGGAAAGTAAACATGATGCACACTCTAGCTAGTCCTAATGCAAGCACTGACTAGGGATGTGACATGTTGGTGTTGCAAACTTTCTCCTGGGCCTGTGCACGGTCTGGGGCAACGAACCCAAGGTTTGTGGCACCAACATAAGCACCCAAGCCTGGCACGGTCGCGCCGTTGGGCGTTGCTGGGGTAGGCTCTAATTAGTGCACAGCTCAAGGCACGGGAGCAGCTTGCCTCCCTAGAGATCTTCTTCATCAACTTGAGCCCAGGCCAGTTTCCGCATCTCCGCGCATCGCGTAACACCAATCTTGGTGGGGTCATTCCTTGTAATGGCCCATGAATGACTTTAACACACGGGGGATTAAGTGCCAATTCACTCTTCCCACCATGCCCTTATCCTTAGCCACGTATGTTGCATGCATTGAGTGGGGTAGGTAACAGAGGTGCGCGGTGTGGATGAGCATTAAAGCAGGGGCCCGGGCTTCTCGAATTGGAGGAAAAGGGCGGTGGTTACCCGCCGGGGAATCAGCCTCCACCCCCAGCTTGCCTATAAAAGGAGGAGTGGAGGCACTCATACATACTCCTCTCTTCCTCTTGCTCCTTGCTCTTCGGCTTATGAAGAAGAATCGAGCCTGGGCCAGGCCCCGAGAAGTAGCTTGTGGCTGTCAATCTCGAATGCTTGTGTTGAAGCTTGGGGAGCGAGTCTGGTCCAAAATATGGGGAGATGTCGTGGCCGGGGCGCTCAGGACATGGGGGGTGCTGAGTGCCGCCAGGGTGGCAGAGCGCTTGCCTCCTTCGCCTAGGTCAGTTGATTGACGAGGGGTGTCGGCTTCCGCCATGAATCGTCGATGCCCGTCGCCTCGGCGACAGGGTCTCTGGGGTTTCAGGTGCCATCTTGGGGTGCAGTGCTCGGGGCCATGGACATCCCCAGCTCTTCTCCTTCCAGCGGAGCCGGGGCTGACGCTGAAGATGGTGGCACCTTCCTGCCCGCCGAGGGGGGTGGTGGCGTGCCGTGTTCGTTACGGGTGACGTCGCTACCGTTTGCTGCTTCTCCGGGAGAGGTGGCGGGTCATGCCCGCCACCTTGCGCAGCTCCTGAGTGCCAGCCACCTGCTGGCCATAGCGGGCGCTCGGCCTTCGACGCGCCCCTCCTGGGTGGCGGTGGCAGGAAGATGGTGAGGGAGGGCGGAGGAGATGGGAGGCAGACCATCAGGTCAGAATACAAAAACACTGGAGTCATCGTCCCACCCTGGCGGTCCGCTATTTCATCTTCCATCCCTCCCCTCTTCCTTGGTGCTTCCTCCTTTCTTCAGTGGTCTACCGACAGGATTCCCGGCAAGCCTCCTCGTGGCTTCCAACTTTGTTCGCCCTGCCGCATCCTGCTAGTCCCGGTGGCGGTGATTGGGGAGCTATTCACGCTGCTCCCTTCATCACCTCCTTTTCTCAGACGCTCCTTATGTCCCCTTCCCATCTTACTGCAATACCTAGGAAAGAGGAGCGTAGAAGGGGATTACGGGGTACTTATCTTTTTTCAATCTTAAACATGTAGGTACTTGCCAAACTTTAATTCAAATAAATTTAATCTCTTTTATCCATGCTCGTGTTCTGTAAGATTTGTACTTGTTGACCAGCATGTTAATGAAAAAGATAAACCTTGTCGGGGACTCGTGCATGTAACGTGTCCATGTAGAGGTAGGATGCCCCTATACTTCCAAGTAAACGAGTTTCCCCCGGCAGGCTACCTTGCCGGTACCCTCAATCTTGCCGCCGCAAAACCAAGCTTGTCGGGCGTAAGACGTGAAGAGGGACTAGCCCCCCGCCAATCATTTTTCAACAAAGGCCACTGCGACCATCCTGACCGAAACAGTGTTCTGGTCGAAGGATGGGAGCACAATGGCTCTAGATCAAATTAAGAATGGAATGAAAACAAAGGAGAAAGAACAACATCTTCTAGCACAAATGAATTGAAAGCATCCTTGCGAAGAAGGGATGAATAGAGTTGTTGGAGGTGAAATTATACCACAACCAATTGATTGAATAGCTGAGAATGAAGAAATGCAAAACTCCACTTCAAAAGTATACGAAGAATTATGTGCACCTCGAGACGCAAAAAGAATAATGCTTGAGCTTCTCCACAAGAATTTTATGAACACTTGAAGAACGAATTAAATCATGATGAAACACCATGAAGAACTCAAGTAACCAAAGTATGATGAGTTCGAAATAGAGGATGAAAAGAATAAGATTAAATCCTTGCGATGATTTAGATAGAGCTCCCATGAGATAGTCGATAACACTTTGCACTCCAGAAAATAAAAAATGAAAGCACTCGGGACTAGAATTTATTCATCATGAACAAACTCCGAAGGAAGGGATCACTCAACTTGATGAAAGAAGAATAAGAATTATGTTATTCTTACCCTCCATCAATTAAATTGATGAGAAGCAATGGATTTGCATATCACTTATTCCCGTTGAAAAAGGATTGATGTAGCACAAACTTGAGAAAGTCTTCACGAACCACCGGTAGGATTGGAAAGAACAAATGAATTGATATGATAACAAAGAAAAGGAATTCTAAGCGAACCATCGTAAGAATTTGAAAATGAGCGAAGAAAAGAGAAGAAATCGCCAGAAAGAATTAGAATAGGAACAAAGAGAAAGAACAGAGAGATCGTGAATGGAATGAATAATACTTGAGCGAAGCACCAGAAGAATATGGAGACGAATGAGAGGCATCAATTAAGAATAGTTGGAGGACGAAGTTGAAAATTGAGAATGAAGAAATCTTCTGAAATGATGGCCTTCGGAGGATCACAACAGAAGAATTCATGAAATACTTTGGATGTGTAACAAAAGAATTTGTCACGACCAGAATAATTTGACGGGATAGCATTGAGCTTGAACAACGAATAGTTGAGAGAACGGACAAGATTTGGAGGAAAAACTCTTCTTCAGTCTTCAAATGTTGACAATGACGACAAGAAACACCACCAAAATTGTTGAGATACTCTGGAAGAATGAAAAGAGGAATGATTGAACCGAATCATGAAAGAATTTGAAAGCGATCTTGGAGAAGGCATATGACTGATGAACTACATACTTACGTCACACTTTGAAAAGAATTTGAGAATCACTCCGGAAAAATTAGAAGAGTCAGGTAAGATCCTGGGAAAGACTTGTGGGTTAGGGCGCACTGAAAAGAAAACACCATTAGCAAGGATAGTTTGAATGAGAAATGATGCACCGGAATGACTGAAAGACTAGAATGAGGTGACAACCTCGAATTAATTTTAACGCAAACACGAATCTTCTGAGATGTCTGCGGCACTCCGGAACGGTTAAATGGCGAGAGGCGAACGAGCATGGGGAAACTATTTGAGCCAAGGAAAGAATATAAACAACACTGAATACATGAATTGCATCCACCAGAGAAGAAAACGAGAAGGAAGAATGTCGAAGGAGACGACAATTCACCAGTTGAAATAATTGAGGAAAATATGCTAAGGCTTTGCACGAGTAGGATGGATACTTGATTAAGGACTCCGGCTCTAAGAAGAAAAAGGGTGAGCGGGTCGGAAAACAAAAGACAACTTTGGACGACATTGTCTCCCCGTCCGAGAAAGAACTAAGGATTGATCTTGCGAAAGGCAAAGGGGGTCGAATCATTTGAAGAGCGAGCACCGGATGAAAAAAGCTAACATCACAACGATTAGAAACTAACTGCATGACCCTAAAGAAAATTATAAGGGGAATAGGAGTAATTCAAAACACCTACGTCAGGATTCCTCAACAAAGCGACGAAGGGGGTGAGGAGTAAAAAGAGTTCCTACTCTCTGATATAACTAGACTCCGAAAATAGATTTCTGCTAGACTTGACAACGGCCAAACTACGATCTATCAAGGGGGGTCCTATGGTCGGTCGAGGCTCTGATACCAACTTGTCACGCCCAAGATGTGATTCTATCCCGATCATGTGATAACCTCGTGATTGGGGCACAACTGTATTTCGGGCGCTTAGAAAGATGGATGCCATTACATCGTACCATTACATAAATAGATGGGGATACATACAAAGGCACACAATTGCCACATGAATACAAAAAACATCATACATAAGTTAGGCATCCGACCAGAGATGAATACACATATGAAAAGCACAAATGACAGCCACCCTACTAGCCTAGGATGTCGACCAGGAACCTATCCCCTGAATGAAGAAGAAGCAGAAGAAGAAGAACTCCAACACAAGTAAACATTGCTCTCACGTTAGATCATCGCATTACCTGTACCTGCAACTGTTGTTGTAGTATCTGTGAACTACGAGGACTCAACAATCCCATTACCATGGGTAACAAGACTAGCAAAGCTTAATGGGTATGGAAAGGATAAGTGGGGTGAGGTTGCAGCAAGCAACTAAGCATTTCTATGGTGGCTAACTTACGATTACAAGAGAAAGATGAGAAGCTACGCATACGGTCGCAAACTAGTAATGATCACTAAGTGATCCTGAACTAATTACGGGTCAAACATAACTCCACCATGTTCTATTCCCAAACTCACTTGAAAAGAGACGGTCACGGTTACCCACGCAGTTGGTGTATTTTATTTCAGATTTAGTGTCAAGTTCTCTACAAACGGATATTATCAATTTCCAATCTGCCACATAACCGCAGGCACGGCTTTCGAAAGATCAAACCCTGCAGGAGTGTCCCAACTTAGTCCATCACAAACTCTCACGACCAGCAGAGGTAAAACCTCCATCTTGGGGACAACCCGATCAGACTCGGAATCCCTATGCACAAGACATTTCGACAATGGTAAAACAAGTTGTCGGTGTCAAAACCAACAGATCTCGGGTAGGGGGTCCCGAACTGTGCATCTAAGGATCGAAGGTAATAGGAAGCAGGGGACACTTTGTTTACCCAGGTTCGGGCCCTCTTGGTGGAGCTCATACCCTACTTCCCGCTAGATAGACTTTGATGAGTATAGGGGTTATAAGAGTTTATCTACCTCGAGATCGAGATGACTAAACCCTAGATGTCTAGTCTGTATGATTATGAATGCCTCTACAAACTAAACCCTCCGGTTTATATAGACGCCAGAGGGGGCTAGGGTTGTACAAAGTCGGTTTACAGAGGAAGTAATCTTCATATCCACACACTTAGCTTGCCTTCTACATCCAGGAGAGTTCCATCCAGACATGGGAGAAAGTCTTCTGTCTTGTATCTTCACGGCCCAACAGTTCGGCCCACGTCACATAGCCCGAACGCCCGAGGACCCCATAATCCAGGACTCCCTGAGTAGCCCCCGAACCAGGCCTCAATGACGATGTGCCCCGCGCGCAGATTTTCTTCGACATTGCAAGGCAGGTTCCTCCTCCGAATACTTCAAAGTGCCTGAATTGAAGGGCTATATTCGGCCCTTATGTCTTTGGTCTTGGCAAGGCGACTTCTTCGAACAACTCGGTATTCAAATTAAATGTCATGCCCTTCGGCTTCTGTGCTTCCGTCGCCTCAGCTTACACGTGGCAAACGAATACGAAGGGTCCAAACACTTTTATAGATAACCCCTTGACAGCGTACGGAAGATGTTTATTTAAGTAGATTACATCTCAGATGTCATTCCACACTCGAAAAGATCCTTCGAGCTTGCCTCAAGAAACAACGTAGCCATGCCTAGCGCACCTAATTCTTCCTCCCTCCCCCACGGCCCTCAAAAACGAGATTGGGAGAGCTGCTCCGTATCTCAGGCCCAACTGTCCAAGCTCCAGGCGCAGGGCTATCTTCCCCCTGAGGATCTAGTCCCCGTTCGGACGAGATTAACTTCTTTTACTGGCAAAGCCTTGGCGGAGAATTTTCCGAACCCTTCAGAGGGAGAGCGGGTGTGCTTTGTTTCCTTTCTATTAAGAGCCGTGGGATTTCCAATCCATCCCTTCCTCCGAGATCTCCTGGAGTATTATGGCCTCCAACTGCACAATCTCACGGCGGGCTCCATCTTGCATATCACGGGCTTCGTCGCTCTCTGCGAGTTGTTCCTAGGCTGCGAGGCCCATTTCGAGCTATGGAAGAAACTCTTCTACCTCGTCCCTCGCTCCCAAAAGGGATCCATATTCGAGGTGGGTGGTACCGAAGTATGGCGAATAGCCGGGACAGGATACCTATCCGCTACTCCGAAGAAGGCATCCGAAGAGTGGCCCTTGGAGTGGTTTTATGTTGAAGACGTCGTCCTCTTGGACCCCACCCGATGAGGCCTTCCCGAGTTTTCTAATGCTCCGTTAAATAAGCGCCACAACTGGCATCCCCGAAGCCTCAAGAAGGTTGATAGCGCAGAGGTTAAGATACTAATGGACAAGATAAAAGTCCTTTCCCAATCCGGACTGTCCATGGTCGAGGTTATGGCGATTTCCATAACGTGGGGTGTTCAGCCACTCCAATCTAGGGGACTTCCCATGTGGAATTATAACGGGGAGGATGATCCATCCCGCTGCGGTTGCAAGGGTCCGGACAACTTTGCCGCCCTGTCCGCCATGTTGGCCGATCATTATAAAGGGGAGAATGAGTAATTCACTCGCCTCAAGTGCGGAGAGGGTTTTTCCATGTACAACCCTCCTAGCTGGGTAAGCTTTTAATCCAGAACCTTTCTCAATCCTCTTCCTGAGTTGCAACCTGTTGGATTAAACCCGGCCATTTTTAATAGGAATGGAGGAAGGCCATTGCGGGAATCCACAGTCTCGCTCCGCAACCGGAGGACCATATTCGGGACCTAGATCCCGGTTTTGAAGAGGATCTGGATATATTCGGGGAGCTCAAGGAGGGGGTTTTCTATCAGGCTAGCTACGATGACACATAGGTGGCCATTGTGGCCGATTACCCCGGCCTTCTCCCCTCTTCCCATGTAAGTGCCCAAGCAGCATCTCCTCCAAAAGAGTTTTTCCATCGCGCCTCGCCCATTGCACTGTCTCATGCCTCAAAGGGGCGGTGCTCGTCTCGTCATGCCACATCAGGATTGTTCCTTAGGAAGGGGACGTCAACACAAGGCGGGCCTTTGAAAAGAAAAGCGGACAGTGACACATCCCAGCCTCTACCTTCATTGAAAAGGTAAGGTTTTCAATATGCCCTATGGCAAAGATATCAAACTATGACATTTTTCTACTATGCCATAATTCTGGAAGAGTGTCCACAGGATTATATCCGGAGACCCAGCCGGACACGCGTCCGTGACCCCGGACCCTACCTCCATGGCTAGAGCCAGTACGGGTCCAATGCGGGATTGTCCTTTCTCCGACGATTTGGATAATGTATCCGTCACCAACTCCGAAGTGGAGAGGGCAATGAACCATCGACGCCGAAGAGCAGTTATGCGCGGTCCCTCCTGTAAGGGCATATTTAGCCAAATGGTGTTTTGGTGATTGATGACAATGCGTTTGCGGTCTAATCATGTGTTCTAAGCTCTTTCAGATATATCTCACATAGGCACAAGATGATTAGATGCCCCTCGGAATCTATGGAAGACGGTGTTTCCTTTTGCTTATTTTTCGGTGGATCTGAGTAATAGGAAAGCCGTACTATTAAGAGGGGATCCGCTTTGGTAAGGTTTGGGTGGAATCAACACGTACACTTCATTATTGCACCCACCATTCCTTCCCACCGCAATGGAGTTCTTCTTTCCCATCTTCTCTAGTTTTCCTGGCTCCCGCGGTAGTACCGCGGGTCCTAGCGGTAGTACCGCCTGTGTGCCTCAAGCGGTAGTACCGCCCCACTAAGCAGTAGTACCACTTGGTGCACACTGCAGTAGTACCGTTGTTGATCCGTGCTACCATCGCCTCGACTCGCGAGCGCGTTTTCGTGTCGAGTTTTGCGGTGCTAGGTGCGGTAGTAGGGGCGGTAGTACCGCTCCCAGCGGTAGTACCGCCCTGAGACCGCGGTAGTACCATACTGGATCCCTGCCCCCCTGGCGCGGCAGTACCGCTTGACGGGAAATGGTAGTACCGCTCTATAAGTGGTAGTACTGCTCACTCAAGCGGTAGTACCGCTCTGTGCGGGGCTGAGTGGGGGGATAACGTTTGGATTGTTCCCCCCACTATATAAAGGCTTCTTCTTCCTCCTCATTGACTTACCTCTTCCCCCACATACTCCATTGTTGCTCCAAGCTCCATTTTCACCCGATCTCTCTCCCTAGCCAGTCAAACTTGTTGATTTGCTCGGGATTGCTTGAGAAGGCATCGATCTACACTTCCACCAAGAGATATTTGATTCCCCCCACTAATCCCTAGCGGATCTTGTTACTCTTGGGTGTTTGAGCACCCTAGACGGTTGAGGTCACCTCGAAGCCATATTCCATTGTGGTGAAGCTTCGTGGTATCGTTGGGAGCCTCCAATTTAGTTGTGGAGATAGCCCCAACCTTGTTTGTAAAGGTTCGGTTGCCGCCTTCAAGGCCACCACTAGTGGAATCACGGCACCTTGCATCGTGTGAGGGCGTGAGGAGAATACGGTGGCCCTAGTGGCTTCTTGGGGAGCATTGTGCCTCCACACCGCTCCAACGGAGACGTACTTCCCCTCAAAGGGAAAGAACTTCGGCAACACTTCCTCGGCTTCATCGTTTCCACTTGTGGTTATTTCTTTCCTTTACTTGTGCAAGCTTTACTTGTTTATCTCTTATAGCTTGCTTGTGAGGTTGTTATCTTTACTTCCTATTAGCTGTCATCTTAATAGCATTTCTAGACAACTTACTTTGACGCTTAATTTAAAGTGGTTAAGAAAATCTAAAAATTGTTAGTTGCCTATTCACCCCCCCCCCCTCTAGTCAACCATATCGATCCTTTCAATTGGTATCAGAGCCTCGTCTCTTTTTAAGGACTTTACCGTCCAAAGAGTATGGTTGACAACGTAGTCGAGACGGAGGACCATTCCGGTGGAACTCCGTGCTTGCCTACGTCCGATGGGGGAGCCTCGGTCTCTCGTGAGGAGTTCAATGTGGCTATGACCACATTGAAAGAGTCACTAGCGACCAAGGTCAAAGTCATGTTTAAAGATTTGCTTGAGGGGCTTAAATTATCCACCGCACCGTTGGAAGTGCTTCGTCCCGCTACCAATGTGTCGGAGGCTAATCCCGACAAGGGAGAAGCTAGTAGTGAACAAGCCCCTGTTACTAAGAATGGGAGTGGGATCTTGCCCACTCCGCTCCTCCTACTCACTATGGAGGACCCGTTCCTACACCGCATTTAAATTCCGTTGGGCCTCCTCCCAAGTTTATAAAAAATTCTAATTTTGTTACTTGGGTGTTTCGTTTCAAACGTCATATAAATCATTGCTCTACTAATATTTGGAGAATCATTGAGCAAGGTTTTTATCCGCGTGATCCCGACAACATGACTCCAAGAGAAACTGCGGATCGTCAATTCAACGAGTCCGCTCTTTGCATTCTTCAAGATGCTATTCCTCCAGAAGACATTGCACATCTTCGACCCTTCACTGTGGCCAAGGAAGCTTGGGAGCATGTTGGCACTATGTACACGGGAAGCACTAGCATTCAACGCTCTAACTATGAAGTTGTGCAAGATGAAGCCGATGAGTTTGCTATGATCGAAGAAGAAGATCCTCGTGAACTTTATCGGAGATTAACCACCCTTGCGGTCTGTCTTCGAGATCATGGCAGTAAGGACACGGATGACAATTGGATCAAGCGCAAGTTCCTCAAGGCCATGATGCCCTATCATAAGGCCATGTCCTCTGTCATCCGTCAGAGACCGGACTTCCACCACTTGTCATCAAATGAAGTGTTGCATGAGTTCGTTGCCATGAGGATCTTGGACATGACCGCCGACAATGCGGTCTTAAGAGCTCAACGATCGAAGAAGCCTAACCTCGCCCTGAAGGCCAAGGCTTGTATGGAAGAAGAGGAGGTGGAGGATGATGATGAGTGTAACCCCGAGGACACCAAATATGCCTATCATGAGCACATGGCTCTTGCTTCAAGGCAATTTTGGGGCAACAAGAAGAACACAAGACCCAACTTCAACAGGAACAACTCAAGTGGGAACAAGGGCAAGCAACGAGTGAGGACATGCTTCAACTGTGGAAATGTAAGCCACTTCGTTGCGGATTGCCCATATGAGAAAAGAGAAGACTTTGGAGGCAAGCTTATCCGGAAGGACAAGTCAAAGTCTTATCCCAACAAGAACAACTTCAACAAGAAGACTCCTCCTAAAGGGTTGGTGGCCCAAGAAGGATATATTGAGGATGATGATAATGATGAAGCTGATGAGATGGTCACCATGGCCACAATTGCTATTGCTACTACTCCGCACTCATCTCTCTCCGACTCACCGAATGAGAACATCACCGCCAAGTGTCTCATGGCCAAGGCCACCAACAAGGTAACCCCAAACATCAATACTACTATCACTTCTAATCCTTCATTGACGGATTGTATTGATGAGAGTGAGGGAACTAAGGAGGGAGCGAATGAATTTGAGTTGTTCATGAACAAACTCAAGGGCAAACCCAAGAAGCATTTTGTTGCTCTCTTGGAACAACTCGGTGAGGCCAATGACATGATCGAGGCTCACGACGAAACCATTACTAAAATGGAAGGACATAGTCGAGACTATGCCAATGAGATATCGGATCTCTCTAACGCCCTAGAGGAAGAGCGTGGTCTTCGTTTGGCTCTTGAGAAGTCACACAACGATGATCATGCTAAATTAAAGAAAGATCTTGATCATGCTTTAGTTGTCTCTCGTGTGCTTAATTCCGAGAAGGCAAAACTTGAGGTTGACCATGCTAAACTCAAGGAAGGGTTTGTCATACTTGACAAGGCTCACAAGGCCTTGAAAGGTATGCATGCTTCCCTCAAGGAGTCTCATGATCAACTCCAAGTTTCGCTAACCAATGAAAAGGCTATCTTTCCTCGCATGGTATTAATTGATAATGCAAATGCTACTAACCCATGTTGCGAGCATGTGCATCTTATTGAAGAAAATGCCGAGTTGAAGAAGCAACTTGAGAAAGGCCTTGTGACATGTATACAAGGTGAGAAGAACCTCAACAATCTTTTGAGCAATCAAAAGGAGGTTGTGGCAAAGGAAGGAATTGGGCCTGTTCCTAAGCCCAAGAAGAAGAATGACAAGACCAAGCTACCACCCCCTCTCCGACAAACTTTTGTGAAAGAAGGAGAGGGCGCATCAAAGAAGAAGAAAACCGTGAAAGGTGGTGGTGTCAAGAAAAACTCCACCATACCATCAAACATGGCGGCGACTTTAATCCTTCATATGTTTTATGTCGTGCTAGTGATGGTCATGTGTTTGCTAAATTTGTTGGTTCTTCTTATGAGTACATTGAATGGTCCATTTGGGTTCCTAAGACCCTTGTTACTAACCTCAAAGGACCCATCACCAAATGGGTACCTAAATCCAAGCATTGATCTCTTGTAGGAGTTTGCTTCCGGTGGGGGATCATGGTTGCTCGATGGTGGAGCCACAAATCATATGACCAGAAGCAAAGACTTGGTGGTGGACGTGCATCGAGGTTCATCTATGGCCACCAACGTCGAATGGGGTGATGCTTCATCTTCTAAGGTATTGGGGCTTGGCAAGGTGGTTGTCTCTCATGATCTCACGATCGAGAAAGTCATGCTTGTTGAGTCCCTTGCATACAATTTACTTTCTGTTCGCCAACTTGCACTCATGGGCTTTGCTACATTCTTTGATATTGATACAGTGGCCCTCTTGTGGAGCAAGACTTTTAAAGTAGCCTATGTTGGGAATGTCGAGAACGGTCTTTATGTGGTTAACTTCTCGAAGCAACCCATTAAGATTGCGACATGCCTAATGGCTAAAGTTGATGTGGGATGGCTTTGGCATCGCCGTTTGGCCCATGTCAATATGAGATCTTTGCAAAGTCTTCTCAAGGGGGACCATGTCCGTGGACTAACAAATGTTAGCTTTGCCAAAGATCGTGCTTGCAGGGCTTGCATTGAAGGAAATTTACATGAGACAGCTCACCCTCCCACGACTATCATCTATTCAAAAAGACCCCTAGAGCTCCTTCACATGGACCTCTTTGGTCCTCCATCTTTTGATAGTCTTGGGGGTAGAAAGTACTGCTTGGTGATTATGGATGATTACTCAAGATACATAGGGGTATACTTCTTCAAGAAGAAGAGTGAGACCCAACAAACCGTCATCAACTTTGCAAATGAAGCTCAACGACAACATGAAGCAAAGATTGATGATCAGAAGTGACAACGGCACCGAGTTCAAGAACTACACCTTGGATGAGTTTCTTAGTGATGAGGGGATCAAACATCAATATGCAGCTCCCTATACCCCTCAACAAAACGGTGTAGCGGAGAGAAAGAACCGGACTCTGATGGATGCGGCAAGAACCATGATGGCGGAATTCAAATCTCCATACAACTTTTCGGCCGAAGCCATCAACACCGCTTGCCATGCATCAAATCGACTCTATCTCCGCAAAGGCTTGAACAAAACTCCATATGAGATTCTTACCGATAACAAGCCCAATCTCAAGTACTTCCGGGTGTTCGGGTGTAAGTGTTTCATCCTCAAGAAAGGTGTTCGTTTGTCTAAATTTGAATCTAGAGCTCATGAGGGCATATTTGTTGGTTATGCTGCAAACTCTCCTGCTTATTGTGTCCTCAACAAGTCCAATGGACTCATTGAGGAGTCGAGTAACGTAGAGTTTGATGAATATAATGGCTCCCAAGTGGAGCAAAGTGGTACTTGTGATGTAGGTGATGAAATTCCTCCTCAAGCCATAAGAAGAATGGGTGTAGGATATATCCTACCCATTGAGGAACCCCTTGTGGCCGACGGAGAAGGACAATGTTCTACTCAAGTGGAACCATCACCAACCCAAGACCCACACGCTTCCGAAGAACAAAGTGAAGGCCCTCAACCGGACGAACAAGGCCAAGTGCAAGATCAATCACATGATGGTGGGGAGCCACCAAATGATGCACAAGGCCAAGTTCTGTCCTCCGAGCAAGATCAAGGTCAAGAGGAAGCTCAAGATCAAGATCTAGCTCCTGACGACGCTCAAGATGATCAACTCAATGCTCCTCAGTGACCTCTTGAAGAGCAATTGGAGCATCGTGCTGCAAAAGTTGCCTCCAGGCTTGCTTCCAGAGAACATCACATGGAGAACATTCTAGGAAGCATCAAAAGAGGGGTAAGCACGCGTAGACAATTAGCAAACTATTGTGCTCATCAAGCTTTTGTCTCCTGTGTTGAACCTCAGAAGGTATATGAGGCGCTCGAAGACCCTGATTGGCTCAATGTCATGCATGAAGAACTCCATAACTTCGAGCGCAACAAGGTGTGGCGTCTGGTGCCAAGGCCAAAGGAGAACCATAATTTCATTGGAACCAAGTGGATCTTTAAGAACAAGCAAGATGCTCATGGCATTGTCATCTGCAACAAGGCGCGTCTGGTGGCTCAAGGCTACTCCCAAGTCGAGGGTATCGACTATGGTGAAACCTTTGCCCCCGTTGCTCGCCTTGAATCCATTCGTTTTTTGCTTGCCTATGCTTCCCATGATAACTTTAAATTGCAACAAATGGATGTGAAAAGTGCATTTCTTAATGGTCCTATTAATGAGTTGGTGTATGTTAAACAACCCCCGGGGTTTGAGGATCCTAAGCTCCCCAATCATGTGTACCAACTCGATAAGGCACTCTATGGCCTTAAACAAGCCCCACGTGCGTGGTATGAACATCTTACCGAGTTGTTACAAGATCGTGGGTTTGAAATTGGGAAAATTGACCCCACTCTTTTTACTAAGAAGGTCAAAGGGGAGTTGTTTGTATGCCAACTATATGTTGATGATATTATCTTTGGTTCTCCTAACAAAGCTTTCAATGATGAATTCGCCGCACTCATGACCACACATTTTGAGATGTCCATGATGGGAGAGTTGAAGTACTTCCTTGGGTTTGAGATCAAGCAAAGAAGAGAAGGGATCTTCATCAAACAATCCAAGTATACTCAAGACATGCTCAAGAGGTTCAATCTAAGTGATGTCAAGCCGGCTACTACTCCAATGCCAACCAAGTGTCAACTTGACATTGATCCCAATGGTAAAGCGGTGGATCAAAAGGTATATCGCTCCATGATTGGTTCCTTGATTTACCTTTGTGCATCTAGACCGGATATTATGTTGAGTGTGGGAATCTATGCATGGTTTCAAGCCTCACCTAAGGAAAGTCACTTTGTGGCTGTCAAGCGAATCTTTCGATATTTGGCTCATACCCCAAACTTTGGCTTATGGTACCCAAGAGGAGCAAACTTCAACCTTGTAGGTTTCTCTGATTCTGACTGGGCGGGAGACAAAGTGGATAGGAAGTCCACTTCTGGAGGGTGTCAATTTCTTGGTTGCTCTCTTGTTAGTTGGTCTTCCAAAAAGCAAAGTTGTGTGTCTCTCTCGTCCACTGAAGCCGAGTATGTGGCTGCTGGTAGTTGTTGTGCTCAACTCTTATGGATGAGGCGAACTTTAAAGGATTACGGTGTCACTTGTGACAAAGTGCCTCTTTGGTGTGACAATGAAAGTGCCATCAAGATTTCTCTCAACCCGGTGCAACACTTCAAGACAAAGCATATAGAGATTCGGTATCACTTCATCTGGGATCATATACGGCAAGGAGAGATCGAGCTTCACTATGTCAACACTCATGATAACCTTGCAGATATCTTCACAAAGCCATTGGATGAAGCAAGATTTCGCGACTTAAGGCATGAGCTAGATATCATTGATTTGAGCAATGTGGCTTGAGCACGTGCACACCCCACCATACTCTTCATAGTGTCTTATCTAGATGTAGGCATGGACATAGGAGGAGCATTGTTCTCTCAATGAACTCTCTCTCCCCCCATTATGCAAAAATTGATCAAGTCTTTCATGAACCATCTTTGGTGGTACTAGTGCTTCAAGGAAGAGTTTTGGTCATGGGCCCAAGGTTAAAATCTTCGCGGCGCCATACCTCTAGACTCAAACATAGGTGACTTCGGTCACCGCCCTCTCTTGTAGAGGGGTTTCTTGTCTCCTGCTAGTGAGTGTGTGAGTGGTGTTTTGTTTTTCCCTCCTGGTGTGTTTCTTTTTGAGCTTTGCCTTGAACGTTTGTTGTCGTGGCTTGCTGGGCGGTACTACCGCTGGTGGTGCGCGGTACTACCGCTTATAAGCGGTACTACCGCCCACCAGCGCGGTACTACCGCTGCGGGGCGGTACGTGGGGGTTAAGTCGGGGCAGGGGGAGGTTTCTCTCCCCCATACCCATTCGCTCGCCCCCTCGTTCCTCTCTCTCTCTCTCCAGTAGTTCGTCGCCGCGGGAGGGCTCCGGCGGATCTCCTCCTCCGGGGTGTTCCTCTCCTTTTCCTTCGGTGGAGTCGATCCCCACCTAGTCCTCTTGCCATGGATGCCGGTATTTCCCCCGTTCCTCTTCTCCTCTTGTCTCTTTTTCAGATCTTGTGTTTCAGGGGAAATAGTGTTTGCATCTTTAGATTTTTGGCTAAATCTAGGCTTGAGTAGGATGGAGAAAGCAACTAGACTATCTAGATTAGAGTATGGTAGAAATATTTTTGAATTTGACAGGCCGGTAGTGCCGGATCTGACCACGGTAGTAGGAAACCGATGTTTCCCCGCCTCGAGCGGTACTACCGCTTAACAGATCACGGTACTACCACGGCTTGCCAAGTTCACACATATTTCTTCATTCTTTGATCTTCTTCTGTTGTGTTCATTGGCTTATGCTCGTTCCTTTTGGTTGGTTTGTCGGTTTTTGTGTTTGGTTCCAGGTGATGAACATCCTGAGCATCAGGCTCGCCGTATCAACCCCAATCATGCAACCTCGAAGCGCTACCGCACATCTGAGTCTGCTGGAGGTTCCTCGAGTGCTCCACCTCCACCTCAACAGAAGAAGAGGGCCATGGCAAAGCCAATGGGCAAAACTATGACACAAATGAGTGGCAAGGAGTTCTGGGCAAGGCGTCGCCGCAATCCCTATGAGGTTGATCAAGAACCCAATTTGGTCAACCGTCCGTTCTGGAACCGCTTTCAGTTTGCCGTCTACTTTGATGTGCTCAAGGCTAAGAAGAATCTCTTTGTCAGTGTTCGCTCCATAGACACGGAATACCTGGAGAAGGATCCTGTGTATTTTGGCGATGCTCTTTAGATGTGCACTCAACTTAACATTCTTCAGATCATTCAGTTCAACAAGGACTTTGATGCAGATCTTGTGGCTCAATTCTATGCCATGGTCCATCTAGGGACGGATGAGGACAGAACTCTGACATGGATGACCAATGGCAAATTGTTGTCTGTCAAGGGGAAGGCTTTCATGGAGTTACTTGGGGTGGAAGACCAGGGGCTTGAGACACCGGTTGGCTTTCGTCCTCATTAGAACACTACCTCCACTCACAAGCAAGCTCTCTGGCCCTACTGCACCTGAGACTAAGAAGGTAACCTATGAGTTGTCTACCTATCTGGATATCCTGCACCGCATATTCCGTGAAACTCTCTTTCCTCGGGTTGGGAATCATGATATGGTTCACTCCTATCTTGTGGACATGCTTCTCTTTTGCCAACATCAGTTAGAGAGGAACACTGGTGAGACCCTGGATATATCACATGTGATGTGGTCTGAGCTCTTGTCTGCTATTTCTGAACGCAAGTGTCTGATCTATGGACCTTTCATCATGCTGCCGATTGAGAAGGCTTGGGATCATGTCTATCCCAACGTGTTGCTGGAGCCTGGAGAGTTGGTGTCTCATGATATCAAGCGTCTGAGGTGGAAGGACAACTGGGGCACTCATGCTCCCAAGTCTGGAGGTTCATCCTCCGCTGCTGCTATGGAGGCTGAGGAGGCTGAGGCTGAAGAAGATGATGATGATGACTATGAGCCATCTGGTGCAGAGCCCTCGTGGGCAAAGAACCTCAAGAAGAAGATGAAGAAGTTGTTTTGCATGGAGTCTCATAGTCAGTACATGACTCATGTGGCAGAAAAGAAGGCCAGGGGATGTCACAAGGAACTCATGCGTCAGTTGGGTGCGACTGTGGTCAGTGGCTCTGAGGAGCAGGTTACACAGGAGGAAGAGTGGATCCAGCAGCACTGCCCATGGACAGATTCCGACGCCGAGCAGTTTCAGGTCGACGACGACGAAGCAGATGACCCAGCTGAGATCTGATGTTCGAGACCTTCTCTTGCTATCACCTGGAGCCATAGCTTAGCTCTTTGCCCTTTTGGTGTCTCGATGCCAAAGGGGGAGAGAGTTTAGGGATTTGTGCCTTTGTGTTTCTGTCGCTTGTGTGCTTTCGGTTCTTGTGCTTTGGTTGGTTTTCGTGAGACCTAAGTTCCCGTCATATGGTGTGAGACATATGCTACCCTATCTTATTTATGTATCTGGTACTCTCTAGCATGCATGTTTATCTTACTATTTACTATGCTCTAATATATCTTGCTTAGGTTGTTATTCTCTAAAATATAGGGGGAGTGTTGATCCTAGTATGTGTGCCGTGCAGTCCAAAGCACTTATCTAGATAGCACACATCTAGGGGGAGCCCGTCTATATTTTAGGGGTGTGGATTTTGCATTTACATTATGTCATTATTCCTTTTGTGCAAATCCTGTTTTGTCATCAATCCACCAAAAAGGGGGAGATTGTAAGGGCATATTTAGCCAAATGGTGCTTTGGTGATTGATGACAATGCGTTTGCGGTCTAATCATGTGTTCTAAGCTGTTTCAGATATATCTCACATAGGCACAAGACGATTAGATGCCCCTCGGAATCTATGGAAGACGGTGTTTTCTTTTGCTTATTTCTCGGTGGATCTGAGTAATAGGAAAGCCGTACTATTAAGAGGGGATCCGCTTTGGTAAGGTTTGGGTGGAATCAACATGTACAGTTCATTATTGCACCCACCATTCCTTCCCGCCGCAATGGAGTTCTTCTTTCCCATCTTCTCTAGTTTTCCTGGCTCCAGCGGTAGTACCGCGGGTCCTAGCGGTAGTACCGCCTGTGTGCCTCAAGCGGTAGTACTGCCCCACTAAGCGGTACTACCGCTTGGTGCACATTGTGGTAGTACCGCTGCTGATCCGTGCTACCACCGCCTCGACTCGCGAGTGCGTTTTCGTGTCGAGCTTTGCGGTGCTAGGTGCGGTAGTAGGGGCGGTAGTATCGCTCCCAGCGGTAGTACCGCCCTGAGACCGCGGTAGTACCGCTCTGGGTCCCTGCCCCCCTGGCGCGGCAGTACCGCTTGACGGGAAACGGTAGTACCGCTCTATAAGCGGTAGTACCGCTCGCTCAAGCGGTAGTACCGCTCTGTGCGGGGCTGAGTGGGGGGATAACGGTTGGATTGTTCCCCCCACTATATAAAGGCTTCTTCTTCCTCCTCATTGACTTACCTCTTCCCCCACATACTCCATTGTTGCTCCAAGCTCCATTTTCACCCGATCTCTCTCCCTAGCCAATCAAACTTGTTGATTTGCTCGGGGTTGCTTGAGAAGGCATCGATCTACACTTCCACCAAGAGATATTTGATTCCCCCCACTAATCCCTAGCGGATCTTGTTACTCTTGGGTGTTTGAGCACCCTAGACGGTTGAGGTCACCTCGAAGCCATATTCCATTATGGTGAAGCTTCGTGGTATAGTTGGGAGCCTCCAATTTAGTTGTGGAGATAGCCCCAACCTTGTTTATAAAGGTTCAGTTGCCGCCTTCAAGGGCACCACTAGTGGAATCACAGCACCTTGCATCATGTGAGGGCGTGAGGAGAATACGGTGGCCCTACTGGCTTCTTGGGGAGCATTGTGCCTCCACACCGCTCCAACGGAGACGTACTTCCCCTCAAAGGGAAGGAACTTCGGCAACACTTCCTCGTCTTCATCGTTTCCACTTGTGGTTATTTCTTTCCTTTACTTGTGCAAGCTATACTTGTTTATCTCTTATAGCTTGCTTGTGAGGTTGTTATCTTTACTTCCTATTAGTTGTCATCTTAATAGCATTTCTAGACAACTTACTTTGACGCTTAATTTAAAGTGGTTAAGAAAAGCTAAAAATTGTTAGTTGCCTATTCACCCCCCCCCCCCTCTAGTCAACCATATCGATCCTTTCACCTGCTTTACTGAAGAGGCATTCAATGCCTTCAGCTCGGCGGATGCATATATCCGAGTTGCTCGGGATGAACTTGCTGGAGCCACTTACCAGCTTTCAAAGGACATGCGGGTAAGATTATTTTGTGTAGATTTTAATAACGGTATACCAGTAGCCCCCGAGACTTGAAAATAGTTGAAGCAACTGATTTTAAGGATTGATGTATAATCAGGTTCTCACGGATAAGAACAATATGTTATCCTGGGAGCTAAAACGGTGTCAAAACCAGCTCACTGTCGCTACTGCCGAACTGGAGAAATCCAAGAAGGCCCCGACTGGTAATGTCCCCTTTCATCCGAAAAATATAATCGATTGTCAGTACTATTTATGTGAATAAACGTTTGATTTATTATACAACGTCAGGATCATCGGATCAGCTGGAATAGAAATTAAAGGCCACACTAGCGGATAAAGCGCATGCCAAAAGGCAAGAAGCCGCTAGTGAACATGTACTCACACGGGTTAGGGTTGAGAAGAACAATCTGTAGGATGCCAATACCCAGCTCGACCAGGAGCTAAAAGACGTGCGAGCCTAACTTGTGGACGTCTTAAAATAAAATAGAAGTCTGAGAGGCAGCATATTCAGTATGCCTTTCAACTTATTGTCGTATAGTTTGCTAATGCGAAACCCTGACAAGGTTGTTTCTGCAGACATGTTGACTGGGCGGCCCGAAGAAGAGGTGTCTCGATTTTGAGGGGACCTGCTACAGGAGCTGTCCAAGGTGCATGAGCGAGCACGGAAGGCAATCAGAAACATTGCTAAGGCTTTATGGCCAGCCGATTCTCCTCCAGGAAGTATGGAGGAACTCGTGAATTTGTTTAAGGGAGCTCGGTGCCATTTTGGGCTATGGAAGATATCGGCATGCCGAGAGGGTGCTCGGGAAGCCTGGGCCATGGTAAAAACACGGTAAATTGAGCTTGATCCAAATCATATGGCGCGGGTCGGACCTTGAGGATCCGATGGACAGGAAATTCCAGTTAGCCTGGTGTATGACCAAGTGAAGATAGCCGCCAAGTTTTCCCAACAGGATTGTAAACTAGACAGCTTATTAGAAGCTCTAGAGGAAGAAGAAGTTTTTGAGTCTAAGTAGTAATGTACTTTTGTCAATAAACTTGTCTCCAGCCGAATTTTTAAAATGATTGTCATGGCAGACCTTCTGCTTCAACCTTCGGAAACCCTACGTTGGAGTGTTTCCGGATACTGTACGCTGGGTAAACACCCGAGTATGTTCGAAAACCAGGCAATCCAGTCATAGTTGCTTGAGCAGACAAGTTGTATTCGGGGAGTTATGTTATATTACATTTGGTTGTAAGAAACGTCTTCCAGAGAGAATAGTCCCGTTAAGGGTTCCTTTCCCTGGGTTAGTATGTGGATTTTTGTGCATATCGAAGTTGTGACGCTAAAAGATCACAGTACAAATTGTCATATGTGGTTTTGTATTGCAACAAGGGCAGTTTGTCTTTTGCTCATAGACCGATCATTCCCTTAAGAACGCTAGCTTTCGGCTTCACCCGTCTGAGGTACACGTCCGGATAACCCGGTTGTAACAATCGCAGAGGTGCTCCCTTTATGCCCTAGTGGAACAAACAGGAACGTAGGGCATAAGGACAGGAGCCAGGCAACCCATCTTGGGAAAAACTTAAGTCATAAAGGTGCATATAATGGTGGGAAAAAGTTATATGTGGGTAGACGACACATATATAGGGTGAGCTTGATGCTCAAAAATAATTATAATAAGCTTCTTGTAAAAAGAAGCCCCCAGGTATTGTGGGGTGTGTACATTTAAGGATGGATACCCCTCAAGTGTGCGGTTTATCCGAGCACACGCTGAAAAAAATCGTATAGAAACGAGAAAATAGAAAATAACGAAAAGGAGAAAGAAAAGGAGGCGAGGACAAAAAATGGTATATGCGTGAACTTTAGGCGTAGAACCTTCGAAGCCTTGCCGCATTCCATGGGTTTGGCTTCAAGCGATTGTCCGAAGCATTGCAAAGACGATAGGCTGCTCCAGTGAGAACTTCATCTATAATAAAGAAACCCTCCCATTTGGGCTTGAGCTTGTCCTTTTTCTTCTCTGGTAAGCATAGAACGAGTTCCCCGACATTGTAAGTCTTTGCCCGTACTTCTCTTCTTTGGTACCGCCGAGCATGTTGTTGATAGAATGCGGAACGGGCCTTCGCAACATCGCGCTCTTCCTCCAGGGCGTCTAGGTCGTCCTGCCGATCGAGCTCGGCTTATTTCTCTTCGTACATGTGCACTCGAGGTGCATCGTGAATAATGTTGCAAGGCAAGACTACCTCCATGTCGTACACCATGAAAAAAGGTGTGTATCCAGTCGTGCGATTGGGCATGGTCCGCAGCCTCCAGAGTACAGAATCGAGTTCCTTGACCCGGTGTTTGTTTGATTCTTGCAGAGATCGCACTGGTCTGGGTTTAATGTCGCTCATTATCATGTCGTTAACCCATTCGACTTGACCGTTTGTCTGAGGGTGATATACAGAGGCGTAATCAAGTTTGATGCCCAAATTGGCGCACCAAGTTTTCACCTCATCGGCCGTAAAGTTAGAGTCGTTGTCAGTAATAATACTGTGCGGGCACCGTAACGGTGTACTACGCAGGATATGAAGTCTATCACCGGTCCAGCATCAGCTGTTTTGACTGGCTTGGCTTCTATACACTTCGTGAACTTATCGACCATAACCAATAAGTATTTCCTCTTATGGCTTCCCCCTTTAAGGGGTCCGACCATATCGATCCCCCAGACCACAAAGGGCCAAGTGATGGGGATTGTTCTTAGGGCAGTGCACGGCATATGGCTTTGATTAGCGAAAAGCTGGCATCCCACGCAGCGCTATACGAGGTCATGTGCATCTGACCGAGCTATGGGCCAAAAGAAGCCCGCGCGGAAGGCCTTACTTACAAGGGCCCGAGCCGTGGCATGGTGGCCGCCGAGGCCAGTGTATATTTCAGCCAAGAGTCGTCGTCCCTCTTCTTTGGAGATACATCTTTGGAGGACTCCGGTAGTACTTTTCTTGTACAGTTCCCCTTCGTGAACTTTGTAGGCTTTTGAGCATCGCACTATGCGACGGGCCTCAGTCTGGTCCTTCGGGAGCTCGCTCCTAGTAAGGTAGGCGAGGAAAGGCTCGGTCCATGGGGCAATAATAGCCATGATTTCGTGGGCCAATGGTGTTATTTCGATACCCGAGCCTCCGATGATATCGGAACTGTGTTCGGCATCGCGGGGTATGATCGGCTCTGGACTGGTGTTGCCGCTCTCGTCCTGCCATACCATGGATGGCTTGAAGAGCCTCTCCACAAAGATATTTGGTGGGACTGGGTCTCGTTTAGCACCCGTGCGAGCAAGGATGTATGTGGACTGATTACTATCTCGAGCCACGTGATGGAACTCAAGGCCCTCGAACCGAGCTGATATTTTGAGTACGGCATTGCGATAAGCTACCATCTTCGGGTCCTTTGCTTCGAGTTCGCCTTTTATTTGGGATATTGTGAGGTTTGAATCCCCATGTACCTCAAGGCGATGTATGCCCATGGAGATGGCCATCCGGATACTATGCAACAGGTCCTTGTATTCGGCTGCATTGTTGGAGTCTATATACAATATTTGTAGCACGTAACGGACTGTGTCTTTTGTGGGGGATGTCAAGACGACACCAGCCCCAAGTCCGGCTAGCATTTTAGAGCCATTGAAGTGCATCACCCAGTTGGAATATGTGTCGTACTCTTTAGGGAGTTTGGCCTCTGTCCATTCGGCGGCGAAGTCAGCCAACACCTGAGATTTAATTGCTCGATGTGGTTTGTATGTTATCTCAAATGGGAAGAGCTCAATAGCCCATTTGGCAATCTGGCTGGTGGCGTCTCGGTTGTTTATAAGTCATTGAGTGGTATCTCTGAGGCCACCGTGATCGAGCACTCTTGAAAGTAGTGCCGCAGCTTGCGGGATGCCATGAACACCGCATATGTTATCTTCTGATGATGCGGATATCGGGATTTGCATGGTGTGAGGACCGTCGATACGTAGTATACTAGTTTTTTGAGCTAGCAATTTACGCCCCTCCTCTTCGCGTTCAACGACGAGCACCGCACTCACCACCTGGTGAGTTCCCGATATATAGAGCAACATTGGTTCGCCGATGTTTGGTGCGGCCAGGATGGGGTTGCTTGCTAGCAAAGTTTTTATTTCCTCCAGTCCGGCTGTTGCCGCAACCGTCCACACGAAGTGGTCGGTGCATCGCAGCAGGCGATACAATGGCAGTGCTTTTTCTCCCAATCTGGAGATAAAGCGGCTCAAGATGCCATGCACCCGGCTAGTTTTTGGACCTGCTTGAGGCCCGTCGGTGTTGCTAATTGTGACAGGGCCCGGATTTTGGCTGGGTTTGCTTCAATTCCTCTATTTGAAACAATGAACCCGAGCAGTTTTGCCGGCGGGGATGCCTAAAACGCACTTTTCCGGATTGAGCTTTATATCATATCTTCGGAGGTTATCGAATGTAAGGCATAAGTCGTCCACCAAGGATTCAACATGCTTGGTGTTGATGACTATGTTGTCTACATATGCCTCCACAGTTTTGCTGATTTGCTTTTCCAAGCATGTTTGAATCATGCGTTGGTAGGTTGCGCTGGCGTTCTTGAGACCGAAAGGCATGGTGTTGAAGCATAAAGGCCCGTACGGGGTGATAAATGTCGTTGCGGCTTGGTCGGATTTCTTCATCTTAATTTGATGGTATCCGGAGTACGCATCGAGGAAACACAATGAATCGTGCCCTGCAGTTGCATCAATAATCGGATCGATGCGAGGTAGTGGGAATGGGTCCTCAGGGCAGGCTTTGTTAAGGTCTTTGAAATCGACACACATGCGCTAGCACTTATCCTTCTTTGGTACCATGACCAGGTTTGCTAGCCAATCCGGATGTTTGATCTCTCTGATGAACCCGGCTTCGAGTAACTTGGCTAGCTCCTCCCCCTTGTCGCTTGGGTTCGTAAAATCGGCGGAGCATTTGCTTGACCGGCTTGTATCCCTTCAGTATATTGATACTATGTTCGGCCAGTGCGTGTGGGATTCCTGGCATATCCGAGGGGTGCCAGGCGAAGATGTCCCAGTTCTCGCGCAAGAATGCTCGTAGTGCAGCGTCGATAGTGGGTTCCAGTTGTGCCCCGATGGAAGCTGTTTTCTTTGGATCCATCGGGTGGATTTGAAATTTGACTATTTCGTCCACTGGTTTGAAGGAGGTGGATTTAGGCCTTTTATCAAGGATTACGTCGTCCCTATCCATTGTGGAACGCAGAGCAGTGAGTTCCTCGGCCGTTAGGGCTTTAGACAGTGCCTTGAGGGCCAGGGATGCGGTTTTATTTTTGGCGCGAAGTGCTATGTCCGGATCACTAGAGATCATGATAACACCACTGGGTCCGGGCATTTTGAGCTTCATATACCCGTAATGAGGTATAGCTTGAAAGTGTGTGAATACATCTCGCCCTAACAGGGCATGATATCCACTGTTGAAAGGGGCCACCTGGAAGATTATCTCTTCGGACCTATAATTTTTTGGTGTGCCGAATACCATATCCAGTTTAATTTTCGCTGAGCATGTTACTTCCCTGCTGGGGATGATCCCTCTGAAGGTTGTATTGCTCTGCTCAATGCGACTCCTGTCCATTTGCATTTTATTGAGGGTGTTCTCATAGATGAGGTTCAGCCCGCTGCTGATAACCCTCAACCGTAAGGGATCGAGATAGTCTTCGCGGGTAAGAATAACCCAATTTATTGATTCGACACACGGGGAGCCAAAGAGTATTTATAAGCTTTAACAGTTGAGTTGTCAGTTCAACCGCACCTGAAATATACTAACTTGCAGCAAAAGATAAGTGGTAACAGTGATATGATAGTGATGATAGTAATAGTAAAAGTAAACAGCAAAAGTAAATAGCAGTGGTAAATAGCAAAAGTAGCAACTAGTGACAAGCAAGGTTTAAAATACTGTAGGCTAGGGAGATGGATGGTTGGGCGTTGCATGGATGAGATAGTTTCTAACTCGGGGCACGGCACACGGAAAAGTAATGATCATCTAGGCAAATATCAAACATTAGGCATGTATCCCGTAGGTAGTTGTACATGCTTGCAATAAGAACTTGCACAACATCTTTTGTCCTACCATCCCGCTACGAACAGGGCCAAAAGGAACTAATGGATATTAAGGTGCTCCTATCAAAGAGCACCGGAACAAAGCAATGAACTCAATGGATACATGTAATCCTCAAACTACGGACCATCCCCTTTGGTGTCCCAAGCTGTCACTTTTGGGATCGCCCGTTCCGAACCGTAACAGGTGCATACAACTCATAGATAGGATCAAGAACACAAATATATTCATGCAAACACATATGGTTCAAATCTGAAATCATGGCACTCGGGCCCTAAGTGTCAAGCATTAAGAATAACAAGTTGTAGCAAAGATGATAAACACCATACTAGATGATAGGCAACATGCCCCCAACAATCTGACGAACTATTACATGATCTAACTCATCCAATCCCTACCATCCCCTTCGCCTACAGCAAGGGAATTACTCACACATGAAGGGGGAAGTCATGGAGGGATGATGAAGTGGTGATGATGATGACGATGGCGACGATCTCCCCTCTCCGGAGGCCAAATCAGCCTCCAGATTAGCCCTCCCGAAGAAGAACAGAGGGTGGCGGCGGCTCCGCGACGAAAAACAGCGAAAGGACTTCCGATCTGGGGATTCTGCATCGGAGGAAAAAAATACGGGCTAAAGTAGGGCACCAGGGGGTGTGGGCCCCACCCAGGCGCCCCCCCGGCGCGGCCCAGAGGGGGCGCGCCCACAGGGCGCCTGGGCACCCCCTGGCCCCCCTCTGGCCCCACTTCTGGCATTTTGTTTCTTCGGGTGCGTGGATTTTTCGTGATTTTTCGTGGATTTTTCTGAGATGCTTAAAAATCCGTTTTCTTGCACACAAATAAACCATACAGGCAGCTCTGCTGAAAACAGCGTCACTCCGGGTTAGTTTAGTCCAAATCATGCAAGAATGAGGGCAAAACAATATCAAAAGTGTTTGGAAAAAGTAGATACGTTTGAGACGTATCAACTCCCCCAAGCTTAGCATATTGCTTGTCCTCAAGCAATTCAGTTCAACGAACTGGACGCGACAAAGAAAACTTTGACAAACTCTTTTGCTTCATTAGATGTATATAAGCATGTACTACGAAAAGATTTCAGCAAGTATTAAAACAGTACTTATGAGAACAATGCAAGGAGCAATCCTCCCTCCGAGTGACCAGTCACAAATAATTAAGAGTAAACAATATATTACTGAAAATCAAGACAAGATCACATTGCACATAGCTTGAGCATATTAAGGTGGTATCTCGCTAGCCTCCATGAGTGAAGCAAAACATAAATGCAGAGGCTCCTCTAGAGTTTTAAAGGAGACTAGAACTAAGAATTTCAGAATAAATCATATCACTAGTATGCAGAAGACAATGTAATACTTTGGGACAATGCACATTACACTCAGAATGACAATTATGCTCTCCTAGTTAGTGCTTTGAAGAAAGAAGGTGAGACTCTCGAACCGTGGCTTTTATTGGCAAAGTTGAAAATCCGTGATCGGAAACAAAAACTAAACATGTACCAGAGCTCTTGGTTTTAAAAACAGAAGTAAATATGTTTTGAGAGGTGCATATTTCGTCAACGAATGCTAGCAGATAACTCAATCACTTTTTAAGCTAGACAAGTCTCGGGGAACGGCTCCCGCATGAGGACGATCACATCCTCTTAATCTCCTTTGTTTATCACTGCCAAAGTTTTCTGATTTCTCATGAACAAAGCGTGAAGGAGGGTTTGTTTGTTATATTATCTTTCTGAGCCGGGCGCACTCAATGCCAGTTCCTTTTCATATTAGTGGTTCGCACATTATACATGCAATCCAGGGGTGAAACTTGTCCAACTTAAAGAGATCATGAATTAACTACTACTTCCTCATGAGCTAAAACATGGGCACAAACAGGGAAATGCTTTTGATTAATTTCGAGGTGGTACATGAAAGTCTTCGTTAGGGATGGCAGGTAAATACCATGTATAGGAAGGTATAGTGGACTCATATGGCATAACAGGTTTAAAGGTTTTGGATGCACAAGCAGTCATTCCGCTTAGTACGTGTGGAGGTTTAGCAAAAGACTGGGAAGCGACCAACTAGAGAGCAATAACGGTCATAATCATGCAGAGCGACAAAGCAACATTGAATCGGGCATGAAAGTGATATAGCTATTCTAAAACTCAAAGATCATCAAGGCAAAGTAGACTTTTTAGTCTTAAACATGTGTAAGCATGTGCCAAGTCAATCCAAAAATTCTCTAAAGGGAAATACCACCTTAGTATACCAGACTATGAACAGTGCAATGCATGTAGATCATTTCAATAACACATTATATACTCTAGTTATTCGAGACTAGCCACAAGGAAAGCATGAACCACTGGAATAGCATTGTAAACATAGCACTATGTCGCTACAAGCTGGTCTCTAGATCATAAGTACATGCATATGTACAAAAGTAGAAACAATAAGAGTTCATACCGGTCTCCTTGTTGCTTCCTTTCAGTCGATCTTCGTCATTACTGCTTGTCACTTGCACGATCGAACGTAGGAAATATAATCAAATGCCATCACGGACTCGAGCTGATCTCTGAAAACAAAGCAAAACTAAAGAGAGAAAGGAAATCTTTTTGGGTTTTTCAAAAGTTGAAAACAAAGCAAAAGAAAGAGAAAATCTTTTTGTTGTTTTTGCGAATAGAGGAATAAAGAAGAACGGGTAAAAACTTCGAAAAGATCAAAGTGAATAAAACGGATAATACAATGGAAAAGTGAGAAGGGCACGTACTCCCCCAAGCTTAGGCTTTTGGCCTAAGTTGGTAGCAGCTACTGCCCCCAGGAGCCTCCTGCTCCAAGGGTATGGTGGTGAGACCAAGGGTCGTAGAAAGATGATGGCGCGTACACCGAACTCCTCGGAGTCTCCCACGAGGAAGGTTCCGAGCGCCAAACAGAGGAAGACCCTTCACCAAACTCGGTGGCGGTCTCATCCTGAAAATGTGGTATCTCACCGTGCCTCTCCTCGTCGGGCACAACCCCCTCCATGGGGTTATGGAACTGATGCTGGACCATGAACTCATCGAACTGGACAACATCAAAGGACCATCCGTTCCTGCGAGAAAAATCAAACAAAAGAGGTGCAGGTAGACGGATCTCGCGTTCCGCAGTAGTTCCGAAACGCAAGATATAAATAAGGTTATCAAGCTCATAACCCATGGTAACAAACTTATGCCTTTTCATAGCAGCAAGATCAAAGCTTAAATAAGTAAAAGGAGTATCATCAGGATGTGGGGTGCCTCCAAGATGCTCTAAGATAAGTGTGGCATAAATGCCACCATATAAGTCCCCCTTGTTACCGTTCATAGCAAGGCGTCGAGCAATTAAGTTACCAATATTATAATCAGACCTCCCTGAGAGGGCTGCTGCCAGGATAGCAATATCCGGAGCAGAAATGTTGCTCGTGTTGTCACGAGCTAACACCCCTCTAGCAATATAATATGCAAAATACCTGAGGTGAGGAAACAAGATACTGGAGATCTTCGACCGATGAATATCCCTCGTACCCATGCTGCGGAGAGAGTTGATGACGGTTTTCAGCTCGGAGGGCTGAGTGGCCATCCTTGCCGTCCTCCCAACGTTCGGCACACCTATTACTTCACAAAAATTTCCCAAAGTCATGGTGATAAGATCATTATAAATTTTAAACTCAATAGCACCTGATTCAGGATTATATCTAAAACTGTTAATGAAAATGGAGGTGAGTTTTTGATACTGAGTAACACGGCTGGTGACGAGCCGTGCCAAACCTGCATTAGCACAAAGATTATAAAACTCATCCTTGATTCCCGCAGCTTCCATGAATTCGTCACATGGATATTTCATCGCACGTGCTGGACTTGTATCTTCCAACAACTCCAGGGGCACATGATCTTCATTATAGCTCACCCTGGCAGTCGTTGGTGAAGCTGCGGCCCTAGTGACTCGATCGGAGTGTGCGGGGCTCCTCTTCTCAAGCCATCCTTTTGCCCTTCCTAATAAACTCATTTCTGAAAAAAAAACAATTCACAAAAACAAGGATTAAAACAAAGTGAGCTAAGGCAAACTACTCAACTCACTTGCCCAAGGCATAGACTTGCATTAAAACTTGGAAAATAACTTTCTACACATGCATGCAAGCTCATCTCTACAGCACCAAGACCTACTAAATACTCACAAATGAGGCCACCAATCAAAAATCTAATTGGAGGAGTGGAGGAGTCACATACCAGGGAGTATTTGCTCAAAATTTCAGCTCAAATGATGGGCTGTAGAGAGAGATCGAAGAATCGCCTCCAAGAACAGCAAGAACAGCAAGAACAAGACCAGAACTCGGGTTTCTGGAAAAGAGAGAGAGAGGGGAAGAAGAAGTACCTGGAGGGGGGTCCCGTGGGCCCCAGGCGCCCTGTGGGCGCGGCCAGGGGCTGGGTCGCGCCAGCTGGCCGCCTGGGCCACTGGTGGCCCCCCCTGGCTGGCCCCAGGACTTTCCGGGTCTCTCCCGTTGTGGAAATTTTTAATATAATTTTTCTGGAATTTTTCTGAAAACTTCACTGTTGAAAATTTTTCGAAGTTCAAAAAGCTGCGAAACTCTCTGAAAACTTGCAGTAGTTAGTAGTATTGTGAAGCTTCAAAAACATTGATACTTGGTACAGCAAGTAGGACAATACTAAAAACAAATGAAAACATAGAAAGCTCAACTTTTTATCCATATAAAACACGTTCACTAGTAAGGTTGATCAAGTCTTACCAACAAACAAGCGATATATAGAGCAAAAAGTATCACCTCCTACAAAGTAATCACTGAACTTTTACCTTGATGGACATTGTCCCTACCATGATAGTTTTGTATTTGTGAGGCACATGTAGTGGACAGTCCCATTCTCCAATTTTCACGGTCTCGATATTCTCTATAGAGTTGAGGGCATGCCTCATGTCGGTCTTCTTCGGAAAATATACCGTGTGTTCTTTATCATTCACATGAAAGGTAACCTTCCCTTTGTTGCAATCAATAATAGCACCTGCGGTGTTAAGGAAAGGTCTACCAAGAATAATGGACATGCTCCCATCCTCGGGCATGTCAAGCACAACAAAATCAGTAAGAATTAAACAATTAGCAACTTCAACTGGAACATCCTCACAAATACCTATCGGAACAGCGGTTGACTTGTCAGCCATCTGAAGGGAGATATCTGTAGGAATTAGTTTCTCTAAACAGAGCCTCTCATAAAGAGAGAGAGGCATAACACTTACTCCCGCTCCAAGATCACATAAAGCAGTTTTGACATAATTATTCTTTATGGAGCAAGGAATGGTGGGTATACCTGGATCACCGAGCTTCTCAGGAATCTTTCCACTGAAAGAATAGTTAGCAAGCATAGTAGATATTGCATCATTAGGAACTTTTCTTTTGTTAGTAACAATATCTTTCATATATTTTGAATAAGGAAGTAACTTAATAGCATCAGTCAAGGAAATTTGAAGAAAAAGAGGTTTAATCCATTCACAAAACTTATTGTAATGCTCTTCTTCTTTAGATTTGATGGACTTACCTGGAAAGGGCATGGTTTTCTGTACCCATGGTTCTTTCTCCTTCCCATGTTTTCTTGCGATGAAGTCTTCTTTGGTGTACCTCTTACATTTGTCAGGTTCTTCTTCCTCTCGAACTTCGGGCGGATCATTCTTCTCATTATCATTACCTTCAGGTTCAGCACCGTCTTCAGTCTCAGCATCGGAAATAGATACACTGTTGGGGTCAATAGCTGGCTCTTCATCTGCAATAGGATCATTAGAATTGTCAGTCTCTTTATGTTTCTTCTTCTTATTTGGAGAGACAACAATTTCTTCTTCCTGCATCTAAGAATCTTGCTCGATTCTCTTCGGATGTCCCTCTGGATAAAGAGGATCTTGAGTACTAGTTCCTCCTTGGGTCTTAATCCCAAAAGCCTGCAATTTATCTTGTTTGGCATTGTTAGCAAGCAAATCTCTTTGAACATTAGAAATTTGATCAAGCTGAGTTTGAACCATATGAAAATGCTTCACAAGACATTGAACATCATTAACTGTTCTATCTAAAACACCAAGCAACTTTTTGATAGCAAGGGAATTATCATGCAACTGACTTTCTATCCTCTCATTAAAATGATTTTGTTTCATCATAAAATTATCAAACTCATATAAACATTGATCAGGAGGTTTACCATGAGGGATGTCACTTGCGTTGAAATCTAGAAGAGAGTGTACCTCTACCATAGGAGGGTGAGTGGTAGGCTCACACAGCTTCTCAATAGGGGGTAGATTCTTCACATCTTCAGCTTTAATACCTTTCTCTTTAATAGACTTCTTTGCTTCTTGCATATCCTCGGGGCTCAGAACAAACATGCCCCTCTTCTTTGTTGGCGGAGGTGGTTCAGGGACGGACCAATCTTCATGGTTCTTGGCAATCCTGCCCATTAGATCTTCCGCATCGTCCGGTGTTCTTTTCCTGAAAACACAACCAGCACAACTGTCCAAATAGGACCTAGATTCATCAGTTAAACCAGCATAGAATATATCAATTAATTCATTCTTAGGAACTCCATGTCCTGGTCTAGCCTGAATCAAACCGCAGTACCTCCCCCAAGCTTTAGGGAGGGACTCATCCTGCAACTGTTTAAAGTTATAAATTCTTTGTAAAGCAGCATGTTCCATATGAGCAGGAAAGTACTTATCAACAAAAGAGTGAGCTAAGTCCTCAGGACTCTTAATAGAACCGCATGGGAGTGAATCATACCATGCTTTAGCACCTTCCTTCAACGAGAAAGGAAGAAGCTTGGTCACATAAAAATAGCGTATCTTCTCATCTGTGGTAAACAGGCTACCTAGTTCACCAAGTTTAGTTAGGTGTGCAATAGCATCATCATTTTCTCTGCCATAAAAGGGGTCAGCTTCAACCATAGGTATAAGTGAAAGATCAACAGAGAAATCAAAATCAGGATCATCAATGCATATAGGAGATGTAGCAAACTCAGGATTAGGAACGGTTTTGTTTTTCAATGAGTGTTTTTCAAATATTTTCTTAATAGTTTCAGGGTCAGAGCCGGCAAACTCTGTCAGTTCCTTGCATAAATCTTCATCAAGTATATAGTAATCATCATCAAGGAGCCTCTCCTGGAGTTTACTCAATTCAGGAAAATCATAAGTTTCACCAATAGGGTAGCGAGTAACAGGAAGTTCAATTCCATATTTTTCAGCAGCAGCAGTAATTTGTTTCTCAAGAGCATAACCAAGTGAACTAATATCATCATCGAAAGTAGTAGAAGCATCATCAAGTGTATCAAACATAGTAACATATTTAGTAGGAGCATCATGCGGTGGTGGTGAGGCAAACTTACTCATAACAGAAGGTGAATCAAGTGTAGCACTAGTGCTCAGAGCAGTACCTCTTCTTGTAGTGGATCGTAAGATCGGAACCTTGGGGTCTCCTTTCTTACCCATAGTGAATAAAGTGCAGCAGGTAGGATACCTCAAGTAGACTTGTAAATATTGCTATGCTCCCCGGCAACGGCGCCAGAAAACGGTACTTGATAACCCTCAACCGTAAGGGATCGAGATAGTCTTCGCGGG
>LR738713.1:231304667-231335672 GCA_902687465.1 Secale cereale | reverse complement strand
AAGAATAACCCAATTTATTGATTCGACACACGGGGAGCCAAAGAGTATTTATAAGCTTTAACAGTTGAGTTGTCAGTTCAACCGCACCTGAAATATACTAACTTGCAGCAAAAGATAAGTGGTAACAGTGATATGATAGTGATGATAGTAATAGTAAAAGTAAACAACAAAAGTAAATAGCAGTGGTAAATAGCAAAAGTAGCAACTAGTGACAAGCAAGGTTTAAAATACTGTAGGCTAGGGAGATGGATGGTTGGGCGTTGCATGGATGAGATAGTTTCTAACTCGGGGCACGGCACACGGAAAAGTAATGATCATCTAGGCAAATATCAAACATTAGGCATGTATCCCGTAGGTAGTTGTACGTGCTTGCAATAAGAACTTGCACAACATCTTTTGTCCTACCATCCCGCTACGAACGGGGCCAAAAGGAACTAATGGATATTAAGGTGCTCCTGTCAAAGAGCACCGGAACAAAGCAATGAACTCAATGGATACATGTAATCCTCAAACTACGGACCATCCCCTTTGGTGTCCCAAGCTGTCACCTTTGGGATCGCCGGTTCCGAACCGTAACAGGTGCATACAACTCATAGATAGGATCAAGAACACAAATATATTCATGCAAACACATATGGTTCAGATCTGAAATCATGGCACTCGGGCCCTAAGTGTCAAGCATTAAGAATAACAAGTTGTAGCAAAGATGATAAACACCATACTAGATGATAGGCAACATGCCCCCAACAATCTGACGAACTATTACATGATCTAACTCATCCAATCCCTACCATCCCCTTCGCCTACAGCAAGGGAATTACTCACACATGAAGGGGGAAGTCATGGAGGGATGATGAAGTGGTGATGATGATGACGACAATGGCGACGATCTCCCCTCTCCGGAGGCCAAATCAGCCTCCAGATTAGCCCTCCCGAAGAAGAACAGAGGGTGGCGGCGGCTCCGCGACGAAAAACAGCGAAAGGACTTCCGATCTGGGGTTTCTGCGTCGGAGGAAAAAATACGGGCTAAAGTAGGGCACCAGGGGGTGTGGGCCCCACCCAGGCGCCCCCCCCCCCGGCGCGGCCCAGGGGGGGCGCGCCCACAGGGCGCCTGGGCACCCCCTGGCCCCCCTCTGGCCCCACTTCTGGTATTTTGTTTGTTCGGGTGCGTGGATTTTTCGTGGATTTTTCTGAGATGCTTAAAAATCCGTTTTCCTGCACACAAATAAACCATACAGGCAGCTCTACTGAAAACAGCGTCAGTCCGGGTTAGTTTAGTCCAAATCATGCAAGAATGAGGTCAAAACAATATCAAAAGTGTTTGGAAAAGTAGATACGTTTGAGACGTATCAGCTGCCGCCATCCATTAGCACTTTAGTGAGCCAAAAACCATCCACGATTGGGTTTAGGACCAATGCGGCTGGTGCCTGGACTGAGCGGGACCTTGGTTCGTCATCAGCATTGAAAGTGATTGCCATGTCGTTCCAAGGGTTTACTGCTGCTATTTGGCAGACTTCGGCGAGGTCACGGAGCACCCTTTTGCGCCGATTATTAGATGAGAAGGTCTCGAAGACTGTGAGTACTTCGAAATCATCATGCTCCAAAGAGTATCTCTTTGGGGTGTTGTTGGTGAGGATACCCTCGCCGCTCTTGGCCACCTGCCGGAGTATCCAACATGCCCGTAGGTTGTGCGTTGGTTCGGTATCCCGTGTTGAGTGTATTTGACCGGGCCTATCAAGCCATTCTTTGAAGACAGTTCTATGTCCCTTAAAGGGCTTGGTTTTCTTTTCTGCGGGATAATGAGTAGGTGCGTCGCGAGGGTGCATCCTTTTTGCTCGCCCGGGAGATGGCTTAAAGGCCTAAGGTTCCCAGCGGGCCGTCTGGCTTTTCCAAGCATTTTCCATTGTGCAGTACTTCTGTACTATGTGTGCCAAATCTTCAAAGTGCAGCACACGATAGCGACTGAGGGCGTTAAGGATCCCTTCATACATACAGTTGTTGCGAAATGCCGAAATTGCGTCGTCGTCGCAGCAGTCATTTATCTTGTTTTTAACAAGGAGGAATCTGGCCCAAAAGTGGTCGACTATCTCCTGAGGCTGCTGCCGCACATACATTAGGTTGCATATGTCCGGAGGACGATGATTCCTTGGAGAATATTTCTTGTGGTGGGTGGGTGGGATTAAATTCGCGCCCTGACCCACAGTGGAGTCCGGGGTTTGAGGGAATTCTCGGTTTACCAGCCCAGGTTTCGGAGCGTCCAGCGGATTTCCAGGCTTGATGTCCGATGTTGTGTCTGGGGGACAGGGAGCGTCCTCCCGAACACGGGTATCCGGCTTTCCGAGTTCAGACATCTGAACATACTTTGTTCTCAACGTAGGAGAAGAGTTATTGTCAGCTTGCTCCTCCACAACCGCTACCTGATGGGTGATCGGTGGAGTTTTAATCTCTCTCTGGTCGGGTTTAAGCCTGATCAGATCATACTCAGTTGAGACCCCCAAGGCGGCGATGTGATCTAGCAGCTCGTTCAAAGATGATAGATCTGTCGGATCCATCTTGTCGGAGTACTCGTGGCTGATACGAAGAGGGTTTTCGACGACTAAAGGGTTTTCTTTTGGCTTAATGGCCGAACGGGCACCGATGGTGAAGCCGCCAAACCGGAGGGTTTGCCCTGGAACTAGGGCTCCTCCGGAAGTAATACTGTCATTGATGACAAGGCGAGCCATCAAGCCTTTCGATGACGGCATAGTGGACCTCTCAATGAAAGCACCAATGTCGGTGTCAAAACCGACAGATCTAGGGTAGGGGGTCCCGAACTATGCATCTAAGGATCGAAGGTAACAGGAAGCAGGGGGCACTTTGTTTACCCAGGTTCGGGCCCTCTTGATGGAGGTAATACCCTACTTCCTGCTAGATTGACTTTAATGAGTATAGGGGTTACAAGAGTTGATCTACCTCGAGATCGAGATGACTAAACCCTAGATGTCTAGTTTGTATGATTATGAATGCCTCTACGGACTAAACCCTCCGGTTTATATAGACGCCGGAGGGGGCTAGGGTTGTACAAAGTCGGTTTACAGAGGAAGGAATCTTCATGTCCACACGCTTAGCTTGCCTTCTATGTCACGGAGAGTTCCATCCGGACATTGGAGAAAGTATTATGTCTTGTATCTTCACGTCCCATCAGTCCGGCCCACGTCACATAGCTCGGACGCCCGAGGACCCCATAATCTAGGACTCCCTCACAAGTCCAGCAAGACCTCCGACGTGCCGACACCTTGATAGTAGCCGCACATATCTCGTCTCAGGCCACGATCGGATTGGCTAAGTTTTTGGCTGGCACACCCGTTGGTGGCCTCGGCTACTGCCAGTTTGGACCAACACTCATGAGGAGCACTGACCCGGGTGTAAATTAAGTACTCAGTGCCCGAGAAGTACCTATGCAAGGTTGGGCCTTGCTGGAGGAGTTTTATTCAAAATGAACTGTCAAGGGGGCCCATAAACCCCGATCACGTTAGGAACGCAAAATCAAGGAACATAACACCGGTTTAGCGGAAACAAGGGCCGAAATAGTGGAACAAAACACCAGGCAAAAGGCCGAGCCTTCCACCCTATACCAAGTATATATGTGCATTACTTAAGTAAGAGATATTATGATATTCCAACATATCCATGTATCCATGTTCCAACATGGAACAACTTGCAACTGCACCTGCAACTAGAACGCTACAAAGAGGGGCTGAGCAAAGTGGTAACAGTGATAACAACGGTTTGCTGGGATGGTGAAAAGGTTAGAGGTTGTTTCATGGCATATTGGGAGGCTTGATAAACAAGTGGTAGGAAGCGCGCCATAGCAATAACATCGAGACAACTAGCATAGCAAAGATACTAGTGAGATCCAAGGTGACGGTCATCTTGCTTGAGATCCCACCAGGAAGAAGACCGAGTCCATGAAGAAGATGAACGGGCGTAGACGAGCCAAGCATAGTCGAAAGAATCCTCATGATCACAACGAAAACAGGAAGTACCAACAAGAAGCGCAAATGGGAAGAAGCAAACAACATGGTAAAAAGACAACACATAAACATGACATGATGCTCAACCAAATATGTTGCATGACAAGGCTACATGATGCTACTCATGGCAAGAGATGATGCAAACAAGAACATCACATCAAAGCATGTTTAAATGAGGCGAGAAACAACATATAACAATTCCGGGAACTCCCCATATGCAAATTCCGAAATTGGTCTAGATCTGAATAACACATTATGTCAAAGTTGTTAAACAGCAAGTTAACATGCACCAAGATGATCTACATGATTTTCTCGTCAAGTTACATATAAGGTTCATTTAATTCGGATCTACGACCTATAAGATATGAGCAAAACAAGTTACACATGGCATTGATGCAAAATGCATTCGAACATCACGCGCACACCCTCAAAACATGGATGCAACATGACATGATGACACTACATGCAAAACCAAGAAATTTTCATATAGAGCATGCTCCAAACGGAGCCACGGTTCAACACATACACACGAAACAAGTTTGATACACAATCTGTCCAAAACAGCAACTAGGCATATTGCAAGCATAATAACAACATGCTACAAGAACAAGATTGGCACACACATGATATGCACTTAAAGTACATATTACATGCTTCAAATAACATCAAGGTTCAAGTTCATAGGCATCAATATTAATTCAACATGATCAATGCAAAAGCAACTTTATAACATAAATTATGACTTATTGAAAACAGGGCATACATGTGCGCAGAAACAACATGATGACATGTTGGAGGCATGAAACAATGATGTTACAGTGTAAGATCATGGCAAACAAAAGCATGGCATCAAAGTACAGGCTAAACATGATTACTAAGCATCTCCATATAACCTCTAGATCAATGGTATTCATCAAGACAATATTGCAAGTCATAATAGATTCTCACACTTAGTGAAAAACAGAGTTTGACAGAAAACAGATTCATGATGCATACTTTGAGACAACAAAAGTATATGCTACAGGAACTATTCATGGCATCAAAGAGCATGGCAAGTATGTACCAAACACCCTTAACAAAACATTATTAGTGAGCATGAACATTAGAACAACATATTTGATGATAGCTTCAAGTGAAAACTGGGCAAGATGACAGTTATACTTTTCAGCAACTTGAGGTAGCAAAAGAACAGTCTACAGCAGGTTATAATTGCAAACAAGGGCATGGATGGATAGAGCATAACATGGTCATAAAAACATGAGTATTGAACATCTCCAGATAATGCATAGATTTGATGGTAGCACCAAGTAAACATGGCATCACAAAATAACAGTTTCAGACTTAGCAAAACAGTAACGACAAGTACCCTATTTTGCAAGCTTGTTCCAATCAACACAGGGCATATCATGCCATGGGAGTTATAGAAATACAAAGAGGACATGATTATTCTCCTAAAACATGTTAACATGATGCTCAAAAGAAAATCACACAAAAAGGTATGAAAATGACAAAATGACAAGTTACAACAATTTTTAGTAGTTAACAGCAACATGCACTTTTGCAACAGGGATAAACATGACAAGATTCATTCTAATATGAATGTAATTCACACCAACATGTAGCGCACTATGAGAAGATCAGTTTGATATATTATACACTCCAATCGGATAAGCATACACAAAGCTACACCACTCACAAGAATGCAACATGATACTGATTTTTAGGGACTTAGTGAAAAAAAAGACGAGCGGGCGCAACATAGCTAAAAGTTGCATGGGCAGGATTTAATGGGCTGGCGCTCACCTTGCGGCCCGTGGGCGGGCCTGGTGGAGCAGAGGAGCTGGTCGGGGCGGTTCTCGAGCCAGCCCGGTTCAGTCGAACCGGGTCCGGGCGGTTCGGCGGGCGGAGGCGGTTCACAAAGGATGGTGGGACCCACTTTGCAGGGAGGGGAGGAGGTGGCGTGGTCAACGGTGCTGGCTGGATCGGGGCTCCTCTCGATCTGGCCCGGTCAGTGAACGGCGGCGCTCTCCGGCGAGCGGCGAAGGGGACGCCTTCACGCGAGTCGGGGACAACTCTGGGTGCTAGATCCAGCGAGGGGCGATGGTGATGAGGCGCGAGGGGACCGGCAGCGAGGAATCCGGAAATGGCGGCGAGCTTAGGCGCGGTAGAAAGCGGCAGGGTCCGGCGAGCGACGCGGTGATGGGGAGCCGCAAGGCGACGGCACAGTTCCGAGGCGGCGGGTGTAACGCCCCGGACACACCCGCCGGGGGCCGTTACTCCTGGCGGGATCTATACTAGCCCCACATATCAATACTAATCTTTTCTGCGCACTTTGTCCTCACTCGTGCGCACCCAGGAGCAACTTTGTGGGGACCCCGACATAGAAGTCGAGATCACCGAATGCACGTGTACAGTGATCCCAGAGATCAATGCTCACTGAACACACAGAAGCTGAATAACAAGAGTCTTACATCCATACATACCGTCTTACACCAATTAAGGCCATTATGGCCAAGTCTTACATAGATAAAGCCTCACGGCTGATTAGCAAATAACTCAAATAGCGGAAGTATTCGATGATAAGTAGAACCCATGCCATCTGCCTTAACCCTACAGGCATTCTGACTGGGATAGCGTCCTAGTTCGCATGTTCGTCTCCATAGAACTCTTCTTCATATTCCTGTTCCTCCATGCCTGGCCAATTAAATAACCAGTGGCAAGCCAATGAGTCCTTTGAATGTACTCGCAAGCAACCCATGATTTGGTTCAAAGTAACAATGCAATAGAACAACAATGAGCAATCTAGCTATGAGCTAGAATAAATATTCTACCATCAAGAATATGCATCAATAATTTCTCGTCACCTCGAGGACAGGTTACCGATATCAACATGAATATGATTCAACTCAACGAGTCAAGTCACCACCATGACTCATCACACACCCATACTTTCACCGATGTAGTAAAATTCTGGACATAGTTTAAGTAGCACCACCCAACTGTCCATGACCGTGGACACGGCTATTCGAATAGTTTTACACTCTACAGAGGTTGCGCACTTTACCCACAAGATCCGGGAAGCTTTCGTGTCACCCACGATCCCGCAGTACCTCAAGTACTCGGGGGTAGCACCCGGTCCTTATCTTTCCTTAGACGACACTAACATAGAGTCCACTCGTTGGTACACGGCCCTCGAGTACAAACAATAGATCATGGGACTTGCCCTAATTTCAATGTCACGCGTACCCGAAGGGACCAACGGTGTGTCCGGTGCCCTGTAAAAACAGTCATGGTCGTCTATCCAAGCACGACCCCGTCCCGGGAAAGACCTCAAGTCTTCCCGTCACTAGTAATGCGGGCACCATGCTAGTATCGACCTAAGTAATCAATAAAGCCCCGTCCCATAAGGGGTAGAGTGGTTGCACATGTTTGGTTGGGACGGTAGTCACACATAAATCTAATCCATCATTTCACCCATGCACAAGATCTTTACCGGCACATCACTTCTTCCTCAAGTGATGACCTAACATCAACATCACCCTCGGGCATTAGGGGCACCCGATGGGGTTTATGAAAAGATTTCAACCACGAAGGTTCATGTCACACATGCATCACTAAGCATCACTACTAACCATTTGCATGACGTCTAGCACATAGCAAGATCATGAGTAAGCATGCATCATGTGGTGGTTTCAAACTAGGTCACCACCATAACTCTATCATCATGCATCGGAAACAAACGGGTTCCGAAGAACACAAGTGTATCATGGTCAAAGGGCTTCTTGCCCAGATTGGCTTGGTCTTCAAAGTCTTCAAATCCTTCTCCACCTTCCTCTTCAGCAACTTCGTCAAATACGGTATCTATACGTCCCAAAATATCAACGGGAAAATAAGACCACAATAAAAACAGAAAAATCAAAGTGCTCAGAAAAATGTCAACTTATTTTTGTTAAATACTAGAGGGAAAACTAAGATGGCAAAAATTCTTAGTTGGAGTTTTGGAGTTACAGAATGGAATCTAAGGATTTTTGAATAGGAGTTTTAATGCTCAAATATGAATTTAAATTTGAACAGAACAGAAAAGTTTCATGGATATGTGTGAAAGTGGCACCATTAAATAGGTTGGAATATTACAAGATTTTAGGAGTTGGAATTAATCCATTTGGACAAATATTTATTTCTGTAAAATTATTTGAAATTTTACAGCAAAAGAAAAAGAGGAAAAGGCCCTGTGCAACTGGGCCAGAACGGCCACAGTGCACGGCCCAGGGCTAAGAGCCCAGCCGCACGGGAGCCAGCGTGTGCGCCAGGTTTTCAAACCTGGCGGGCGGGGCCCGGCGGTTAGTGACTGCGAGGGGAGAGAGAGAGCGGTGAGGATGACAGGCGGGGCCCGCCTGTCATCTTCAACCTCACGGCCACGGCCACGGCGAGCTCACCGGCGACGATTTCGGGCACGGCGGGGCAAACGGAGGGCAGGAACGGGCTCAGCAGCAAGTCGCGGATGTAGTGGTGGTGGTGCGGCTCGCCGGGGAGGCCTGGTTCGCCGGCGGCAAGGGCACGCGGCGCAGGGTCGTTGGGAGGTCGCTGCTCCGGCTGTTTCCGGCAGCTGCAGAAGGGGAAAAGAGAGGGGAATGCATCAGTATCCTGCTGCGGTGCTGGATCGAGCAAAAGGAAGAGCTGGGAGGGCTTGTACTGCGAGATCGCTGGTTGCCCGACGCGGCGGAGCTCCGGTCGATCCCGAGCACTGGGGCTTTCTGAGGGCGAAAGGGTGGTTCTGGAGCGCTACTGGGGACGAGGGGAGGCTGTTGGTGCCGTTGGAGAGGCTCGGGGCGAGCTTATATAGCCGAGCCCACGGTCCACCGTGGACCCGTGCGCCGGCGAGGTCATGGGCGAGGCCAGAGGCCGTGCTGGCACTTGTGATTGAGTCGGGGAGGTTCGTGGGTGAGGTCCACGCCTAGTAGAATGGAGAGGAGGAGCGGGGGAGGCTCCAGACAGCGTGCGTGTGTGAGGCCGACGAGTGGAGGCTGCGGGCGGCCAGCGCGCGTGCGAAGGCGGCCACTAGAGGGAGGAGGAGGAGGGGGACAGCGCCGGAGGAGGTCGCGGACGTCGAGGAGCATCGGTAGGCGCGAGGGGAGAGCTCGAGGTGGTCGGCTGCGCTGGATTGGGCGAAGCTACAGTGCGGGTGCGCACTGTAGCACGCTCTGGAGCGGCCTTATCGCATGCCATGGCATGCCATTGGCCCTCTGGGCGCGTCCGCCGTGTCTGGGGGGTCCGGCACGAAGCAGACGTCTCATGTGAGGCCTTGGATGCTCTGGATGATCAAGGAGAGACAGGTGAAGCTGGTAACTAGGTGAATTTTGGCTGTCCAGCAAGGTGAACTAGGGTTTTCACCCCTCAATCATGGAGCTGTGGACATGGGGGAGTTACTGGAGGTACATTCTAACTAGATGAAGCTGTGGTAGAAAGTTGGGGCAAAAGTAAATGGTAAAAGTGGTCAAGAAGATGGTTTTGGTAAAAAGGCAGAAGTTGTTTGATCCTGTTTTGGACAAGCAAATGATTTCCACTTGCCATGACACTTAACAGGATGGAATGTCATAAGGAAATAGGGTGTTTCACCAAATTTGGGCTCATTTGAAGAAACTAGCCAATGTAACTTTGGTGAACCCTAGAAAACAACAAAAATGGCTTCATCTTGTTTAAGTCAAGCTAATCATCTCCCCTTGATGCACCACTTGGTGTAGTTTCATCATTTGGGGTATGGATCATGCCCACAAAGTTAACTTTGGTGAACCCTAGAAAACAACAAAAATGGCTTCATCTTGTTTAAGTCAAGCTAATCATCTCCCCTTGATGCACCACTTGGTGTAGTTTCATCATTTGGGGTATGGATCATGCCCACAAAGTTTGAAGCACCAGATAAAAAGTTGGTAATGTAAAGTTGTTCAAATTTGCATTTGAACAGAAATGGTTTTGGGGTATTCTGATCAAGTTGCCCTACTCCAAATCTTGTGCCATTTGGTCTAGATGCCTTATTAGGCCATTCCAGCATGTGCACCAAGTTTGAGAGCATTTGGACAAGTTTGGCAATGTAAAGTTGCTCAAACTTCAAATATGGACAGAATGGTTATGAATGGGTTTTGAGGATGTTTTCTTGCTTCCCAAGGCATGGGACTTGGCAAGATCATCAAATATGTCATATATGACATGATAGAATTTCCCTGGAATTTTTGGAGAATATTTCCTTTGTAAATATTTCAAAAGCTTGAAATATCCAGAAAGGGTTTTAGAGGGACTAGCCCATTCTTTTGAACATGACCAAGTGTTGAAACTCTTATATATGGACAATATATGTCCTATGAGTCTCCCTGAATTTTGGCAAATATTTTTGAAATACTTAAATAATTTTTCCTTATTAAAGACCATTTCTGGCCTTAAGAAAAAGCTTTTAAATAAAATAGGAAAATAACTTTTAAAATTATACTTTTGTGGTTTCTGGGAGTCCTATGACTACTAGGTCTTAAATATACTTTTTGAAATAATTTTCTCACCCTAAATCAAGCACTTGCAGTGCAAACCTCAATTCAGGGGTTTTAGGAATACTAAATTTATAAATACATTTTGGCCAAATTATTTTTATAAGAAAATACTATATTGCTATATAACACTTGGCATGATCATTGGGCAGAAGTTTTTGGTATGGAGATGAATTCTACAAGAGGTAATAGTTGACTTTAATGAGCACATGAAGAGCATAGGAAGAAAAACTCAATTCCAAATAAAAGCCAAATTATGCCAAAAAAAATTGCTGGTCCAAATTTTCATGCTTCATTGATGCAAATAACATGTTACAAAATGCAGGGTGTGACAAACTTCCCGGTCGGTCACTCATCCTGAAATTACTCCAAGCTGAGCACGCTTAACTTTGGAGTTCTCTCCGATGGTCCCCCGGAAAAGAAGGAATTCCTTATTAATATGAGTAGTCTATCATCCCTAATAAACCAGGCTATCACATACACCCCCACTCAGAGGAACCGACGTCCTCGTCGGGCCACAGGAACGTTCCCTCTTGGCACATACGTATGTGCTTCTAGTCCGACACATGTGCCATGCCGTGTGCCACAACGAGTCACAAATGTCATGCACAACATGACTACACACCTGTCCGCAAACATCCGTGTAACCTCGAGGGTCGGCTTTGATACCAACTTGTAACGCCCGGACACACCCGCCGATGGCCGTTACTCCTGGCGGGATCTAGACTAGCCCCACATATCAACACTAATCTTTTCTGCGCACTTTGTCCTCACACGTGCGCACCCGGGAGAAACTTCCCGGTCGGTCACCCATCCTAAAATTACTCCAAGCTGGGCACGCTTAAGTTTGGAGTTCTCTCCGATGGTCTCCCGGAAAAGAAGGAATTCCTTATTGATATGAGTGTCTATCATCCCTAATAAGCCAGGCTATCACAACGGGCGACTGGATCCGGGCTGGGTCGGCGTCCTCCGGCGACGTAGCTCCGGTGACCAACGGGGAGCGGACGTGGCAGGGTCGAGGGAGCACGCGGGGGCGCTCAGGAGCCGGGTGGGCGACCGCTCGGGCCACGGTGGGCTCGGGCAGGCTGTGCCCGGGCCTGGCGGGCCGCGGTGGTGGAGGAGGCAGGGAGGCGACGTCGTGGGGTTTGGTTGGCTGGGCTGGCGGCACAGGTTGGCGGCGGCCAATGGCATCTAGCCAAGTGGCGGCCGGCAGCTGGGGAGGTGCCGAAAACTAGGAGGAGCCGACTGGAGGTGGCTGACGGTGGGGTTTTTGAGGAGGATGCGGTGGCTGGAGGTGGGAGAGGGGCTAGGGATCCATTTTTGGTAGGGGGTAGGCTTCTTATATAGGCGGGGATCTAGGGTTAGGGGTTTTCATTTGTTTTCGGACCATTCGATCGCCGTCGGATGGCTCCGGACAGAGGAGGCTAGGTGGGCTGTAGGTGGGCTGTGTAGAGGGGTTGGGCTGAAAGGAGAGAAGAGAAGTGAGGCCCGGCACAGGTTTACGGAGACCAAAAACGTCTGACGTTAGACCGACTATATTGTCGCTATATGTTTAACGGTTGGGCTATGAAATGAGCTCCGAATGCGACGAAATTTGGCATGCGGTTTACCTACAATATAATAAGACCGCACGCCAACTTTCACCTTATTCCGAGAATTTTTTTGTCCACTTATAAAATAATATTTCGAAGGTGCCACGGGCGCGTGCGAGTGTGTCTCGGCTCCGAACGGACAACGGAGAGGACGGGGGATCGGGCAACTACGAAAGGATGAAAGTTTTGAAAAGCATGTAGATGAAATGTATATGATGACATGGCAAAGTGCAACACGCAAGCGAATGACATGGCAACGACAGCGAATAAGAGGAAGACATCTGGCGCATCTGTCTCGGGGTGTCACACATATTTAGAAGAGGTACGCAAGATTGGAAAACGATTCTTGGGTTTGGAATTGCAGCACGTCCCGCACGGCAAAAATAGGGAGGCGGATGACATCGCCAAGAGGGTGTCCCGATGTGAGCCCCAGAAGCCCGGCATCTTCGAGGAACGACTCCTCAAGCCATCAGCAACTCCCCACGACGCAGGCCCAACGCTACTTCGGGGGGAGCCGCCCTGGCCCCATCCATAGGCGCCCCAGCATGCGGCCCGACCTCCAGAGCTCGCTTACTCCTGGCACTCGAGCCTCAGGAGGGGTGCTGGACTGAGGATTTCAAGGCGTACCTGCTCCGAGGCACCCGAGTAAGATGCGGAATGTGTGGCCCGTCGGGCCATCGCTTACTACTTGCAAGAGGGCGAGCTCTATTGAAGGCACCCTAACAACATCTCGATGCGATGCATTTCCAAGGAGCAAGGGCGCGTGTTGCTGACTCACATCCATGGCGGCAACTACAGACACCATTCTTCATCGTGCACCCTCGTGGGAAAGGTGTTTCGCATCAGGTTTTACTGGCCCACAGTGTTCAACGATGTTGCCGAGCTAGTGCAATCCTATGAGGCCTGTCAGTTCCATGCTAAACAGATCCACTAGCCCACGCAGAGCCTCCAGACCATCCCGCTCTCGTGGCCATTTGCGGTCTGGGGGCTGGATATCCTAGGCCTATTTCCCCGAGCAGTCGCGGGTTACCGCTACCTCTATGTCGCCATCGACAAATTCACCAAGTGAGCAGAGGTAGAGCCCATACGAACCATCCCGGCAGGCTCTGCCATCAAGTTCATTAAGGGCCTCATGAGTTATTTCGGGCTCCCCAATCGTATCATCACTAACAATGGCTCCCAATTCACAAGCAACCTCTTCAAAACATATTGTGCTAAACGTGGAACGCAGATATGCTACGTTTCGGTGGCGCACCCACGGAGGAACAGCCAAGCCGAACGTGCCAACGCAGAGGTCCTGAGGGGCCTCAAGACAAGGATATTCAAGAAGAAACTCGAGGCCTGCGGCAGGGGTTGGCTCGGTGAGCTTCAGTCAGTGTTGTGGTCCATCCGCACCACCGCGACTAAGTCCACCAGGGAAACCCTGTTCTTCCTCGTCTATAGGGTTGAGGCGGTCCTCCCACACGAGGTCAAACATTGCTCCCCGAGGGTCTTGGAGTTTGACGAGGCATGCTAGGATGCCTCGCGAGGGATGGACCTCGTGCTCGGGGTGGAGGCCCACCATCAAGCCTCGCTCCATGCCGTGAGGTACCAGCAGGCGCTGCGGCGGTATCACGGCCGCAGCATCTGTTCCAGGACCCTCGAGGTGGGTGACCTTGTCCTGAGGAGGGTGCTCTCTAGGGAGGGGTTCACGAGCTCTCGCCTATGTGGGAGGGCTCATTCAGGATCGCCCGCGTCTATAGGCATGGCGTCGCGCGCCTAGAGACACGGGACGTGGTCCCCATCCAAAATGCCTCGAACATCCAGCACCTCCAGAAGTTCTATCCGTAACGGGCGAGGACCATGCTCCCCTCAAGTCTCCGCTCGTGACCCTCTCACGTAATAATGAGTGGGGATGTACACGCCCCAGTGTCTCCTTGGTGTAGCTCTTCGGCCTCATGGGGGCTCCCACCCATGTCCTAGTGGAAGCCCCATGCTCGGCGCTGGCGGGAGGACCGGAAGACTAGCATAGGCACCACACGCGGCTGTTTTTTTGGCTCTCTCTTGTATTCAAATTTCCTATTTCTGGAATGAAGTTTGAAATTTTGCGTCTTTGTTTGAAAAAAGGGGGGACTTTTTTCATTGTTATCTTTCTTTTCTCTCTCAATTTGTGTCCGCATCTCTGGAGGCTCGCTGCCTCCCCCTGAGCTCCTCGCGAATGGGGGCTGGACATGGTATGCACGCGTAGGCCCAAGGGTATGGTTGCCATGGCCCCAACCATGCGCACACCTCACCAAAACTTTGGCATTCGTTTCCTCGCTCGGTGCTCTTAGACAAGTCAGTAGACAAACATGACACCAGACCGCGAGCATACCTCAGGAGCATCCTACGTCATGGTCTGCGGTGCAGGGCGGACTCCGGAGGACATCTCTGGAGGCATGGGTGCCCGCAAGCCCTCACGAGGGCTTCGAGGCCAACTGACCCGGGGCAGTGTGCTGGATCAAAATCTCCAAAGTGGCGCACCCTCACGATGCCACAGGCTACCATCACCCAGCAAGCGCGATAAGCTAAGTATCCTAACCATGCCTAGCAGGAGCCCCACGAGTAATGCTAGTACAAAAGGCAAAATATTAGCATAAAATACTAGTAAAGTGGCGCAAGCGCCGCAGTTCATTACACGCCCCATGGGGCCCTTCTTGTTTCCTAATGCGGAGGGAATGAAAAAGAGAGGAGCAGCCTCCTGAAGACCGAAGCTCCTGAACCTGGGCCTCGTCACCACCCACGCTCAGTCGGAGTCCTCTTACTCGTTGACAGGGGCGTAGGGGCGCGGTGGTTCGGCCTCCTCCTTGGTCCGAGTGAGGCGGCTCGCGGTAGTCGTCATCGTCGGAGCTCTGGCCGAGCGAAGTGCCGCTGCTGCTGAATAACTCACGACTATCGCCAAGGGAAAGTTCGCTGCTGAAGATGACGCGGCCGCGAGGGCCAGCATTATCAGAGGGGTGGTCTATGTCGCTGACCTCGGGACAGCATCCCAGGAGCTTGCCGTCCTTCCTGAAGATCTTGATGTAAAGCGTCGCCGCTCCGTCGTACTTGAAGTGCAGAGTGCGCTTCCCCACCAAGCCGCGGGCGCGGGCGAACACCTGCCAGCCACGGTTCAGGAACACATACCCCACGGGGGTGACCTTGACCTCCACCCATGAGGCCCTGCTGCAGGAGCCGTCAGCCTACAGCCACAGGCCGTCCGGCCCTCCTGCTGGCATCTCCTGCGCGAAGAAGTCGGGAGGCGAAGCCAAGGGTCCTCCGGCCTCTCCACCGACGCCACGAACTCCCGAGCCGCGTCGACCGAGAGGACTTGTGGCCGCAGTGGCAGGGCGACCACCGATCGCCCCTTGCCCCGACCACGATCACTACTACCTCCGGCGCCCCTACCGCGACGGCGGCCCTTCCGACAGTTGCCCGGGGCCATGCGAACGCAGGCATAGGCGCACTCGCGCCCCGGAAGGGCGACCACCGAGCTCTTGCGAGGGCGGCCACGCCCCCTTTTTGGCGGGGGCGACTCCGGCCTCTCTAGCAAAGCTTTCCCCTGTTCGTCAGCGAGAACCTCCTCGCTGGTGCCATGGATGCCCTGGCTAGATGGTGTTGCGACGGAGGAGGAGAAGGATCAAGCGGCAGGAAGATGAAGATGGGCAGGGGGCTTTCCCCCCATTTATAGGCAAGGGAAGGCTAACCGGCACCCTCCACGACCCAGGTAATGATGGCCCTGCTGCGTGCGCTAGGCAGTTGTCAAGTCGAAGGTGGTTCCTGAGGCGACATGGGGAAGTGGAGGCATCGGCGCCCCATCGTGCACCACACGTCGGGTCAGGGTTGCAGGCGATTGGGGCCCACGAAGCTTCACCCTTGCCCCTTGGATTCGCCTCGAAGCCAAGCCTGAGCGCACTTTGGTCTCGGGGGATATTGTCGGTGTTTTGGGAACCACGGTACCCAGACTTGCCTGCCTCAAAGAGAGGATAGTTTCCTCTTTGGTGCTAAGGAGGCAAGGACAGGTGTGGGTTCTAGAGGAATTTGTCAAAGGTTTCCATTCTGGTGCAATGAGACCAAGGTCGCCTGCACGGTAGAGCGGATGTCATCGCCGAGCCAACCGCGGCGTCATGGCCAGAAGCCTTGCAAGCAAAGATCACCTTTCGTCAAGATAAGATGTACTAGTTGCCCCCCTTCAAACTTGGCCAATATGGGCTCCCTTCCCGCCTACATTTTGGGGTAAGAGGACCAATGTCACTATAAATGTAGGATAGCCACCACCATAAGAGGGGATCAGATCCACGGAGATCAGGCAGACTCCACCCTCACCCATAGACCTCCTGACGCTGTTCATCCTTTTTACTTGTTCATCCTCAGCCCCTCGTGAAGCCAATCCACCACAAAGCGGGAGTAGGGTATTACACCACGAGGTGGCCTGAACCTGGGTAAACTGCCTTGTTCATCTTCTTCCTTGTTCGTAGGAATAGAGCTAGGCCCACTAGTGCAAAAAGGGCCATTTGTCCCGGTTCGTCAGGGTCATTTGTCCCGGTTGGGGAACCGGGACTAAACGGTCGATACAAATGCCCTAGACCATTAGTCCCGGTTCTTATACCAACCGGGACAAATGGCCCTCCATGTGGCAGTTGCGGCTTGCGCTGGCAGGGGGGCCTTTTGTCCCGGTTGGTAGCACCAACCAGGACAAATAAGATTCCACGCGTCAGCACTTCAGGGGCTAGGGTTTTTATTTTTTTTTCTAGGGGGTGGGGGTTTGTGGGTTTTGTATGGTTAATGTAGGGGTTTCATATATTGTGTTAGCTAGCTAATAGAGAGAAGTGTCCTCTCTTATCTCCGTGCATGCTCATATAACAATGCATCATCATAATTAATAATAAATCATCATCGTCGTTGTCATAATAATCAAAAGTCGTACCCAGCATCATCATCATCTCACAACTTCTACTCGTTGTCATAATAACAAGTCCTTCTCATCATCATCATCATAGATATCTAACAGCTTCTTAGCACATGATCATAAGTAGCCAGACTTAATTAAGTACACCCTCTCTAAGGTGAAATAGCATAAAATAAGATAGGCCCTGACTCTCTGATACGTCTCCAACGTATCTATAATTTTTTATTGTTCCATGCTATTATTTATGAAGTATTGGATGTTTAATGGGATTTATCATTCACTTTTATATCATTTTTGGGACTAACCTACTAACCCAAAGGCCCAGTCCAGATTGCTGTTTTTTGTTTCAGGGTTTTGCAGAAAAAGAATATCAAATGGAGTCCAAACGGAATGAAACCTTCGCGAGAGATATTTTTGGAGAAAATCACGCACGCGGATCTTGAGAACCACGCCAGGGGATAGAGGGATGGCTCACCAGGGTGGGGGCGCCCCCTACTTCGTGGCCCCCTCGAGCGTCCCCCGGTGCCCTCCTTCTTCCTATATAAGTCTACGTACCCTAGAAACTCCGTGAACAGAGAGAAAACCCTAATTCCACCGCCGTACCTTCTGTTCTCGTGGAGATCCCATCTTGGAGCCTGTTCCGGAGCTCCATCGTAGGGGGGTCCATCACGGAGGCCTTCATCATCATCATTACCCTCACCATGAGTTGTGAGTAGTTTACCACAGACCTTCGGGTCCATAGTTAGTACCTAGATGGCTTCTTCTCTCTCTCTGGTGTCACATCCCTAGCTTTACTTTGCCCTAGGATAGTTTTTGCCTGTTGCATCATGTCTAAACTTTTCTTTAAACTGAAATGGGGATGTCTAAACCCCAGCACCAAATCAAAGCAACTAGGTTCAAATAAAAATCCTTTTCAATAAACCCATAAATGCCTTCATCAATGTGTGATAATTTTGGCAAGGGTTTTGATCCAAACCAAAAATATTGAACATTTTTAGGGAATTATTGGGCCCTGAATTAAATCATAAGTATTTGAATTGGGGCCATTTAAATGCTATATATTTTTTAAATTGCTCCAGTAATTCTGGAAAATTGTGAGGGGCTTTGAAATAATTCTTTTAGTCCCTACAAATTTATCAGAAGAAAATAAATTGATTTAGTATTTTTTTTTACTAAATCAGAAACAAATTACAAAAATAGAAAAGAGAACAAACAGAAAGAAATAAGGAAAGGGGCTTACCTGGCCTTACCCGCGACCCAGCTGGCGGCCCAGCCCAGCTGGGCCTCCCCTGCCAGTCATCCCTGTCCTCGCGTCAGGAGGACAGGGGAGCGTGCTCGTTGCACGATGGCCACGCGCCGCGCCACCTCCTGCTTCCACCGCCCCCCCGATGTGCCTGGAGACGCCACGCACCTCTCTGCCTCACTCTCTCACTCTCCCTCGCTCTCAGTCCGTTCCCTGGATCTCTCCCTCTCGTCACCGAACGCCACCGTCGCCGCCGCTCGCCGTAGCCATGACCACCGGCCACCCCTCGTCCCGTGACCGTGTCCAGAAGCCCCGCAATCGAGCACCACATCCCCAAGCCGAAGGAATCGAGCCGGAGGGCTCCGCTTCGTCGTATACGTCATCGTCTTCAACCTCGGGTGCCGCCGTTCTCCTCGTCGATTCGGCCACCTTAGACCGTCCCCGGCCTCGCCGTCTGCACCAAACCACTCGATGTGAGCTCCTCCGTCGTCCCCCCCTACTCTCCTGGTCATTCTCGTCCTCTAACCCATCGGGCCGTCGTGCCCGAGAACTCAGCGCCGCCGCACTAGTCGCCGTCGTTGTTTTAGCTAGCATCCGTCACGCCCGAGCATTGCTACGTGCTCAGCAGCTCCGCAGCTAGCTAACGCCGCCACCATCTCGTCTTTTTGTGCCCCGTAGCGATACGTCGCCGATGCCCGAACTCCGGCCACCGCCTCGCTCATCGCCGGCGCCTTTCCCGGCCACCCTAGCTCCAGCCGGTGCCACGAATGGATGCGCGCGAGTGCCAGCTCCGCATAGGTGCTCTCCGCCGACGATTTGGTCGCCGGAGGACCAAATCCGAAGCTTGCCGCCGTGTTTGGCCTCGCCTGCGGCAGAACGCCGGTGAGTTTGACTTGTTTGACCGGGGGGGTTGACCACCCCTGGGTCACTCACCTATGGGCCCATGCCCCACTGACATTTTTAGTTAGTATTAAATCAGCACTAACAGTCTTTGTTAACTAGCCTAGTCACTGACCAGTGGGTCCCAGTGTCAGGTTTGACCTGGGCTGACGCTGTTGACCGATGACGTCATTCTGACGTCAGGCTGATGCAGTAATGCTTTTCTGGATTTTAAATAAATCTATTTGATTTGTTTATTTTCAGAAAATAGCCAAAACTTCTAAAAATCATAGAAAATAATCTATAACTCAGATGAAAATAATTTATATATGAAAATTGATCAGAAAAATCCAAGGAATCTGTTTATGGTATTTTCATGCATGTTAGAACAACTTATGGCTGCTGTTTAGGGCAATTTGAATAAATGGCTTTTGAATAATCACATATGGAGTTTGAATTTGAACCTTTGGTTCAAACCAACTTCATTTAATTGTGTTGCTAGTTGCATTAGCTCAATAAACATCATATTGCCATGTCACATTCATGAATCATATTGTTGCATTGCATTGATTGTGTTCTTTCTCTGTTTGTCGGTTTTGTCCCCTCTCAGTAGACGATGTTCCGGCGATGAGTTCGATGACACCGATGAAGAGCTATTAATATCTTCAGAAGTGCGAGGCAAGCAGAACCCCCTAGTTCATTCCGATACAATCCCACTCTCTCGCTCCTGCTCTCCTTTACTGCATTAGGACAACAACGATTGAACTGCTTTTGCTGCGATAGCTGAACCCCTTTCCTCTGCATGACCTGTCATTGCCACAGTAAATAGTCGAAACCCACTAGCATGAGTAGGAGTTGTTTGAGCCATGTTGTGCCTACTCATTCATTCTTTCTGGTTATGCCTGCTATTGCTTAGAGTTGTGTCAGGTCAGATTCATCGGGGATGAATTGGAATGTGGTGAACATGCCCTGCTGTTGAGAGCTAAGTGTGTGAACACGATTTGGTAAAGGTAGTGGTGAGAGGCCATGTAGGAGTACATGGTGGGTTGTCTCACTGGAACCGTCCTTAAGAACTGAGTTCTGTGTAAGTTGTCCAATGACAAAGCTACTTCCACACATTGGGTTCTGGTAACTCGACCCCTCTCGACTTATTAATCAACATGATCTTTGTCCAGGAGTTGCAACTAGTTTCTGGTGTTTGTAGGTAGTGTTAGTAGTCTACCAAGTGGCACACGGTACATGTGGGCTTGGGGCAGACTAGGCACCGTGGCACGGTGTACCAAGCGTAGATCCATCCGTCGAGGTGGGCTTGGGAACCCTGCGCACATCATTTGGGGCCGTGAGCGACACCCCGGCCTGATCTCCCCACGGATGGAACCCGAATAGGCGATAAACCTGGACGAGAGACTTGTGTGGTTAGTCAGGTCGTGGCCGACACCCTCGCCAGGCTTCCGCTTGAAGGTTGCCGAGATACATGACGTGTACATGGCGGTAAGTGGCGAGAGCGTGTGTGAAGAAGTACACCCCTGCTGGGTTAACATGATCTATTCGAATAGCCGGGTCCGCGGTTATGGACTTCTTGGATGCTTACGTGGTACATAGACAATCGAAAGTGGATACTCTAAAATACTCAAGACAAGTGTGAGTACTATGGATGGCCTTCCCGTAGGGAGACGGGAATGGATCCATAGTGGTGTATTGATTGGTGAATATGTGGACTCCTGTGCGCCACCTCAAAAGAGTTACTTGCAGTCATAGTTCAGGATAGCCACCGAGTCAAAGCTGGCTTGCTGCAGTCAAACTCCACCACCCCCTTTGTTGATACTGATGCATATGTAGCTAGTTCTGATGTAAGTCTTGCTGAGTACCTTTGTACTCATGTTTGCTTAATTTATGTTTTGCAGAGAGACTTCAGTCTCGCTAGTGGTTCCGCGTGGACTTCGACGTTTAGCTTGTTACCTCAGCTACGGTCTTGTGTCCTTGGGAGGGTCTTGTAGATAGTCAGGCTTCTCAACCTTTTTCATTTGTAGTTGTCTGTACTCAGACATGTTATGCTTCCGTTGCCTGTATGCTCTGTATGTTGGGTCATGTGACCTCTGATTGTAATAAATGCTATGATGGCTCTTCTGGGCCTTTATCTATATGAGTTGTTGAGTTATGTTGTGATGCCATGTTGTACAACACATACTTGCATGTTATGCGTACGTGTAATGTGTATTGCTATGTGTGGGATCCGACACCTAGTTGTTTACCTTTGGTAGCCTATCTTACAGGGAAATGTCTCCTAGTGCTTCCACTGAGCCTTGGTAGCTTGCTACTGCTCCGGAACACTTAGGCTGGCCGGCATGTGTCCTTCTTCGTTCCTGTGTCTGTCCCTTAGGGGAAATGTCACGCGTTGTTCCTTTAAGTCCTTGTAGCTTGCTACGACTTGGGTTCATACGTTGATGACCGACACGTTCGTTGCTGGGTCATGTATGCATGTCTCTGTAATTTAGTGCCACTTTTGGTTTATAACTGGTCATGTCGGCCCGGGTTCTCTGTCATATGGATGCTAGCGACACTAACATATACGTGTGCCAAAATGCGCAAACGGTCCCGGGCCAGGTAAGGTGGCACCCGTGGGGATACCGTGCGTGAGGCCGCAAAGTGATATGATGTGTTACAGGCTAGACCTGTGTGACTTAGGATCGGGGTCCCGGCAGTTTTCGTATCAGAGCCTGACTGCCTGTAGGATTAGTAAGCCAAACTGGTCGAAGTCGTGTCTAGAGACTCTTTAGTTATATAAGGGAATTGATTGTGGAAGGGAACGTAAGGCTCTTTTTACTCCTTTACCCTATGACCTTCTGATCTGAGTCATCATCTTCTTCCTACGGGGATTAAGAACTAGGATTCTCATTCTACTTATCAGGATCACGTTAATTGTGGATTCAACTCTCAGTTCAGTTTATTCCACTTCTTTGTGTTCAACTGTTGATCTCAGAACCTTGACATTATGATGTTGAGTGGTTATGCTATCTTTGTGCATGAGTCTCAAAAGTATTTTCGAGCATTTACAGCCGCTATGCTGTCCGAGTCATCCCAGGTCTCTAAACAATCTGATGCATTTGCAAATCATTCCTCCCTGTTCTGAATGTCCTTTCAGGCCAGATTAACCACACTAGTCGGTGTGTTAAGGTACTCCATTACCTCGACATATATGTTGGAATTATTATTATGACCCTAGCTGTCTTAGAAGATCACCCAGTAAGCTAGCAATACTTTATATTCACAGTGTGATGATTCTGGCCATCATTCTCAAAAGCATCCTGTGATGTCATTTAGTTAGTAGGCATTATATTTCTGGGTTCTTCAACCCAAGATTCACTTTACTTACGTCATGTTGGTAGTATTTGCTCGTCCCTTTAGGATACTAGTAACCTTGTGATAGTCCTCGAGGTCCGTGGTATATCCTTCTTCCAAATACCATGAACCGTCCATGGCAGAAGTTCTCCCGAACCAAAAGATCACAACCAAAGTGCTTCTGAGTAGTACTCCATTCATATTGTGACTCTGCCACTCCTACCTTTCTGCATGGGTTATCCGGAAGAAAAATGTTGAACTCGTTCGACATGTTAATCTATGCATCCACAACTCAGAAGTTATATGTTCCTTGAGTTGTCTCCTTTTAGTTGTATTATGACCCTCGTCTATTAGTTGATAGTCAAGAGTAGTTGTGCATTCGTGTTCATCGATGCCTGCTACTCTTGTGGTCCATCAGGCCATTCTATTCGGAATGACTATGAGAAACAAACTCCAGTACCTTATCCATATCCTGGATCGAGTCAAAGAAGTTGTACTCCGCAGATGAAGAATGTCAATCCATCTTCTAATCTGTTCTACCTTGGAGTATTACCACCTTTATATCAAGAATGTCATGGGAATTGCACAACCTCCTATAAACTATGGCCCGCCGTAGAATATCGCTATCATGAGAGAAGCCACTAGAGAAAACTATGGCCCGTGGGTCTGTTCTCAACATATCAATCTACATCTACTTTACTTTTACTGCTTTTATTTGCTATTCTTAAAACTAAAAATACCTAAAATATAAACTATCATCTCTATCAGATCTCACTTTTGTAAGTGACCGTAAAGGGATTGACAACCCCTTATCGCGTTGGCTGCGAAGTTCTTATTTGTTTGTGCAGGTGCGAGGGACTCGCGCGTGGTCTCCTACTTGATTGATACCTTGGTTCTCAAAAACTAAGGGAAATACTTACGCTACTGTGCTACATCACCCTTTCCTCTTCGAGGGAATACAACGCAAGCTCGAGAAGTAGCAAGAAGAATTTCTGGCGCCGTTGCCAGGGAGGCTTACGCAAAAGTAATATACCAAGTACCTATCACAAACCCTTAACCTTCGCATTACATTTATTTGCCTCTCGTTTTCCTCTCCCCCACTTCACCCTTGCCGTTTTATCTGCCCTTCTTTCGCCGTGTGTTTATCGTTCACTTGCTTCTTGTTTGCTCGTGTGCTGCTTGCTTGCTTGTCATCATGTCTAGCACACCTATCATTATCACCACTCCCGAGAGTGAGGTCCTCAACATTAAACAAAGGGAGGAAGAAAAATTAAGAGATGCCTGGTATAGAATTTGCAATGCCCAAAATAGATCTAATAGGAAGCTTTCCACTTCCGTGCTTCTTCGCAATTTTTATGTTGGCATAACTCCGTGGAATAGATTTATCTTGGATACCATTACCGGAGGGAATTTCTTGGGTAGCCACACCGTTGATTCTTATAACGCTATGACTGAATTATTTGGCTCACCACCTCTTATGGTCAATGGGACCATTTTAACTTTGGAGCATGTTACGCAAAGGTTAGAAATCATTGAAAAAAAGTTGCTACGGTAGAATTGGTAGAAAAATTGGATAGAAAAATTCATAATGAAATCGCCCAATATGGATCCAAGGTAGGAGTTGTTCTGAAAAATCTGAAGGAAAAAGAGCCCATAGTTAAAGAAAAGCTAGATCAGGATTATACTAGAATCAATAAACTTGAGGATGTTATCACTAATGTGGGTTCTGCTCTTTCCGCTATAAAAACTACTCCAAATACCTCTACTAAATTATCTAAGTTGATGTATGTCCCAAAAGACAAGGGTGAAACATCTAGAATTGCGGATCTCAAATCCATAAGAGTTCACCCTAATTTTCTTACTTTTGCAAGAGACCCTTTTGACACTTTAGAATTTCTTGATTTCTTGCCAAGAGTTTGATTATTCATAGGGACAAAGAAGTGTCCAAGAACCATAAGTGCTTAATCAAATAATTGCCTTCCAAGGATGGCAATCCCTAGATCTATCTTGTATCGTGCCTAGCTAGGGGCTTAAAACGATAGCGCTTGTTGGGAGGCAACCCAATTTTATATTTTTTGTTTTTGTTGCTGTTAGGGAATAAATATTTAATCTAGCCTCTGATTAGAAGTGGTTTCATGTTTTGTTTAGTGTTTGTGCCAAGTAGAACCTTTGGGAAGACTTGTGTGAAGTTTATGTGATCTTGTTGTGAAAAACAGAATCGTTAGCGCTCCCTAAAGTAGTCTTCAGATTTTACTAGAGGGTGCTTTTTAGTTGATTCTTTTTGCAGATGATTGGTAGACAAATTCCTCAAATTTACCAATTTAGTTTGAATTTTTTGGAGTTCCATGAGTAGGCGAAACCTGCAGATTACTACAGACTGTTCTGTCTTTGACAGATACTGTTTTTCGTGTGTTGTTTGCTTATTCCGATGCATCTATGAGTAGTATTGGAGGATATGAACCATAGAGAAGTTGGAATACAGTAGGTTTAACACCAATATAAACAAAGAATTAATTCATTGCTGTACCTTTGAGTAGTGGTTTGCTTTCTTATACTAACGGAGCTCACGAGAATTTTTGTCTAAGTTTTGTGTTGTGAAGTTTTCAAGTTTTGAGTATTGCTTTGATGGACTATGGAACAAGGAGTAGAAAAGGCCTAAGCTTGGGGATTACCATGGCACCCCAAGTAAATTCAAGATAATCAAAAGCCTAAGCTTGGGGATGCCCCGGGAAGGCATCCCCTCTTTCGTCTTCATCCATCGGTAACTATACTTGGAGCTATATTCTTATTCGCAACGTGATATGTGTTTTCCTTGGAGCGTCTTGTATAATTTGAGTCTTTGCTTGTTAGTTTGCCACAATCATCCTTGCTGGACACACCTATTTGAGAGAGTTAAATATGGCCTAGAAATTATTAGAACACTCTATGTGCTTCACTTATATCTTTTGATTTGAATAGTTTTTGCTCTAGTGCTTCACTTATATCTTTTAGAGCACGGTGGTGGTAATATTTTGTAGAAATTGTTGAACTCTCATGCTTCACTTATATCCTTTTGAGAGTCTATTAAAACAGCATGGTAATGTGTTTAGGCTAAAGAAACTAGTCTTCACATGATAGACATCCAATGTCAATGTAGTAAAAAAAATCACACTAAGTGCATTGAATAGAATGAGATGTTGGATGCTTGATAATTGTTTTGAGACATGAGGATAGTGATATTAGAGTCATGCTAGTGGAGTTATTATGAAATTGAGAAATACTTGTGTTAATGTTAGTGATTCTCGTATCTTGCACGTATGGTGAACCGCTTTGTGACGAAGTTAGAGCATGATGTATTTGTAGAGTGCCAACCTTTGTGTGGAGGTCGGGGGCGCGCGATGGTTAAATCCTACCAACCTCCCCCCTAGGAGCATGCGTTGATTGCTTTGTTTTGATGACTCATAGATTTTTGCAATAAGTATATGAGTTCTTATGACTAATGTTGAGTCCATGGATTATACGCACTCTCACCCTTCCACCATTGCTAACCTCTCTTGTACCGCGCAATTTTCGCTGGTGCCATAAACCCACTATATATCCTTCTCAAAACAGCCAGCATATCTACCTATCATGGCATTTCCATAGCCATTCTGAGAAATATTGCCATGCAACTTTCCATTGTTCCGTTCATATGACACGCATCATATTGTCATATTGCCATTGCATGATCATGTAGTTGACATCGTATTTGTGGCAAAGCCACCATGCATAATTTTTTATACATGTCACTCTTGTTTCATTGCACATACCGGTACACCGCCGGAGACATTCATATAGAGTCATACTTTGTTGTTGTGGTATCGAGTTGTAATATCGTGTTGTAACAAAAGTGTGATGATCATCATTATTAGAGCATTGTCCCATGGAAGGAAAGGCTAAATCTATAAAGCACCTCCGCAAAAAAAAAGAAAAAAAAAGGGGGAAAAAGAAAGACCAAAGAAAATAAAAAGGCCCGAAAAATGAAAAAAAAAGAAAAAAAGAAAAAGGGACAATTGCTACTATCTTCTTTTCCACACTTGTGCTTCAAAGTAGCACCATGTTCTTCATTGTAGAGAGTCTCATGCTTAGTCATTTTCATATACTAGTGGGAATTTTCATTATAGAACTTGGCTTGTATATTTCAGCGATGGGCTTCCTCAAATGCCCTAGGTCTTCGTGAGCAAGCAAGTTGGATGCACACCCACTAGTTTCTTTTGTTGAGCTTTCATTCATATTTAGCTCTAGTGCATCCGTTGCATGGCAATCCCTACTCACTCACATTGATATCTATTGATGGGCATCTCCATAGCCCGTTGATACGCCTAGTTGATGTGAGACTATCTCCCTCCTTTTTGTCTTCTCCACAACCACCTCTATTCCACCCATAGTGCTATGTCAATGGCTCACGCTCATGTATTGCGTGAAAGTTGAAAGGTTTGAAAGGATAGAGTAAGAAAACAAGTGCTTGGCTGAAATCGGGGTTGTGCATGATATGAATATTTTTGTGTGATAACGAGGGAGGATAGCCAACACTATATGATTTTGTAGGGATAACTTTCTTTAGCCATAGTATTTTGAGAAGACATGATTGCTTTGTTAGTATGCTTGAAGTATTGTTATTTCTTATGTCAATATAGACTTTTATCTTGAATCTTTCAAATCTAAACATTCATGCCACAATTAAAAGAATTACATTGAAAAACTATATTGGTTAGCATTCCACATCAAAAAATTCTTTCTTTATCATTTACCTACTCGAGGACGAGCAAGAATTAAGCTTGGGGATGCTTGATACGTCTCCAACGTATCTATAATTTTTTATTGTTCCATGCTATTATTTATGAAGTCTTGGATGTTTAATGTGCTTTATCATTCACTTTTATATCATTTTTGGAACTAACCTACTAACCCAAAGGCCCAGTCCAGATTGTTGTTTTTTGCCTGTTTCAGGGTTTTGTAGAAAAAGAATATCAAACGGAGTCCAAACGGAATGAAACCTTCGCGAGAGATATTTTTGGAGAAAATCACGCATGCGGAGCTTGAGAACCGCGTCAGGGGACAGAGGGCTGGCCCACGAGGGTGGGGGGCGCGCCCCCCTTCCCAGGGCGCGCCCCCTGCCTCGTGGCCCCCTAGAGCGTCCCCCGGTGCCCTCCTTCTTCCTATATAAGTCTACGTACCCCAGAAACTCCGTGAACAGAGAGAAAACCCTAATTCCACCGCCGTACCTTCTATTCCCGTGGAGATCCCATTTTGGAGCCTGTTCCGGAGCTCCACCGGAGGGGGATCCATCACGGAGGCCTTCATCATCATCATCATCGCCCTCACCATGAGTTGTGAGTGGTTTACCACAGACCTCCGGGTCCATAGCTAGTATCTAGATGGCTTCTTCTCTCTCTCTCTCTCTGGATCTCAATACAAAGTTCTCCTCGGTCTTGGAGGAGATATATTCGATGTAATCTCTTTTTGCGGTGTGTTTGTCGAGATCCGATGAATTGTGGGTTATCTATGAAAGATATTTGGTTCTTCTCTGAACTTTTTATGTGTGCTCATAATATCCTTGCAAGTCTCTTCAAATTATTGGTTTGGTTTGGCCTACTAGATCTATAGTTCTTGCAATGGGAGAAGTTCTTGGCTTTGGGTTCAATCTTGCGGTGTCCTTTCCCAGTGACAGTAGGGGCAGCAAGGCACGTATTGTATTGTTGCCATCGAGGATAAAAAGATGGGCTTTACATCATATTGCTTGAGTTTATCCCTCTACATCATGTCATCTTTCTTAAGGCGTTACTCTATTCTTATGAACTCAATACACTAGATAGCGGTCGATGTGTGGAGTAATAGTAGTAGATGCAGGCAGGAGTCGGTCTACTTGTCTCGGATGTGATGCCTATATACAATGATCATGCCTATATAGTCTCATAATTATTCGCTTTTCTATCAATTGCTCGACGGTAATTTGTTTACCTGTCGTAGAATATCGCTATCATGAGAGAAGCCACTAGAGAAAACTATGGCCCCCGGGTCTGTTCTCAACATATCAATCTACATCTACTTTACTTTTACCGCTTTTATTTGTTGTTCTTATAAACTAAAAATACCAAAAATATAAACTATCATCTCTATCAGATCTCACTTTAGTAAGTGACCGTAAAGGGATTGACAACCCCTTATCGCGTTGGTTGTGAAGTTCTTATTTGTTTGTGCAGGTGTGAGGGACTCGCGCGTGGTCTCCTACTGGATTGATACCTTGGTTCTAAAAAACTAAGGGAAATACTTACGCTACTGTGCTGCATCACCCTTTCCTCTTCAAGAGAATACAACGCAAGCTCGAGAAGTAGCACTCTCCATTATGGAGAATGCAGATTATCATGTCTCCAATTCTTGGCTTCCGCACAATGTCACTTCCATGTAGCTCCCTACGACTGACCATACATTTCTTCGAATCTTTGATTGTCAAGTCTTCATTGGATTTAGAAATCCTGTTTGGACAGTTATGTGTAGGACGATGACCTAACGAGTACGGTAATAAGCTCACAACATTGAGGTGACCTTTCTGAAACATCAGATGAGGGACACAATCCGAAGGGATTTTCTGTTGAAAAACATAGTAATAACTTCGTAGTTAGTAATGTAGTTTACTTTTAGAAGAATTTATGCAAAAGATGATCGGCCACAAATCTTACCATGACATCTCCATGGATGTTACCGTAGTTCAACACGTGCACTAGTGGCACGTATTGACCATAATGTGCAGGAGTTTTAGCATAGGTATTGTAACGCTCAAAATAAGAAAGTAACGAGACAAGATGATTTTTATTCTGACAAGTTAATTCCGCACCATCAGTGTAGTGGGTTCTGTCTACCATCTTCCGTACATTTCTTGAAGAATGGAAATAAGCTGTTAATGGAAATAAGCTGTCAATTATTTCGAAAGACACAACATAAATTACTTAATAAATATGTTTGAGAAACTCACATAGAGGTAGAACTGGAAGTGTATCAACAAGGACCACATGCCATCGTCATCGTCACCAACGTCAAAGGTGACATACATACCCTCCTGAAAATCATATGCCTTGCACAGTGCTCTCCAGTTCGAGCAACCAAAATGGGTTACGCTCTCCGAATTGTATAGCTTTACAAGACAATCATAATCATGATGGGTCCTGAGATGAATTTGCTTTGTTTCCATACTTTCATGATCTTCGAAATCCAGATGCTCCAAGACATAGCGTCTTGCATGGCATGGGATAAGCTAGTCGAATTGTAAAAGACGAAAATTACACGTTGAAAAGAAGGCATAAGTCATGCTTAATTACCAAACAAGACTTGTCGTGTTGCATACCGTCTCAAAATCGAAGGCCTCATCCAGCTTAACACTGAAGCATCGATCGTCTACCAGGTGTGGCCTTTCGCACTGACCCCGGTCGTCGCCACACCAGTCGCACACTGGGATCCTATCGTCATCGTCAGACGACGACATTTCCTACATATTGTAGCACAAGTCATGCCAAAATTCAATGGTTGAAAATATAAACAAAAACATTTTGAAATATCTTAATTATAGGACTCATATATATTGACATGGAGATTTGGTTGGACTCCAGTTTGAGCATTCAATAAAGCAAAACTAAATCATCTCTTGCGTCCATACATCGTCGAATATTATCACTAATACATCTCAAATAGTACCATACATATAGCATCACTAATTAATTAATACAGCTAAAACCCTAGCGAACGACGGTTATCGGCGCGGGCAGTGGACACCCAAAGAGAAGGAACCATCATAGGATCATAGCTCCAGTGAGATCCCTGAAGAACCTGTCATGTATTGTCGAACCTACCCTCCAACGCAACCATGTAGCGACGGACGTGTTCGTCCTCCTCGCTGACACGGTGACTTACAACTTCCGCGGGGTCCTCAAGCCTCCGCACTGTCACTGGCCCGCGCGCCCGCCACCAAAGAAGGTTAGGGTCAACAACGGGTTGGCTCCTCATAAAGTTGCGCCCACCAGAAGGAAGCAGCCCGGCGGAGTCCAGTCCCGAACATGACCCCTCTGATCAAGCAGGCCTCCGTTGAGTCGACGACGAGGATGCGGGATAGGCATCGTCGACGTCGATGCGAGAATAATTGCTTGAACTAAAAGAATAAGCTAGTTCTATTAATTCAACTAGTTCAACTAATAAGCACTTACTATAAATAAAAATGAACTGGTTCTTACTAAAAATAAACTAGTTTTACTAAAATTAAACTAGTTTTACTAAGAATAAACTAGTTCTATTAATTCAACTGGTTCAACTAATAAGCACTTACTATAAATAAAAATGAACTAGTTCTTACTAAAATTAAACTATTTTACTAAGAATAAACTAGTACCATTAATTCAACTAGTTCAACTAATAAGCACTTACTATAAATAAAATGAACTAGTTCTTACTAACAATAAACTAGTTTTTCTAAAATTAAACTAGTTTTACTAAA
>LR738713.1:231264613-231304551 GCA_902687465.1 Secale cereale | reverse complement strand
TCTATCACTAAAACTATAAAATATATAAAAACAGAAAATTCATCGAACATTTGTATATATAACTAAAACTATAAAAAAATATAAAAACAGAAAATTCATCTAACATTTGTATATATAACTAAAACTATAAAAACAGAAAATTCATCTAACATTTGCACTAAATCAACTAACCTTAAATGTAACTTTTGCAACACAATTTTTTTCTAAATATGCACATATATATATGAACATATACATAGATTGACAAAAAATCCTATATCAATACATCCATATATCCATGCATCATATACATACATCTGCAATTACATATACATATATATATATACAACATATCCATATATAATGAAAAAAAAAAGCAGAGCAGATCGAGCAGAGCAGGCTGGGGCGGCGGCGGCGGCGGCGCGCAGAGGAGCAGAGTAGGCAGGGGCGACGGCGGAGGGGAAGGCCGGAGTGCTCACTGTGCGGCGACGGCGAGGTCGGGGAGGACGGCGACGGCGAGGTCGGGGAGAGGGCGGCGACGGCGAGGTCAGGGCAGAGGGCGGCGACGGCGAGGTCGGGGTAGAGGGCAACGACGGCGAGGTCGGGGCAGAGGGCGTTAACGGCGAGGTCGGGGCAGAGGCGGCGACGGCGAGCAGCCTGGCGGCGTCGGGGACGAAGTGACGATGGAAATCTGAAAATCTCCCAAGTGCTGCTTATATAGCAGAAGAATTGGTCCCGGTTCATGGCACCAACCGGAACTAATGGAACCATTACTCTCGGTTCGTGCCACCAACCGGGACAAATGGCCAGTTTTCAGCAGCCCAAAGGGCGGGAAAAAGAGGCCATTGGTCCAGGTTGGTGGCACCAACCGGGACTAAAAGGTGGGCATTGGTCCCTTTTAGTCCCGGTTGGTGTCATGAACCGGGACCAACGTCCTAGTCCTGCCCGCGTCGCGGCCAAAAGTTTAGTCACACCTTGCTAGTTGAGAGAGCTCGAGAGTGGTTTATAAGCGCTGCTGCGCCCACCCTCTCGAGCTCCTCTCAACTGCAGGCTTTCGGGCCTAATTGTGACTGTGTGCCTGTGGGCCTACTAGGCCTACTGCGGGCCTGAATCATGGCCCATGGTTGGGTTTCTAGTCGTATTCAGGCCGTGGCGGCCCTGTAGGTGGTATTTTTTTATTTTTTTACCATTTTTTCTTTGTTGCTTTATTTTTTTAATTTTGTTTCTACTTTCAACAAAATACTTATTGTTTCTATTTTATTTATTTTATTAAAGTTTATTTATTTTACTTTATTAAAGTTTATTTTGTTTCCACTTATTTATTTTATTTTTATTCTACTTATTTATTTTATTTTAGTTTTTGCTTTTTTTATTTATATTATTAAAATTCTATTTGCTTTTAATGTTTCGAACAGGAAATACATTGATAATTTTAGTTGCATAAATTTTATATAATTTTAGTTTCAATAATAATAGAGGTTTAATTATAAAAGCTTTTTGGTTGATTCCTTTAGCTATTAGAGTTTCATTAAAGTTTTCTAATTCATTCTCTTTTCTATTAGAGTTTCATTAAAGTTTTCTAGTTCATTCTTTTAGTTTATTGTTTTTGCTATTAGAGTTTCATAAAAGTTTTCCAGTTTATTCTTTTTTATATTAGTTCATTCTTTGAGCTAAATGACCGTGAAATTGAAAAGCATTTCAAATGAACTCTGAAAAGGTTGAAAGTTGGCATGGTATTATCATTTCACCCACATAGCATGCGCAAAAAAGTAGAGAGGGTTACAGCAAAAAAGTTGGCATGGTATCATCATTTCACCCACATGACGGACAATCTCTTTCGAGGTACCAGGATTTCAGACGAAAACTCGTCTGTTACAAAGGGATTTCATTTTTTTGAACTTATTTGAACTACAGACTCTTTGTGTGCTCAAAATGCACCATTCAAAGCAACATCATCAATTTTCAGCCATTTCTGACTTCATTTGCTATTTTTCATGCATTTACTGAATTTTTTCAGCTAAATGACCCTGAAATTGAAAAACATTTCAAATGAACTCTGAAAAGGTTGAAAGTTGGCATGGTATCATCATTTCACCCACATAACATGTGCAAAAAAGTAGAGAGGGTTACAGCAAAAACTGGATGCACTTCGTGTACAAAACGGACAATCTCTTTCAAGGTATCAGGATTTCACACGAAAACTCGTCTGTTACAAAGGGATTTCATTTTTTTAACTTATTTGAACTACATACTTTTTCTGTGTTCGTGGATGCACCATTCAAAGCAACATCATCAATTTTCAACCATTTCTGACTTCATTTGTTATTTTTCATGCATTTAATGAATTTTTTGAGTTAAATGACCCTGAAATTGAAAAGCATTTCAAATGAACTCTGAAAAGGTTGAAAGTTGGCATGGTATCATCATTTCACCCACATAGGCAAAAACGTAGAGAGGGTTACGGCAAAAACTGGATACACTTCGTGTACAAAACCATTACAAAACATAATGGATAGATAAGTGATAAATTAATATAAGTTCATCATCACATGACATTCAAAGTACATGCATATCTCTAGAGCATCTAATTAAACCATACATTGAAACTATGTACAACATTTCAACGCAACAACAAATGCGATCATAATCGCAACCAAGGTAACAATTGATCCAAAGGCATAATGATACCAAGCCTCGGTATGAATGGCATATTTTCTAATCTTTCTAATCTTCAAGCGCATGGCATCCATCTTGATCCTGTGATCATCAACGATATCCGCAACATGCAACTCCAATATCATGTTCTCCTCCTCATTTTTTTTGTTTTTCCTTCAAGTACTTGTTTTCTTCTTCAACTAAAATTAACCTCTTGACAATAGGGTCCATCTTGATCTTGTGATCATCGACGACTTCTGCAACATGCAACTCCAATTCCATCTTCTCCTCCTCCGTTTTTTCCAAAAAAAAAATCAAGAAAATGTTTTCCTCTTCAACTAAATTTAACCTCTCCACAAGAGGGTCGGTTGGAATTTCCGGTTCAACTACCTCCTAGACATATAAAAACATATATGTCAGATTGGTCGGCATAATTGTCATAAACACTAAAACAAATAGTTATATATTAAAGATAATATACCACATCTGAATCGTAGACAGGACAAGGGCCGACGTGGGCGGATATCAAAACCATCGCACTATATAATAACAAGCAATAATAAACGTAAGAAAATTAGACAAATATCTATCTAAAGCAATAATAACAAGCAATAATAAAAGTAAGAAAAGCATGGACAGAACAAGAGGCTCACCACGGTGGTGCCGGTGACGAGATCGGCGGGGGAGATCAACGACGGTGAAGACGGGGACGGGACGTGACGGACCGCTAAACCTAGACAAATCTCGGAGAAAATGGAGCTTGGAGTTCGAGCTTCGAGAGGAGAAAACCTTAACTAGTGTCGCTTGGGCATTTCATCGAACACCTCATGTGCATAGGAGATGAGCTAGCTAGAGCACCACGAAGCTCCCCCCGGCCGGCCAGAAAAAACAGAGTAGTGGAAGTGGTGGGCGAGGGGTTATATATAGGAAACTCATTGGTCCTGGTTCATACCAGGAACCGGGTCTAAAGGCCACCCATTTGTCCCGGTTCCAGGCACGAACCGGGACCAATGGGTGTGGGCCAGGAGCGAGGCCCATTGGTCCCGGTTCGTGCCTGGAACCGGGACAAATGGGCCCAGACCAACCGAGACAGATGCCCAACGAGGCCGGCCGCCCCCCTGGCCGCACGAACCGGGATGTATGCCCCCATGGGTCCCGGGTCGTGGATGAACCGGGACTAATGGGATCGCCAAGCCCTAACCAAAGCCCTGTTTTCTACTAGTGGTCGTGGAGCGACGAGTTTGTAAGCTGATGAGATTGGGTTCTTCGCACATGCCCCAGTGTTCGAACCTCTCTTGGGTCTGCGGAGTCTCGAGTCCAACAGTCTTGATGGTTGTCTTCATTCCTCCTTGGTGGTGGTGGCAGCGGAGGGAGGCCGACATTGTCGTGAGGGCGAGACTCACAAGGTTGATCTGAAGGAAATATGCCCTAGAGGCAATAATAAAGATGTTATTTGTATTTCCTTATATCATGATAAATGTCTTTTATTCATGCTAGAATTGTATTAACCGGAAACTTAGTACATGTGTGAATACATAGACAAAACAGTATGTCCCTAGTATGCCTCTACTAGACTAGCTCATTGATCAAAGATGGTTATGTTTCCTAGCCATAGACATGAGTTGTCATTTGATCAACGGGATCACATCATTAGGAGAATGATGTGATGGACAAGACCCATCCGTTAGCATAGCACTATGATCGTTTAGTTTAACTGCTATTGCTTTCTTCATGACTTATACATGTTCCTATGACTATGAGATTATGCAACTCCCGAATACCGTAGGAACACCTTGTGTGCTATCAAACGTCACAACGTAACTGGGTGATCATAAAGATGCTCTACAGGTGTCTCCGAAAGTATTCGTGGTGTTGGCATAGATCAAGATTAGGATTTGTCACTCCGAGTGTCGGAGAGGTATCTCTGGGCCCTCTCGGTAACACACATCACAATAAGCCTTGCAAGCAAAAGACAAATGAGTTAGTCACGAGATGATGTGTTACGGAACGAGTAAAGAGACTTGCCGGTAACGAGATTGAACTAGGTATAAAGATACCGACGATCGAATCTCGGGCAAGTAACATACCGTTTGACAAAAGGAACAACGTATGTTGTTATGCGGTTCTGACCGATAAAAGATCTTCGTAGAATATGTAGGAGCCAATATGAACATCCAGGTTCCGCTATTGGTTATTGACCGGAGATGAGTCTCGGTCATGTCTACATAGTTCTCGAACCCGTAGGGTCCGCACGCTTAACGTTTGATGACGATCGGTATTATGAGTTTATGAGTATTGATGTACCGAAGGTAGTTCAGAGTCCCGGATGAGATCACGGACATGACGAGGAGTCTCGGAATGTCCGAGACATAAAGATTGATATATTGGACGGCTATATTCGGACACCGGAAGTATACCGGAAAAGTTTCGGATTTATCGGGAATGCCGGAGGGGGTTACCGGAACCCCCTACGAGAGGGGATGGTCCATAGTGGGCCTAAAGGGAAAGAGAGAGGCAGCCCATAGGGCTGGCCGGCGCCCCCACCTAGGGTTCCTAGTTGGACTAGGATTGGGGGGGGGGGCGCCACCTCTCCTATTCTTTTCCCCCTTCTTCCTTTTGGTGAATCCTACTAGGAATAGGATTGCAATCCTATTCCTAGTAGGACTCCTTCCCTAGCCGCACCAGGAAGGGCCGGCCGGCCTCCCTCCCTTGCTCCTTTATATACGGGGGCAGGGGGGCACCCAAAGACACACAAGTTGAATTGTTTTAGCCGTGTGCGGTGCCCCCTCCACAGAATCACACCTCGGTCATACCGTCGCGGAGCTTAGGTGAAGCCCTGTGCCGGTGAACACATCATATCCGTCACCACGCCGTCGTGCTGACGAAACTCTCCCGTGAAGCTCAACTGGATCAAGAGCTCGTGGGACGTCATCAAGCTGAACGTGTGCTGAACGCGGAGGTGCCGTACGTTCGGTGCTTGATCGGTTGGATCGCGAAGAAGTTCGACAACATCAACCGCGTCACTTGACGCTTCCGCTCCCGGTCTACGAGGGTACGTAGACACACTCTTCCCTCTCGTTGCTATGCATCTGGTAGATAGATCTTGCGTGATCGTAGGAAAATTTTAAAATACTACGTTACCCAACAGTGGCATCATGAGCCAGGTCTATGCGTAGATGATATGCACGAGTAGAACACAATGAGTTGTGGGCGATACTAGTCATACTGCTTACCAGCATGTCATACTTTGCTTCGGCGGTATTGTGAGATGAAGCGGCCCGGACCGACATTACGCGTACGCTTACGCGAGACTGGTTTCACCGTTACGAGCACTCGTTGCTTAAAGGTGACTGGCGGGTGTCTGTCTCTCTCACTTTAGCTGAATCAAGTGTGGCTACGCCCGGTCCTTGTGAAGGTTAAAACAACACATACTTGACGAAACATCGTTGTGGTTTTGTATGCGTAGGTAAGAACGGTTCTTGCTAAAGCCCGTAGCAGCCACGTAAAACTTGCAACAACAAAGTAGAGGACGTCTAACTTGTTTTGCAGGGCATGTTGTGATGTGATATGGTCAAGACATGATGAGTTATACGGTTTTTGTATGAGATGATCATGTTTTGTGAGGGTGATCATGACGGTGCTTTGGAGATGGAGATCAAAAGCACAAGATGATGATGGCCATATCATGTCACATATTTTGATTGCATGTGATGTTTATCTTATTATGCTTCTTATTTTGCTTAGAACGACGGTAGCATTATAAGATGATCCCTTACTAAATTTCAAGGTATAAGTGTTCTCTCTGAGTATGCACCGTTGCGAAAGTTCGTCGTGCCGAGACACCACGTGATGATCGGGTGTGATAAGCTCTACGTTCAAATACAACGGGTGTAAGCCAGTTTTGCACACGCAGAATACTCGGGTTAAACTTGACGAGCCTAGCATATACAGATATGGCCTCGGAACACTGGAGACCGAAAGGTCGAGCGTGAATCATATAGTAGATATGATCAACATAAGATGTTCACCATTGAAAACTGCTCCATCTCACGTGATGATCGGACATGGTTTAGTTGATTTGGATCACGTGATCATTTAGATGACCAGAGGGATGTCTATCTAAGTGGGAGTTCTTAAGTAATATGATTAATTGAACTTTAATTTATCATGAACTTAGTCTTGGTAGTATTAGCATATCTATGTTGTAGATCAATAGCTCGCGATGTTGCTCCCCGTTTATTTTTCATATGTTCCTAGAGAAAACCAAGTTGAAAGATGTTAGTAGCAATGATGCGGAATTGTTCCGTGATCTGAGGATTATCCTCATTGCTGCACAGAAGAATTATGTCCTTGATGCACCGCTAGGTGACAGACCTATTGCAGGAGCAGATGTAGACGTTATGAACGTTTTAAAGCTCGATATGATGACTACTTGATAGTTTAAGTGCACCATGCTTTACGGCTTAGAACCGGGACTTCAAAAACGTTTTGAACGCCATGGAGCATATAAGATGTTCCAAGAGTGGAAATTAGTATTTCATACTCATGCCCGTGTCGAGAGGTATAAGACCTCTGACAGTACTTTGCCTACAAGATGGAGGAGAATAGCTCAACCAGTGAGCATGTGCTCAGATTGTCTGGGTACTACAATTACTTTAATCAAGTGGGAGTTAATCTTCCAGATAAGATAGTAATTGACAAAGTTCTCTAGTCACTATCACCAAGTTAGTAGAACTTCGTGATGAACTATAATATGCAAGGGATGACGAAAGGAATTCCCAGCTCTTCGCGATACTGAAGTCGGCGAAGGTAGAAATCATGAAAAAGCATCAAGTGTTGATGGTTAACAAGACCACTTGTTTCAAGTAAAGGGCAAAGGGATAGAAGGGGAACTTCAAGAAGAATGACAAGCAAGTTGTCACTACCGTGAAGAAACCCAAAGCTAAACTCAAGCCTGAAACAAGTGCTTATACTGCAAAGGAAATGGTCACTAGAAGTGGAACTGCCCTAGATACTTGGCGGATAAGAAGGATGGCAAAGTGAACAAAGGTATATTTGATATACAGATTATTGATGTGTATTTTACTAGTGTTCATAGCAACCCCTCGGTATTTGATATTGGTTCAGTTGCTAAAGAGTAGTAACTCGAAGTGGGAGTTGCATAATGAACATAAACTAGTTAAAGGATGAAGTGACGATGTGTATTGGAAGCAGTTCCAAGATTGATATGATCATCATCGCACACTCCCTATACTTTCGAGATTAGTGTTGAACCTAAATAAGTGTTATTTGGTGTTTGTGTTGAGCATGAATGTGATTTGATCATGTTTATTGCAATACGGTTATTCATGTAAGTTAGAGAATAATTGTTGTTCTGTTTACATGAATAAAACCTTCTATGGTCATACACCCAATGAAAATAGTTTGTTGGATCTCGATCGTGTGATACACATATTCATAATATTGAAGCCAAAAGATGCAAGGTTAATAATGATAGTGCAACTTATTTGTGGCACTGCCGTTTAAGTCATATTGGTGTAAAACGCATGAAGAAACTCCATAATGATGGACTTTTGGAATCACTTGATTATGAATCACTTGGTGCTTGCAAACCATGCCTCATGGGCAAGATGACTAAAACTCCGTTCTCCGGAACTATGGAGCGAGCAACATATTTGTTGGAAATCATACATACTGATGTATGCGGACCAATGAGTGTTGAAGCTCGCGGCGGGTATCGTTATTTTCTGACCTTCACTGATGATTTGAGAAGATATGGGTATATCTACTTAATAAAGCACAAGTCTGAAACATTTGAAAAGTTCAAAGAATTTCAGAGTAAAGTAGAGAATCATCGTAACAAGAAAATAAAGTTTCTACGATCTGATCGTGGAGGAGAATATTTGAGTTACGAGTTTGGTCTTCATTTGAAACAATGTGGAATAGTTTCACAGCTCACGCCACCCGGAACACCACAGCATAATGGTGTGTCCGAACGTCGTAACCGTACTTTATTGGATATGGTGCGATCTATGATGTCTCTTACCGATTTACCACTATCGTTTTGGGTCATGCATTAGAGACAGCTGCATTCACGTTAAATAAGGGCCTCATCTGAATCCGTTGAGACAACGCCTTAAGAACTGTGGTTTGGCAAGAAACCAAAGTTGTTGTTTCTTAAAGTTTGGGACTGCGATGCTTATGTGAAAAAGTTTCAACATGATAAAGCTCGAACCCAAACCGGAGAAGTAAATCTTCATAGGATACCCAAAAGAGACTGTTGGGTACACCTTCTATCACAGATCCGAAGGCAAAATATTTGTTGCTAAAAACGGATCCTTTCTAGAAAAAGTGTTTCTCTCGAAAGAAGTGAGTGGGAGGAAAGTAGAACCTGATGAGGTAATTGTACCTTCTCCCAGATTGGAAAATATAGTACATCACAGGAAATTGTTCCAGTGATTCCTACACCAATTAGTGAGGAAGTTAATGATAATGATCATGAAACTTCGGATCAAGTTTCTACAGAACGTCGTAGATCAACCAGAGTACGTTCCGCACCAGAGTGGTACGGCAACCCAGTTCTGGAAATCATGTTACTAGACCATGATGAACCTACGAACTATGAGGAAGCGATGATGAGCCCAGATTCCGCAAAATGGCTTGAAGCCATGAAATCTGAGATGGGATCCATGTATGAGAACAAAGTGTGGACTTTGGTTGACTTGCCCGATGATCGGCAAGCCATCGAAAACAAATGGATCTTCAAGAGGAAGACCGACGCAGACGGTAATATTACTGTTTACAAAGCTCGACTTGTTGCGAAAGGTTTTCGACAAGTTCAAGGAGTTGACTACAATGAGACTTTCTCACCTGTAGCGATGCTTAAGTCTGTCCGAATCATGTTAGCAATTGCCGCATTTTATGATTATGAAATCTGGCGAATGGATGTCAAAACTGCATTCCTGAATGGATATCTCAAAGAAGAGTTGTATATGATGCAACCAGAAGGTTTTGTCGATCCAAAAGGTGCTAACAAAGTATGCAAACTCCAGTGATCCATCTATGGACTGGTGCAAGCATCTCGGAGTTGGAATATACGCTTTGATGAGGTGATCAAAGCATATGGTTTTATACAGACTTTTGGAGAAGCCTGTATTTACAAGAAAGTGAGTGGGAGCTCTGTAGCATTTCTAATATTATATGTGGATGACATATTGTTGATTGGAAATGATATAGAATTTCTGGACAGCATAAAAGGATACTTGAATAAAAGTTTTTCAATGAAAGACCTCGGTGAAGCTGCTTATATATTAGGCATCAAGATCTATAGAGATAGATCAAGACGCTTAATTGGACTTTCACAAAGCACATACCTTGATAAGATTTTGAAGAAGTTCAAAATGGATCAGTCAAAGAAAGGGTTCTTGCCTGTATTACAAGGTATGAAGTTGAGTAAGACTCAATGCCAGACCACGGCAGAAAAATATAGAGAGAATGAAAGTCATTCCCTATGCCTCAGCCATAGGTTCTATAAAGTATGCCATGTTGTGTACCAAACATGTTGTGTACCTTGCCATGAGTTTGTCAAGGGGGTACAAAAGTGATCCAGGAGTAGATCACTGTACAGCGGTCAAAATTATCCTTAGTAACTGGATGACTAAGGAAATGTTTCTCGATTATGGAGGTGATAAAGAGTTCGTCGTAAAGGGTTACGCCGATGCAAGCTTGACACTAAAATCCAGATGACTCTAAGTATCAATCTAGATGCGTATTGAAAGTGGGAGCAATTAGCTAGAGTAGCTCTATGCAGAGCATTGTAGACATAGAAATTTGCAAAATACATACGGATCTGAATGTGACAGACCCATTGACTAAACTTCTCTCACAAGCAAAATATGATCACACCTTATTACTCTTGGGTATTAATCACATAGCGATGTGAACTAGATTATTGACTCTAGTAAACCCTTTGGGTGTTAGTCACATGGCGATGTGAACTATGGGTGTTATTCACATAACGATGTGAACTATCGATATTAAATCACATAGCGATGTGAGCTAGATTATTGACTCTAGTGCAAGTGGGAAACTGAAGGAAATATGCCCTAGAGGCAATAATAAAGATGTTATTTGTATTTCCTTATATCATGATAAATGTCTTTTATTCATGCTAGAATTGTATTAACCGGAAACTTAGTACATGTGTGAATACATAGACAAAACAGTATGTCCCTAGTATGCCTCTACTAGACTAGCTCATTGATCAAAGATGGTTATGTTTCCTAGCCATAGACATGAGTTGTCATTTGATCAACGGGATCACATCATTAGGAGATTGATGTGATGGACAAGACCCATCCGTTAGCATAGCACTATGATCGTTTAGTTTAACTGCTATTGCTTTCTTCATGACTTATACATGTTCCTATGACTATGAGATTATGCAACTCCCGAATACCGTAGGAACACCTTGTGTGCTATCAAACGTCACAACGTAACTGGGTGATCATAAAGATGCTCTACAGGTGTCTCCGAAAGTATTCGTGGTGTTGGCATAGATCAAGATTAGGATTTGTCACTCCGAGTGTCGGAGAGGTATCTCTGGGCCCTCTCGGTAACACACATCACAATAAGCCTTGCAAGCAAAAGACTAATGAGTTAGTCACGAGATGATGTGTTACGGAACAAGTAAAGAGACTTGCCGGTAACGAGATTGAACTAGGTATAGAGATACCGACGATCGAATCTCGGGCAAGTAACATACCGTTTGACAAAAGGAACAACGTATGTTGTTATGCGGTTCTGACCGATAAAAGATCTTCGTAGAATATGTAGGAGCCAATATGAACATCTAGGTTCCGCTGTTGGTTATTGACCGGAGATGAGTCTCGGTCATGTCTACATAGTTCTCGAACCCGTAGGGTCCGCACGCTTAACGTTTGATGACGATCGGTATTATGAGTTTATGAGTATTGATGTACCGAAGGTAGTTCGGAGTCCCGGATGAGATCACGGACATGACGAGGAGTCTCGGAATGTCCGAGACATAAAGATTGATATATTGGACGACTATATTCGGACACCGGAAGTGTTCCGGAAAAGTTTCGGATTTATCGGGAATGCCGGAGTGGGTTACCGGAACCCCCTACGAGAGGGGATGGTCCATAGTGGGCCTAAAGGGAAAGAGAGAGGCAGCCCATAGGGCTGGCCGGCGCCCCCACCTAGGGTTCCTAGTTGGACTAGGATTGGGGGGGGGGCGCCACCTCTCCTATTCCTTTCCCTCTTCCTTCTTTTGGTGAATCCTACTAGGAATAGGATTGCAATCCTATTCCTAGTAGGAGTCCACTCCTAGCCGCACCAGGAAGGGCCGGCCGGCCTCCCCCCCTTGCTCCTTTATATACGGGGGCAGGGGGCACCCAAAGACACACAAGTTGAATTGTTTTAGCCGTGTGCGGTGCCCCCCTCCACAGAATCACACCTCTGTCATACCGTCGCGGTGCTTAGGCGAAGCCCTGCGCCGGTGAATACATCATATCCGTCACCACGCCGTCGTGCTGACGAAACTCTCCCGTGAAGCTCAACTGGATCAAGAGCTTGTGGGACGTCATCAAGCTGAACGTGTGCTGAACGCGGAGGTGCCGTACGTTCGGTGCTTGATCGGTTGAATCGCGAAGAAGTTCGACTACATCAACCGCGTCACTTGACGCTTCCGCTCCCGGTCTACGAGGGTACGTAGACACACTCTTCCCTCTCGTTGCTATGCATCTGGTAGATAGATCTTGCGTGATCGTAGGAAAATTTTAAAATACTACGTTCCCCAACATGATCACGCCAAGGGCCGTCACGAGGCTGATCGCGCCAGCCACCCTCGCTAGGCTGGTCGCGCCAGCCCTGACGAGGGTTGCGGTTGTCCCGGCGACCTCCGCCGCAACCGCCTCCACGGCCGAAGTCACGGTCGCCGCGCTCAGGGCGGCAGCCCAGGCGCTCGTCTCGAAGCGCCCCGAGCTCCTGGCAATCGTTGGTTTTATGGGTGTGAAGGTTGTGGAAGATGCATAACGGGCGGTTATCCTTGCCTACCTCATCGTGATTGCGGCCACTCTTCAGTTCGGGCTCTGCCGCTAGCATGGTAGGGCCCCTACGCTCCACCTCCTTGAACTTGGCCTTCTTGTCTTCAGGATCGACATCTGGGCTCTTGAGGAGGGAGAGGCGGCCTTATTCTGGCCTGGCGCACTTGTCTGCCAAGTTGAACATCTGTAGGGATAAGCGCAGGTCATCATGTATGGCGAGCTCTCCGCTCATCTTAACATCGGTGACGCCCTCGCTGAATGCTGAGATGATGGCTTCGTCCGAGGCCTTAGGGATCTTGAGGCGAACGCTTGTGAAGAGCTGAATGAACTTGCGGAGTGTCTCCCCGGCTGCTACTGCACACACCATAGGTCGTTGACGGTGAGGGCACTGTCACGATGTGACAGCCTGGATTTTTGCCCACTCTCCTTTTCCGGACTTGCCTTCTCTCTGTTTCCAAATGTGGTTTCTCACTTGCTTTGATTTGGGTTTTGGAATCATTTCAGATGGACTTGTCACTTGGTCATATCCTTGAATTTCAACCAAGTGACCTATCTACTCCTCATTCAACTTTGTTTCTCTGATAAAACCCTAAAATCATCCTAGGAATATTTTTCATAAAGGAAAAATATTCATTTCCCCCTCTCAAACCTACTTTGGAGACTAGTGCTCCAAAGCAACCCCCATTTTCCTTGCTCCAACAATCCTGAAATAATTCCTGAATATTCTTTGGACCATGGCACACCTTCCCAAGCAAAAATATTGCATCACTCTTTGTAATATTTTTGCTATAGAAAATCATTTCTATTCTGGACCAGAAAGGCACTTTGTACAACAAGTACCTTTTTCCTTGATCTTTTGGCTCTGATCTTTCTTGAGCTTAATTACCCTCCTAAGAAACCCTTAACCCCAAGAGATCAGCCCTAATGGCCATCTAGAAGCTAGCCAAAATTGGCGACCAAGTTTCTAGTCAGAAACTTGTCAGCTTGGTTGAGTCAATCCTAGTCGGCCTGGGTATGAGTTTTCAACTTTGCTAGACTAAAACCTGCGTGGACTAGAGGGTATACAAGGTTTGGCAGTGCTTGGACGTCATCTTGACCATGCCAGGGTGGTAACCTCGTGAGGACACGATGCCTGGCATGCGTTCGATGCGCTCTGGGTGTCGTCATCCCCTCTGTTCAACGCGTGCCCGTTCCAGCGCTTGCCGATGACTGCCGCACCGCACCACCACCCTCGACCCATCACCCTTGACCGCTCCCTGGCGCTCGCCGACGCCGGAGACGCCACAGCAAGCACGGGCGCGTCGCGGCCAAAAGCCACAATGCGCGTGTGCACTTGTCCTCTTCCCCCACCGCCTCCTGTGCTCGTTCGCGTCCGTGCACAGCACCCGCGTGATCGATGACCTCTTCTCCCTCTCGTTGACCCTGTTCATTGCCGTGCGCCGTCTTCCAAAGAGTTCCGGCGCAGCCCAGAGCACCTCTCCCCCTCGCCTACAAATTTAGCCCCTCCCCAGCCTTTCCGAGCATCGCCACTCACTCCCACACACTCCACAAAGCCGTAGGAGGCCGCAGCCCGGTCGGACAGGCCTCTGGCCGCCGTCCCCGAGCCCGACCTCGCCGGTGATCCCCTCTGCTGCTCCGCGACCACCAGGCCCCTCTCGAGCTCGGGCAACTGCTCGGGCGTGGCATTGGAGGCCTGTTGGTGCTGACTGGATGCAGCAGAGCCCTCGGAGCCGCTCCTAGTCGCCGTCTTCAACCACTCTGGCAAACTCCGTCCGCCACCGGCGCTTGCGAGCTCAGTTGCGAGCAGCTCCGACCATCCCAAGCTAAGCCACCAGTACGGGCAAGTGCGTCGTGAGCCCCTCTTCAATCATATCCCTCTAGCCTAGCCCCAAACCCCCTCGTCGCCGGTGCGAGCTCCAGCGGAGCGCCACCGCGCTTTGATCTCGCGCCTCCCCTCTCTCTCTCCCAATGCATGGGACCCACCCGTCAGCCTCACCACTCGTGCCCGAAGCGGTACGAGTGGAGGCGCCTTTTCCTTTTACGCCTTAGACGTCACCCCCCCCCCAGTATTTCTGTTTAATTCAAAATTATTCAGAAATTTGACTAAACTTTGACCAGCCACCATTTCTAAACCATAAGTCCAAATGATTTGATTCTTTTTGCATTGTCTTTGTTTCGGAAAGCTCTAGCAGCACACCAAAGGGTGGATTTTTCCTTGCTGCCTAGAATTTCTGGTGATTTTCATAATAGGGTTTTATAATTGTTTTTGTGGTTTAAAATTCTTTTCGGAAGGATAGGCTTGTCTTGAAGCAAACCAAGAGGGGTGTGATCATCCCCTACCCTAAGGCAAGCCACACCAGCATTTGGATGGTGTTATTTCAATATCACTGATTTTCTACTTGAATATGAGTTCTTATTTTCATTTAAAATTTGATAAATAAGGTTGGTTAATTGCTAGTTACTTTATCAGGATTGATATGCTTGTTTTAGTTACTGGTTAAATGCATAAACCTGTCTGGTCAAGTAGAATAATATTTTGCACTAGTTCTATTGCTATGGTAAAGGATGATAGTTCGTTTATGAAGCGTTATTTTCATTTAATTGATGAGCTAATAAAAGGAATATTGCTTGATAATAAAAATGAGATATAACCAGAGAAGTTTTGATCTTGAGTAGGGCAAGATAATTGTGTTGGTAGTTTGATCCATGTCTTTGAATTGTGTGCTTTGCATGCCGCGTAGTTGCATGATTACAACATACTAGTTTGTTACTTTATAAAAGTCTTTACCAAAGTTAAATCTGAGTAAGGTCAACTTGAATATGATGTTGATCACATCATGGTGCCACTGAATCGGGTTTTTATTCAGTGCGACCATGCTTACCTTGTGGGAAGGTCTTGACTCGGTCCTTTGTTGTGCCTCTCACCGGTGCCTCCCGCGAGGGAAGGTTATGGTCGTGCGTACCCTGGCCCGGTAAGCAGACATAACCTTGTGTGCTCGTTTTTGTTTTTATGGTACCCAGTCCCCGTTTGGGGCCATTTTGCCACGACAGTGGCCGTTGGTGTCTTTGGTAGACACGGGGCCACCCAAGACCTAGCCCCGAGAGGGAGATGGTCGGAGTGGCCGGGAGAGTGCCATGACAAAGGGAGGGTTTCGTCGGAACCTTTTGGTCCGCACGTATGGGAGTGCGAGGCCAGGGTTCCGTAGTGTGGGTAAAGTGCGCTACCTCTGCAGAGTGTATTTAAATCTATCGATAGCTGCGTCCTCGGTTATGGGCATAGCTTGGAAGTAAGTCACACCATGGATCAACTTTTATAATTAATCTTGCCAACTAAATGATTGTTACGATACATGTGTTTCGAAGTAATTCATGAACTCTGGAGTTGTTCATGAGGTATTGACCTCAGTTGTGACCTAGGTATGGTCACCGTTTCGTTACGAGGTAACCGTCTGGTAAGCGAGTCTATGAGACTCAGTGCAAGTATTGATTTCATTGCATCGGTAGTAGTTCCTGCATTGCATTAATCTGATTAATTGTGTTGATATTGTCTGTCATTGTGCTTATGTTTGTTGTGAGCTTGCAAGTACATTCAATGTACTAACCTGGCGTGTTATGCCAGCTTTCAGGCAAGTCGATTCGCATCGGAGTGCATCCCGCGTCTAGGCCGTGTCCACATTGGTGTCCCTATGCTATGGAGTTCCACTTCGTCGTTCTTCCGCTGCCATGTAGTTCATGCGATCGAGGCCCTCGTCATGTTCATTAAATAATGTACATATTGTTTTGCAGCACCGCGTGTGCCGCATGGCCTCGTATCTCGATGTAATATCAGGCCTATGTAATCCGCTAGCATCAATAAAAGCGGTTGTTTCTGTACCATGTTGTTGGGTATTGCCAGAAGACTAGATCTCTGGGCTGGCAATGCAGGGTAAACTTGGTATCAGAGCCGCGCTGATCGTAGGACACGCTAGACCGTTAGTGCGTTAGTAGAATGTTATGTAGCCTCGTTTGAGTGCCGGTAGTCATAGAAGTTGGTTGCTGCATTGCATGCATGATTATTTGTTGTTGTCACTAACTGTTTGGTTTGTGAGTGTAGATGGCTCCAGTACCGATCTTGTACCATCCTGAGCCAGCTCCGAACACATCGCCGCACCTGCTTCAGAATGTTTGGCGACGACTCTATCCAGAGGGTGCTGATCCAGAGTATCGAGTGTATCGGGAGCATCTGGCTGGGGCAGTATATGAGTATTATGCTAAAGTCATTCTACACCACAGTACCCCTTCCGGCGCTTACACTCGTTCCACTAAGGGTAGTCTCGCTTCTACGCCATCTCAGGCTATCCAGTTTGCTGCACTCGAGGCTCTTGTAGACTTGCGCTACAACGAGGTTCGCATGCACACCCACCCAGGTCTTTTCTTTTACCCATCTCTGCACGAGAATTGGCGTATCCGCTTTCCTTCGATTAATCCGGCGTGCGATCGTCCCACTATCCACCTTTCTCATTATATCGTTGCCAGTTATCTCCTGAACTACGAGTTAGCTCGGGAGCTAGCACGCACCCGGACAACTCTCATTGTTGCTCGCACGAGGAACCCTCTTCCCACAGTCATCTACACTACTCCAGTTTCTTCCGTCTCCGTTCCCCCGGTGACTTCGCAGGGTACCGTTAACCCACTAATGGTGACCCCTCACAGTGCTCCTGCTGCGTGGTCGTCCCTTATCGCTACTCCTGCCGCCCCTATGCTTAGTTCCCATCCCGCGCCCACCATTGAGGGAGAGCCGTCGAGGTAGCGTTGTCGCGTCTCTCTTAACCCAAAGGTCTCTGCTATCAGTTCAGGATTTGGATCTGGCTCAGGAGAGGAGCCCGCAGTAGCACAGTCAGAGCAGTAGACTGTTAGAGTCTAGTTTTCGTCATAAGTATGATGTATGGGTGTAATCGCACGTGTCATGATGCTTAGTTTCATGTATGAGGGTAGTAGAACCATTGTGAGGTTCACTTTCATGTTGAGTTTATGTATAGTTATGTTGGAACCTTTTATTCGCTTTGGTTTTCATTCGATGTTTTCTTTCGGGAATTGTCGACGAATTTCCTCTCACTTTGTAATTTTCTTATCATGGTTGCTATGTATTGGGAAAACAAATAATAGGATGACGCGTGGAGGCAGCAGCAACCAAGCTTGTGAGGATGTCCCTGTATGTCGCTCCGCGAGGCAGGCAGGACATTCCCCCGAGCCATACCAGCCACCTCCGTCTCCGCCGCCTCATACACCTTTCACTGAGCAAATCCTGCAGATGTTTAAAGAAAGAAGGAGCAACGATCTACTGGAAATACTAAAATGTGCGCAAGTCATGGTTTGACAGAATGGAAATCAGAATGCTCATCACTCCAAGCTGTCCAATTTTCAGCGAACCAAGCCTCCCAGCTTCCGCCAAGCAATGGATCCATTGGACGCCGATGACTGGTTAAGGACTATTGAGAGGAAGCTAGAAATTGCTCGCACCAAAGAGGGAGACAAGGTTCCCTTCGCAGCGCATTATCTCGAAGGAGTTGCCGCTATATGGTGGGATAATACTAAGGCCATATGGCCCGTGGATGAGGAAATTACTTGGACTAAATTCAAGGATCATTTCTGCAAGTATTATATTCCCACCGGGATTATGAAGATCAAGCAGCGCGAATTCCTCGCCCTCATTCAAGGCAGCATGATAGTCAATGAGTACCTGAATAAATTCAACCATTTGGCTCGCTACTCACTCTACGATGTGGCCACAGAAGAATGGAAGAACGGTAGATTTCTTGGAGGACTGAATCAGCATCTCAGGTGCACCCTCAGCATGTTTGATTTTCCGGACTTCATGACTTTGGTGAACAAGGCCCTCATCACAAAAAAGGAACACAGGCTCCTACACGACGTCAAGCCAGCTATTAATGACCTCAAGGGCAAATTCGAGCCGAAGAAGGATATGCAACCGATGCAGAAAGCTCGTATTTGGCAACAGACTCAGGTTGAGTACAAACCCAACTGGCAGCATAATGTCAACAAGAACACCACTCAAGTCAACAATGTCGTGGCCAGTCCGATGCGCGAAGATTGTCAGCGCAACAATTCCTGCTTCAGCTGTGGGCAAACCGGACATTATGCTAGGCAGTTCCCCAAGAACAACAAGCAAGCCGCTCCATTCCATCCGCGAGTCAACTACATGGATCCATATGCCGCCCTAGATGTGACCCAGGGGCAAATCCATCATATCTCTGCAGACGAAGACCACGAGGACCCAGACGTCGTCATTGGTATGTTTCTTGTTAATAACATACCCGTCGTAATTTTATTTGACTCTAGGGCTTCCCACTCTTTTATTTCGCGGAGTTTTGGTACCCAAAACAATTTTCCTTGCTCGATTTTGGGAAAACACATGTTGGTACAATCCCCGGGATCCCTGCTCAGAAGCAATCTTGTTTGCCGCAATTTGGTAATTGACATCAAGGGCGTCAAGTTCCCAGCATCTCTAATTATCGTCGACTCCAACAAGTTGGATATTATTTTGGGCGTGAATTGGTTAACCCAATACCAAGTGTGCATCAAAGGTGTGACCAAAGAAGTTACCATGAAAAATACGGAAAGTCGCACCATAAGTTTTTATGCCCGCAAGCGCATGCCCAGCAAGGATATGGTTTTCACAGCCGTGGCAGAAGAAGTGGAATTAATTCCAGTGGTCAGTGAGTATCCAGATGTATTTCCTGAAGAATTGCCAGGCATGCCACCAGACAGAGAATTGGAGTTTGCAATTGACTTGGTGCTTGGAACTACCCCGATACACAAGAAATATTATCGGATGCCTTCATCAGAATTGGTGGGACTGAAGAAACAACTGGATGAGATGCTACAGAAAGGATACATCCGCCCAAGATCTTCACCATGGGGATCACCCGCGATCTTCGTGGACAAAAAGGATGGCAGTTTACGAATGTGCGTGGACTACCGACAGTTGAATGACATCGCCATCAAAAACAAGTATCCACTACCAAGGATTGACGATCTATTCGATCAACTCAGTGGGGCCAAAGTATTCTCAAAAAATTATTTGAGGACCGGATATCATCAGCTCAAGATAAAGAAGGAGGATATTCCCAAGACCACGTTCACCACTCGGTACGGTCTTTATGAGTATACCGTTATGTCCTTCGGCCTCACCAACGCCCCAGCCTTCTTCATGCATATGATGAACAAGGTGTTTATGGATTTCATGGACAAATTTGTGGTGGTGTTCATCGACGACATCCTCATTTACTCCAAGAGCAAAGATGAACATAAGGAACATCTCCGCGCAGTTTTGCAAAGGCTACGCAACCATCAACTTTATGCTAAGTTCAGCAAATGTGAATTTTGGCTCCAGCAAGTGGGATTTCTCGGGCATGTCCTCTCGGCAGAAGGAATATCAGTGGATCCCAGCAAGGTAAAATATGTACTTGATTGGTCCGGACCCACGATAGTCACGGAAATCCGGAGTTTCCTTGGACTAGCCGATTATTACCGTTGTTTCATTGAAGGAATCTCCAAGATTGCCAAGCCAATGACCGAGCTCCTCAAGAAGGATAAGAAGTTTGAATGTACTAAGGACTGCAAACGGAGTTTCAATGAGTTAAAAATCAGGCTAATATCAGCACCGGTATTGACGCTTCCAGGCATCTACCGCAGTTTTGATGTCTACTACGACGCATCCAGAAAAGGGTTGGGATGTGTGCTTATGCAAGATGGCAAAGTCATGGCTTATGCATCCTGACAACTGCGGCAACACGAAGGAAACTATCCCACTCATGATTTGGAATTGGCCGCAGTGGTGCACGCTTTGAAGATCCGGAGCCACTATCTGATTGGAAAGAGGTGTCAGATATTTACCGACCACAAGAGTCTCAAATATATATTCACTCAGCCCGACTTGAACCTTTGACAGCGAAGATGGCTCAAGTTGGTTAAGGATTACGACCTCAAAATAAATTATCACCTGGGCAAAGCTAATGTGATGGCTGATGCCCTCAGCCGCAAACCAGCCAACCTTAATGCTCTCATGGATTTATTGCCTCCTGAGCTTTATGAAGAAATCACTCAACTCAATTTGGTGATCACCGATGCCCGTCTTGACAACATATTGGAAGTTGCCCCTACTCTTGAAGAAGAAATCCGCAATGCTCAGGCAGATGACAAACTATTGAGAATATATGTCCAGAAGATGCACAAAGGGCATGCACCAGATTTCTCTAGGGATGAACAAGGTACGCTAAGGTTCCGAGGAAGGATTTGCATACCCAAGCTTGAAGGCCTGAAGAAGAAAATATTGGCAGAAGCACCTGAAGCGCCATACTCAACTCACCCAGGTGGTACCAAGATGTATGAAGACCTTTGTCAGGTATTCTGGTGGGACGGAATGAAGAAAGACATTGCATACTTTGTGGCATGTTGCGATACATGCAACAAGGTAAAGGCGGAACACCAAAAACCCGCCGGACTCCTCCAACCTCTGCCAGTGTCCCAATGGAAATGGGACAATATCTGCATGGATTTCATCACCGGACTCCCAAGGTCTCACCGAGAAAATTAGGCCATATTGGTCATAATGGACACCCTAACCAAGGTGGCACATTTCCTTCCTACACGGACCACCTACCGTGCAAATCAACTTGCACAACTATATGTATCACGAATTGTCAGTCTGCATGGAGTACCCAAGACCATCACTTCCGACAGGGGATCTCTCTTCACCTCCGCATTTTGGTCCCGACTACATCAAGCCTTGGGGACTGCTCTGAAATACAACACGACTTATCACCCTCAGACAGATGGACAAACTGAGCGAGTAAATCAAATACTCGAATATATGCTCTGAGCCTGTGTATTGGCCCAAGGAACCAAGTGGGAAGACTGCCTGCCTTACGCCAAGTTTTCCTACAACAACAGTTTCCAGACCAGCTTGAAGATGTCACCTTATGAAGCTCTGTATGGCCGGAAATGCCACACTCCATTGAACTGGTCTCAAACCGGAGACAGCCGTATCTTCGGGACTGATTTAATGCTCAAAGCGGAGAAGCAAGTCAAAGATATTCGCGACAGACTGCAGTTGGCCAAATCACGACAGAAGAGCTACTATGATGCCAAACACCGTCAGATCAGCTTCGAACCCGGAGAACACGTATATCTCCGAGTCACCCCTATGAAAGGAGTCAGGAGGTTTTAGACCCGCGGAAAATTGGCTCCCCGATACATTGGTCCGTTTCCGGTCATGGCCAGAGTCGGAACAGTGGCATATCAGTTGGAATTGCCACCTGAACTGTCAGAAGTGCACAATGTGTTTCATCTCTCGCAGCCGAGAAGATGCATCTCGCCACTGGAGAAAAGAATTGATATGGCAGAAATAGAATTGGCTAAGGATTTGATTTATGAGGAAAAGCCAATCAGGATCTTGGATCAGACAGACAGGGTCACCCGCAGCAAAGAAATAAGGTTTTACAAGGTTCAGTGGGAACATCACACCGAGGAAGAAGCAACCTGGGAAAGAGAGGAATTTTTAAGGACTGCATACCCAGAATTGTTTTCCCAAGCAATCAAATCTCGAGGACGAGATTCATCCTAAGTGGGGGTGGTTTGTGACAGCCTGGATTTTTTCCCTCTCTCTTTTTTCGGACTTGCCTTCTCTCTGTTTCCAAACGTGGTTTGTGCCTTGCTTTGATTTGGGTTTTGGAATCATTTCAGATGGACTTGTCACTTGGTCATATCCTTGACTTTCAACCAAGTGACCTATCTACTCCTCATTCAACTTTGTTTCTTTGATAAAACCCTAAAATCATCCTAGGAATATTTTTCATAATGGAAAAATATTCATTTCCCCCTCTCAAACCTACTTTGGAGACTAGTGCTCCAAAGCAACCCCCATTTTACTTTCTCCAAAAATCCTAAAATAATTCCTGAATATTCTTTGGACCATGGCACACCTTCCCAAGCAAAAATATTGCATCACTCTTTGTAATATTTTTGCTGTAGAAAATCATTTCTATTCTGGACCAGAAAGGCACTTTGTACAACAAGTACCTTTTTTCCTTGATCTTTTGGCTTAGATCTTTCTTGAGCTTAATTACCCTCCTAAGAAACCCTTAACCCCAGGAGATCAGCCCTAATGGCCATCTAGAAGCTAGCCAAACTTGGCAACCAAGTTTCTGGTCAGAAACTTGTCAGCTTGGTTGAGTCAATCCTGGTCGGCCTGGGTATGAGTTTTCAGCTTTCCTAGACTAAACCCGGCGTGGACTAGAGCGTAGACAAGGTTTGGCAGCGCTTGGACGTCGTCTTGACCATGCCAGGGCGGTGACCGCGTGAGGACATGGTGCCTGGCATGCGTTCGACGCGCTCTAGGTGTCGCCATCCCCTCTGTTCAACGCGTGCTCGTTCCAGCGCTCGCCGACGACTGTCGCACCACGCCACCACCCTCGACCCATCACCCTTGACCGCTCCCTGGTGCTCGCCGACGCCAGAGACGCCGCAGCAAGCACGGGCGCGTCGCGACCAAAAGCCATAGTGCGCGCGTGCACTTGTCCTCTTCCCCCACTGCCTCCGGTGCTCGTTTGCATCCGTACACAGCACCCGCGTGATCGATGACCTCTTCCCCCTGTTGCTGACCCCATTCGTCACAGTGCGCCGTCTTCCAGAGAGCTTGGGCAGAGCCCGGAGCACCTCTCCCCCTCGCCTATAAATGCAGCCCCTCTCTAGCCTTTCCGAGCATCGCCACTCACTCCCACACACTGCACAAAGTCGTAGGAAGCCGTAGCCCGGCCGTGCAGGCCTCTGGTCGCCGTCCCTGAGCCCGAGCTCACCGGCGATCCCCTCTGCTGCTCCGCGACCACCAAGCCCTTCTCGAGCTCGGGCAACTGCTCGGGCGTGGCATTGGAGGCCTGTTGGTGCTGACTGGATGCAGCAGAGCCCTCGGAGCCGCTCCTAGCCGCCGTCTTCAACCACTCCGGCGAACTTCGTCCGCCACTGTCGCTTGCGAGCTCTGGCCATCCCAAGCTAAGCCACGGGTACGGGCAGGTGCGCTGTGAACCCCTCTTCAATCCTATCCCTCTAGCCTAGCCCCAAACCCCCTCGTCGCCGGCGTGAGCTCCGGCGGAGCGCCACCGCGCTCTGATCACGTGCCCCCCTCTCTTTCCTGACGCGCAGGACCCACCCGTTAGCCTCACCACTCGCGCCCGGAGCAGTACGAGTGGAGGCGCCTTTTCCTTTTACGCCTTCGACGTCACCCTCCCCCCAGGATTTCTGTTTAATTCAAAAATTATTCAGAATTTGACTAAACTTTAACCAGCCACCATTTCTAAACGATAAGTCCAAATGATTTGATTCTTTTTGCATTGTCTTTATTTTAGAAAGCTCTAGCGACACACCAAAGGGTGGATTTTTCCTTGCTGCCTAGAATTTCTGGTGATTTTCGTAATAGGTTTTGATAATTGTTTTTGTGGTTTAAAATTCTTTTCAGAAGGAGAGGCTTGTCCTGAAGCAAACCAAGAGGGGTGTGATCATCCCCTACCCTAAGGCAAGCCACACCAGCATTTGGATGGTGTTATTTTAATATCACTGATTTTCTACTTGAATATGAGTTCTTATTTGCATTTAAATTTGATAAATAAGTTTGGTTAATTTCTAGTTACTTTATCAGGATTGATATGCTTGTTTTAGTTACTGGTTAAATGCATAAACATGTCTGGTCAAGTAGAATAATATTTTGCACTAGTTATATTGCTATGGTAAACGATGATAGTTCGTTTATGAAGCGTTATTTTCATTTAATTGATGAGCTAATAAAAATAATATTGCTTGATAATAAAAATGAGACATAACCAGAGAAGTTTTGATCTTGAGTAGGGCAAGATAATTGTGTTGATAGTTTGATCCATATCTTTGAATTGTGTGCTTTGCATGCCACGTAGTCGCATGATTATGACATAGTAGTTTGTTACTTTATAAAAGTTTTTACCAAAGTTAAACCTGATTAAGTTCAACTTGAATATGATGTTGAGCACATCATGGTGCCACTGAATCAGGTTTTTATTCAGTGCGACCACGCTTACCTTGTGGGAAGGTCTTGTCTCGGTCCTTTGTTGTGCCTCTCACTGGTGCCTCACGCGAGGGAAGGTTATGAGCGTGCATACCCTAGCCCGGTAAGCAGATATAACCTTGTGTGCTCATTTTTGTTTTTATGGTACCTTGTCCCCGTTTGGGACCGTTTTGCCACGACGGTGTCCGTTGGTGTCTTTGGTAGACACGGGGCCGCCCAAGACCTAGCCCTGAGAGGGAGATGGTCAGAGTGGCCGGGAGAGTGCCATGACAAAGGGAGGGTTTCGTCGAAACCTTTTGGTCTGCACGTATGGGAGTGCGAGGCCAGGATTCCGTAGTGTGGGTAAAGTGTGCTACCTCTGCAGAGTGTATTTAAATCTATCGATAACCGTGTCCTCAGTTATGGGCATAGCTCAGAAGTAAGTCACACCATGGATCAACTTTTATAATTAATCTTGCCAACTAAATGATTATTGCGATACATGTGTTTGAGGTAATTCATGAACTTTGGAGTTGTTCATGAGGTATTGACCTCAGTTATGACCCGGGTATGGTCACGTTTGGTTATGAGGTAACCGTCTGGTAAGCGAGTCCGTGAGACTCGGTGTAAGTATTGATTTCATTGCACCAGTAGTAGTTCCTGCATTGCATTAATCTGATTAGTCTTGATATTGTCTGTCATCGTGCTTATGTTTGTTGTGAGCTTGCAAGTACATTCAACGTACTGACTTGACGTGTTATGCCAGCTTTCAGGCAAGTCGATTCGCATCGGAGCGCATCCTGCGTCTAGGCCGTTTCCACATCGGTGTCCCTGTGCTATGGAGTTCCACTTCGTCGTTCTTCCGCTGCCATGTAGTTCGTGCGATCGAGGCCCACATCATGTTCATTAAATAATGTACATACTGTTGTGCAGCACCGCGTGTGCCGTATGGCCTCGTATCTCGATGTAATATCAGACCTATGTAATCCGCTAGCATCAATTAAAGCGGTTGTTTCTGTACCATGTTGTTGTGTATTGCCATAAGACTAGATCTCTGGGCTGGCAATGCAGGGTAAACCGGTTGCTCTGAGCCGGGGTGCCACACACGGGTGCCCTTGGAAGTTGGCAATGAAGCGCTCACGAAGCTCATCCCAAGAGGAGATTGACCCCTCCGGGAGGTGAAGGAGCCAGAAGCACACGCCGTCCTCGAGGGCCATGGGGAACCAGTTCGCCATGAAACTCTCGTCACCATTCGTTGCTTCCATTTTCAGCGAATAGAGCTGGAGAAACTCCACAGGGTAGGGGGTGTCGTCGTAGCGCAGGGGCAGGTCTGGCTTGAACTTGGCGGGCCAAACAACGCGACGTAGCTCACGGGTGAAAACATGGTAGCCCGCCATAATCAAGGGCGCAACTCGTGCCGGGGGTGCATAGTCTTGATGCGTTGGGCCACAGCTTCCTAGGCAACCCGACCCTGGTGCTGGTGCAGAGGCATGGGAAGCACACGCGCGTCATGCTACGGCAGGGGCACGATCCGGCAGCTGGCTTCGTCACGAGCTGGCGCACTGCGCGGAGGGTTGCGCGGTTGTGCCTCGCGCCGAGGCCCAACGTCGTCACTGCAGAGGGGAGGAGGCGGAGGCTCCCCATGCGCCACGTTGCCGCGTGGGACGGCGGGGATAGAGCGAGTGGGAGAGCGCTGGAGCCTCGCCTGCAGCGTTGACAAGGTCGGTGATGCGGCCCAGCCAGACGTCGTAACCCTCATCAGTGGGATGGTAGCGCATCAGTTCACGTACCATGAGTAGTGCAGCCTGCGCGTTAGGCGGCCCCCGATAAGCATGAGACGGCCGGAGTGAAGGAAGGCATGGCGATGCGGCCGTCATGCTGCATGAAAGGTGGTCGCGAAGAGGCCTACTGCTCGTGAGCAGCAGGGTCGGTGGCGGCGTTAGCCGCGGGAGAGGCGGAGCAGCAAGGAGCGTCGCGGCCTACGGGCGCCGTCTGGGCGACGCGAGCAGCCCGGCGCTCAGGGCAAATGCGGTGAGCGTCGACCATGGGAGTGATGAAGCGGAGGCGAACGAAGGAGTTTGACACACCCCTACCTGGCGCGCCAGATGTCGGGATCAGAGCTCCGCAAACCCGACATAAGGTTCAAACTCTGGAACGTGAATGAAATCCTAGTTCAGTTGTTGCCTCAAGCTCGTCTCCCTATGGCTTGGTCTCATCGAGTTCGCGCTAGCAGGGAGAGGAATGAACACAGAGATTTACCCAGGTTTGGGCCACCTTGCGGTGTAAAAATCCTACTCCTGCTTTGTGGTGGATTGGCCTCACGAGGAGGATGAGGATGAACTAGTACAAGACTTATGCGTCGGAGGGGGGGCTCAGGTTCGGGTGGATTCGATCCCCCCGACGGTGGAGACTAGCCTATATATATACTGGCCATGGTCCCCTTCCCTTGGAGAAGGGGGGAGGGGGTTCCACAACGGCCAAATTTGAAGGGGGACAACCGTACATCCTATCATGATTGCACGTGGTCTTCGCTTGCAAAGCTTCTGGTCGTGATGCAATGGTGGTGCTCGGCCATGACATCCGTCCTACCAAGCTCGTGGTCTTGGTCTTGGTGCACTAGAATGTAAACCTTTGGGGATTCCTTGGGAACCCTCGTACGTCCTTGCCTCCTTAGCACCATAGAGGAAATTGTCATGGACTGCGCCCGCTGACGTCCGCCTGGCCTTGGTCGTCATGGCTCATGTCATCTTGAGCCTCATGAGGCCGGTATTGCATAGAGATCTCCGCTCCTCAGGAGGCATGCTTGGGAAGCTACCCCTCTCGGGGAGGTCTTGATGTCGTTCTCCTCGCAAGGCCATGGGCCTTCACGAGGGTCTTGTCCTCAGGTTCCTGAAGCTGGGATGTACCGGGCCATCGAGGAAGTCACATCCTGGGCCGCACGCAGGCAAGTTAGGGTACCCCCGATCCCAGAACACCGACAATCAGCTATTGCGATCCTACACATACACTATCCAACCGAATCGATCCTACACGAATAACCAGCAAATCACACACGTACCTCATCTAGATGAATCGAGTGCACTCGTTTGACCATCATGCTGATGTGTGAGCCAACACAGACATGACGCACCACTGACGGGATGGGACGGGATGGCACAGTCATAAATTCAACTTTCCTAGTTTTCCATGGCAAGTTGGCGCGCTAAGCCATGCCTACTTATGCATTAATTCCAATGACCATCGCATTTCCCGCGACATGCCGGTTCACCTACCTTCCACGTATAACCATTGGTTCCCAGTGGAGGAGCAGCGTATAGGCGATTTGTGCCGCCAGCGGGGCATGGAGCAGTAGCGCACTGACGCTCTGAGTCGCGAGCAGAGCGCCCGCAACTGGGCGATTACATGGAGGTCGTTGCCCAATAGCCCTAGAGGCTGTCGGGCACGTACGCATGCACGACGCTGAATTTTACTACCAGCTCGTCAAGTGGGTTCCCTGCTTAGAAGCTAAAACTTCAGTGGACCAAGCCGGCTTGGAAAGGGCCAACGTGTGCGAGCAACCTACCCTATCGCACCTCAGGCAAGTCTAGGAGAGGAGGAGGACATTGGTGGTGGCCATATTGTTGCAGTTTTGAACCTGGAAGATATATGCTCCTTAATTAATGTGTATTCTGGGGCACCTAAGGAGGGGCGGGTCGACCCAACGTTGCTGCTGCTCGGGACATAGCAGGGCATCAGCCATGGAGCTTCCTCTCTGTTGCGACCAAGGTCCGCTATCGTCCCTCCTCGATTCGATTTTCTACCTTGCGTGCCCTTACGCGCTCTCACGTGGTCAGTTTCTTCACTGCAGTTTACTGTTGAGCAACTTGATTTACGGGAGAGATGGACGCCACCAAGGAACCACCGCTCGCCAAGGACCATCTTCTACAAACCCAAAACTCATGAGCTACTAGCCTGCCACGCCTACAAGGTCTACCTCCCCTCAACCCCTTCCATGTAGTTGCATCATTCTTTTGTTTTATTAGCCAAGATGCTGGGTGTGATTCAGTTGTTTCCTTGAAATGAGGTGTATCGTGGCTGAGACTGTGCATTTGGAGTTGTACCTAAGTAAAGCTAATTAGATGGTATTCGTGCTTCGTGAACTCGAGTGCTCAATTTTTGTGAATTATTTTGTGCATCACCCTTTGAAGTTCTTGGTGGCAGATGCCCATGTACACTCTGCTGCTGCACATGAGCAAAAATTGTATACACGCCTAGTTTATATGTTCTTGGTGATACTCGTCAAGCTCTCTGCTGCTGCACACGAACACATATATTATACCCTTTCTACCTTCCTATGTAATTATTGTTCGTAGCATAGCATGCCACCTGTTTGTTGATTGTCACACACTGCGATTCTTTAAAACTATATAAGATAAAATCTGAAACACTTGGTCATTACAAGAATATCCAAGTCAACTTTAATTTCTTTGTCTTCAATTGTGCAAGAATATGTCCCATTTTCAGGATTTTCTCAGCCAAAGCGGCACGAGGCCAAGGACCAGAAGCGACTTGAAGCCAATGACCAGAAATGCAAATTAGCAGGGGCATGAACTGGGCACTTTGGGAGCGCCTTTGGACTGCGACATCGACTCCAGCCACACTACGTGAAGACCTCATTAGTGTGCATTTGGTACATTGGTTCCCTATCTTAGTTGATTCAGCTTGTTGGGTTCTGTTTATAGATCTTCACAAAAACACGAGACTTGCATTCTCTAGTCAGGTTGCAAGAGAAGTGCACTAATTTCCATGTGTGTGCTTAATGTTTTCCTGTATTTCTGGCATATTTAGATTCATGCTCAAAGTGATACTGTGTATGTACATGTGTGTATTACATGGACTGTACTGTGTACATCACAGTACAATACATGCATATTTTTTAAATCTGGAAATTCCTAGTAGTGGCGGGCATAACACGTTGCTCGCTAGTGGTGTATCCACTATGGTGCATCCCTGATCTAGTGCATCCTATTAGTAGTGGCGGGTGCTACTTCATGCCCGCCACTGCCAACCAATTAACAACGGTGGGACTCTGCCCGGCCTTTTAGCAGTGACGGGAGGTCAGTGGCGGGCTTGCTTGGGCCCGTAGCGCATCACTGATGGCCATTTTGCACCCGCCACTGCTAGGCATTCCTGCGGTAGTGACGCTAAGGAATTCTACCTGTGAATGTGCCCTCGCTTCCTCTCTGCCAACCCTCTATTATCTTCCTTCACACGCTTATGTGTTGCATCAAATCACGGTAGGGAGACGATTTCTATTTCAGATATATGCATAAATCGTATGTATACTTCTATGAGTTATTTTAATTGTAACGAAAGTACAAAATCTTATAGGTTTCATCAATCCAACTGCTATCCATGCATTTTTCATCCTTATATGAGAGTGAAACTAAATTTATTACTACTAGGTTGATAGCGAATAGATTCTGGTATGTATTTTTATCCATTCAAAGGATACAAAGGCTCATCAACTTTCTCTCCCGACTTTTCTTCACATGTTTTCAAGGCACCCTGTCTGATGAGGAGTTGTGTGTGGATGTTGATATGACCATCCAGGCAGGCTCGCATATCAGGGTAGACATGCTAGAGCTCAGTTAAACAGAGGTCTGCATCGAGGTACATTTGTACAGTGCACATCCAGTGCAGTTGTGGTAGAAGAACATGCCCATATAGGTAAGTAGCATTTGCAGTGGGAACAAGCAAAAATTGATTTGTTGTCGAAGAAGCATAAACAGGCAGTTGTTGTCGAAGAAACATAAACATAGCTTTCTTAGTTACTAGATCATGGAGTTTAAGGTGAGGGATAGCATGAAGAAACCACAGAATGAGGGTTTGTGGACTATAATAAATTCACGAGGGAGAATACCATCATTCTAGGAGGTATCTCTCTCTTCACATGTTTTTTGTTACTTTTTGTTAAGTTTTCCTTTGTTTCATTACGTTCCGTACTAAATATTACATTCAAATTGAATTGCTATTTTTCGGATACCATGATAAGCACTACAAATACCCACCGCGATGCGTGAGTATCATCTACTTAATTTAGTGCCTAGTGCGAGTTCCTATTTTAATGTTTTTGATTTCGCGAGAAATTAATATCTATAGAGGTAAAAAAATCCCGTCGGTTTAATACAGGTATTTTTAGACAACAAAGGACCCAGGAAACTTCGGGGGAGATCGAGAGGAGCTACAGAGGCCCACACGACCACCTGGCGCGCCTGGGGTAGCACGCCCCTAGGCCGTGTGGGCTCCACTACACCGCCTTACATTGGTTACATCCCCATAAATTCTTATAAACACCGGAACCTCCGCCATATTTCTAGAAGAATTTTACTACCGCCAGCTCATATTTCGAAGCCTGTTCCGGATTTCTGCCTGACAGGGAATCCATTGTTGGAGGCTTCTTCATCAACCTTGTTGTCTTCATGAGTATGTGTGAGTAGATCCATCGGAACATATATATATCTATCTATCTCTGTATTTGGATCTTCAATGCCATGTTCTCGTGAGCTGCCTCACATGATCTAGATCAATTCGATGTAATCCTATGGTGTGTTTGTTGGGACATGATGGATTGTCGCTTTAAGATCATATTGTTAATTGAAATGAAATATATTTTTGAGTTTTTCTTGATGCATAATTAACAATCTTTGCATGCTCTCATATCTTTCTATCTTATTTGGTCAAGTTCGATGAATTTTTCTTCAAAGACAGTGGTGCTTTGTAGTGGGTTCAATCTTGCGGTGCTCCATACCCTAGTAACAGAACGGGGCAAGACATGTATTTGTATTGTTGGCACTAAGAATAAAACAACGGTGTTTCGTCATATTAATTGATGTCTTGTTGTCTACATAATGTCATCTTACTTAGTACGACACTCTATTCCTAGTAAACTTAATACCTTAAGATGCATGTTGGATAGCGGGTTTGGAGTGAAGCATTAGCAGTAGACCAGTTATATTAACGGTCTACTTATGCCTATATGGGATTATACCATAAATGATCATAGTCATAAAAATTACTATATTAATCGGTGCCAACTGCAATTTGGTTACCATGCCATTTGCTTATTTAAGGGAAAGATGTCACTAGTGAACCTATGGCCCCAGATCTATTTTTCATTACAGAATTATTCTACACAATAGCTACTATTGTTTTACTTTGCTACCCACCATTTACCTTTAATCTTGTGGCTAGCAAGACAAGTGTTTGACAACTCTCTTCCGTGTTAGGAACAAATTATTTATGTTTTGTGTGCAGATGTTGCTTACTTTGTTTGCTAGGGAGAAGTTCCTACTATATTGATAATCTTAATTCTCTAACGGAGAAAAATACTTGCTACTATTCTACTTCACTCTTTCACTTATGTGAATCCCAACTACGCCCGCGAGAGTAAGTACAATGCTTGCTGCATATCAGCAAGCGTTCTCTTGGACGCAGGGCCCGAAGTCTGAGTATGTTGACCTCACCAACAAAAACGTCAAAAGACGAAGCCTAGATGAACCGTCCTAGATTCTCATCCGCACATAGTTTTTTTTTAATGTTTATTGTTTTATGTTTTTATCAATGTAAATAGACTTTGGCTGGTGTTTTGACTATTAAGTTTAGATTTTAATTTTTTATTTAGATTTAGTTTTTTTAAATGTCTAAATTTAAGATGTATCAGTCGTGTTTAACGCTACGATAAATACATCTATAACTGGAGGTTGTAAATTTGGACACTCAAACGTCCGCGGATGCGTCCGCGGACAGTGACCGAGCTGCCTCATATTTTACAGTTTTTTTCTTGAATGCGCATGAATGTGCGTACTATATTATAAAGAAGGAACCGGGGTAAAGAGTCCGTCCACGTTAGTGTTACAGATTACATATGTACACACCGAACACTAACCCCACCCTCCACCTTCCTCTCTTGTGTCTATCTACTCTTTGCGGCCCACTCTTCCACTTATGCGAAGAACATCTGTTACATGCAGGGCCATGCATGTCGATCATCCTGTCCGTCTTGGACCGGCTGGGCACCGAACCGTATTAGTCTCGCCTCGCCGAGTGATGAGCTAGTCGACCAACTTAAATATTCGGATCATCTAGAAGGAATAAGCTTCTGACATCATTGCATCATTTGTTAAAGATATGGACTCTTATATTTTACAACCACATATCCTATTTTCGAAACATCTGTTACATGCAGGGCCATGCACGTCAATCATCCTGTCCGCCTTGAACCGGCTGGACACAAAATGCTCATACTTAACATTTTCACACCGTATTAGTCTCGCCTCGCTTAGTGATGAGCTAGTCGACCAACTTAAATATTCAGATCATCTAGAAGGAATAAGCTTCTCACATCATTGCATCACTTGTTAAAGATATGGACTCTTACCATGAATCTTCTATCTTTATTACGTAGAAGATTCATGGTCAGGGTTTATCTCCTTCATATAAAAAACATTGGTGTTGGCCTTTTTTAAATTACTATGTGTCCATGCATCAAAATAAAATAAAAATCTACTGTCATTGTAGTAGAGTATCAATGTATATGATCGAGACAAACGACACTCAGATGAATCATTAGTCCATGAAATGCAATCTAATGTCAAATGTATCTCGATCGAGAATTGATAGACCTACACAACAACATCCAAGCTTGCGGCCATCTGGCGTAGCTATTTAAGACGGACGGCGTCCGCCTCACCTGGCGATGTGGGACTAAGGGCCTGTTCTGAACTCCTCCAGCTTCTAACTCTTCAAAATTCTCGACAGAAGCTATGCCGAACGTTTGAGCTCCTAGAAGCTGTATTCGAGAAGCTGAGCCCTTTTCGTGTGTAAAAACGCGAAGCCCGTAAAGCCCAGCTCCAGAAAAACAAGAAAGATAAGTTCGCCCTATTTACAACGAAAATGCCACCGCTAAAGAAAACGGTTCACCAGCCCGACTCGATACGGTCACAGCAACGCGCTCGAGCAGTTTACCTCTCCCTCGAATCGCTGCGCTGCCAAGCAATTCCCCTCTGCGACCTACGGAGTACCTTGCAGCAGCCGCCGCCCCCGCCGAATCCCGTCAGCCACCGGCTGGAGCTCCCGTCCACCGCCAGATCCGGCGTATACAGGGCCATCCCCGCAGGTGAGCTTCCTTTCCTTCTTCCCCAAGGTCCTTCTCCCATGGCAGCCAGGCCCGAGCTGGGCTGATTACAGCCGGCCCAAGCTCTAGCCGAACAGGCCAGCAGCCTCCCCAGCGGGCCAAATCGCTGGGAGAAGCTACGAGGTGCAGAACGCTCGGCAAATCGCTATGTGGAGTAGAAGCTAGCTTCAGGAAGTTGATTTTGAGGAGTTTGGGAAGTTTGGAGAGGATCAGAACAGACCCTAAAATTTGATTGCAGCGAAGAGAGAGGGAGGAGCTTCGGTCGCTGCATGTGGGACCGCTGCAGGGATCGGCGAGAGTCTGGACGGTCCATATCCACCTTATATTTGGGCCGGATATGAGATGTACCGGTCAGCCCGGGCATTGGACTCGTTTGAGGCATCCATCTATGTCAGATTTTCGCGACCAGACAATAACCGGTTTGTCGCCTGAATGTGCGAGGCAGTATGAGAGGTCCGGCCATGAATACTGTAAACCGGACATAACCAGACATATTGATCTATTCGACGGATCCAAACAGATGAAAATAAACAAAATCCGCTTTCCTTTTCTGATGGGCTGGTTGCAGACTTGCGGTGGTCTAGCTTACTCGTCGCCTTTTTTGACCACTGATCTAATCGGGAGAGATGCAAAACTGTCAGCCGTAAAACCCTGCAGCCGCGAAAGAGCGGGAGGAGAATCGGGAATCCCCAAATCGCCGAAACTCCGAAACACCCGAAAATGGAGGAGCAACCCCACGCTGTCGATTCCTCCTCCTCCGCCAGCCAGACGAACTGGCGGAAGGAGGTGCACGGGCGGCTTCGGCGGATGCACTCTCTCCTCTTTGGCGCCGACGCCGCGCTCGAGCGCGGGGATGCGGCGGCGGCGCAGGTTCTCGTGCTCCGCCTCCTCGGCTTCCTCGATTCCCAGACCCTCTCCGCCTACACGGGTGCTGAAGCCGCCTTCGTCGCGCCCATCCGCGCCGCAGCCTCTTCCCGTCTCGCCGCTGCCTCCCGCGCCGGCGCCTCCGACTCGGACCGGTACAAACCCTACCTGGCGTCTGATTCATTCAGTTTGACGTTTCATGCTTAGTTCATGATATATGCAAGGATTTGGCAGCTACATCACTATTTTATTATACAAAAGCTGAAAATCGCTATTGCTTAGATCCACTAAGGGTCTGTCTATGTCACATCTAGATGTGAGATATTATCTCACATCTAACTCCCTCTCACATCTAAGTCCTTCATCCTTGATTTTTTTTAAAGTTTCCCATGGTTTTTTTTGTCCCTAAGGATGAGGAAGTTAGATGTGAGATAATATCTCACATCTAGATGTGAAATAGCAAACCTAATCCACTAAATGATGTAGTTACTGAGCTTTAAGGCCCTGTTTGTTTGTGCTTTTACTTCCGCTTTTGCAGCTTTTCCATTTGACCAAAAAGCCATAATAGCTGCTTTTGGTGCTTTTATGGCTTTTGATGAATCAATATACTCCCTCCGTCTAGGTGAATAAGAGCAAGTACAATAGTGGGCTATAAGCCCGCTTACATGTCATTTTTGCCTATGTGGAGGAGAGAGACAAGGAAAAAGTGAAGGAGTGGGCTCTCATGCAAGAGCCAGGCTCTATGCGTGCTCCTAGGCAAAATCATTTAATGAGAAGAAAGAGATAGAGAGAAAGGAAAAAAAAGTTGTGGGCTTATAGCCAACCTTATAGCCAACTCTATTGTATGCGTAATTAATATTACTAACTCTTGATGACATGGCATGTTTATATAGCCAACAGCTGGCTATATTATTAACCATGCGCTAAGTCATCTTCGAGCAAATACAATAGTGGGTTTATAGTCCGCTTACATGACATTTTTGCCTATGCGAAGGAGAGAGATGTGAAAAAGTACTAATGCAATAACTAACCTTATAGCTCACACTATTGTATGAGTGCATATAGATGATGGCTATAGATGACATGTCGGTTTCTTATGGCCATCAGCTGACTATATTATTAACCATGCTCTTAGGTTGTGCACCGTGACCAAGGCGGAGGGAAAAATGTGCGAACTTAATGTTTATTTACTAATTAATAGCATTGCATGCAATGAACTGACCATTGCATGTCGTGTCTGGTAGTCTCAAGTTATTGAAACCATACACGCCCCACATCTCTCATTGGTTAATTCCTTTATTTATGTCGAGAAACAAGAAACGAGATGAGAGTTAATGCACCGCGCATAATTGTTTTGGGATTATTTGGTTTTCGTAAGGTGACTTATACACCTAGACGGAGGGAGTAACAATATTTGGCTCTACAAGCCATAAGACTAGCCACAATGGGTAGTAGCATAGAGTAGTAACATGCCCATGTTACTACTTTATGTTACTACCTCTATAATGGAGAGTAACATATGTGTGGTAACATGCAACACTTCATTTATTAAGCTATAGACTCATCTTGCCTTGATATGTGTGATGTTACTCATACTAGCTATGTTATCACATGTCTCTCTTTCTTCATTTATTGCTTGCCACATCATCTATTTTACCTAGATATGTGTGATGTTACTACCTATGTTACTCCCACTGTGCGTAGTCTAAAAGCTCCAAAAGCACCTATTTAGAACATTTTATGGCCTTTTGGCCAAAGTGGAAAAGCTGCAAAAGCAGAAGCAAAAGCCCAAACAAACAGGGACTAAGAATATGCAAATCCTTGGAGAAAGAATATGCAAATCCTTGGAGAATGCAATATTTGTCGATGTGGTAGTTTGCCAACAAAAATGGCTTTTAGTTTTTTATTTGCATGTTCATACCCTTTTGTTTATTTAATACATATGTAGGATACTATCCTACTGTTTCCCCCTTTAAAAAGATGGACGAAGCACAAAAAATAAGATGGATGAAGCACAAGCATCTCAACTGCCATGACTGCTTTATGCGTTTTCAGGTTCTCTATACCAGCATTTTTGTTCCAAATACCTTAACATAGCACATCCTAAATCTAGGACGCTAATATAGGGGGAACCTTCCCTCAGGAAGGTTTCCTGAGCGTACAATTGTTCTCCGGAGAGGTGGAAACGAGAGAATGCTTTTGTTCCCTCACTCATGCCCTCCAGCGCGACTGCTCCCCCCCTCCCCTGCTGGGCCACCTGACCAGAAGCGCACCAATTTTTTTGGCATACACTGCCTAACCCCCACCAAAGAAAAAAAAAAGAACGCACGAGATTGGGCCGCTCCCGACTTGCCATGGTCTAATCTACATCCCCTCCAAAACTAGGGCCATCTCCATGGAGGATTACTGGAAAAAGTTCCATGAACTACAAAAAGAAACAAAAATGCCTACAGGAGTGCCATGGACCAGTATAAAAATCATCCATACAGAAAAGAGAAACAAATAAATACACACTACCAACAAAATCTGCAGGAAAAATCGCCATCATTCACTTAGAAAAAGAATACCTACAAAGCAAGAAAATTGTCATTGTTAACTACAAAAATAACTACAGGAATATTTGCCATAATAATCCAGTAAAAAAAGAAAACCTCCACATTGCAAATTTGCAAAGTAATGTACGAAAAACAAAAACCCCACCAGAATCTTGGCATGGTCCAGTACAGCAAACAGAGAAGACACCTAAAAAATTATTTTGCCATCCATGGAAGACTAAATTTGCCATGCAGCAACACAAAACTAACTTTACATAGAAAAATTAAATTGCCATACGGTGATAGAGATTTTTTTTGACAATAGTGACAGAGAAAACTAAACAGCACATGCAATCTTAATTTGTCATGCTAAAAAGAGACATAACAAATCATACACACTTACTTGTCACATAAAAAAACTGTAGAAAACATTTTCACTTGTACAGAAAATTTGGTTTTGCCATGGTCCAGTATCTAGATTTGCCACCAAGCTAACAATTGAGTTGCCGTGACATTCAAAAGAAGGAAAAAAGAATAAGAATTGGGATGACGTAGTGAACAAATTTCAATATTGTTGCCATGTGAAAACAGTACAGCAAGTTGTATAGATTGCCATGTGAGTAGTACAAAATTTTGTAAAAGTTGCCATGTTTTGGGAAAAAGTGTTCACTGAATCTGCCATGAGACCAGAAGAAACATTTATCAAAAAGGATGGGGCAGCACGGGTACAGTGGAAAGGCAAGGCACACATGCTGGTGCTCCCGGGCGAGCCTGTATATTTCCAGGGGGCCATAGATCAGTATATACACACGTACAGGTGCAGTACAATATGCAGAAAGCCCCTTATAGTACGTGAAAAATACAAAAGGGCACACGACTAAATATATACCCCCCCCCCCCCTCAAACTCATGGTGGATCAACAACACTGAGTTTGGGGAGATATAGAAGTCGTGTTGTGCTCTAGTCTGGGCCTTCGTAAAGAAATCTGCGAACTGTAACTCTGAAGGCACATACTGAAGAGCAGTAACCTGATCCTGCACACCAGTGCGCACAAAAGAAGCAACAACACCAATATGCTTTGCGAGCTCATGCTTCACAGGGTCGCACACAATACTAATAGCACCTGTACTATCAGACAAGAGCAGAGTAGGTGTTGCGACTGAAAGACCAAACTCCTGAATCACTGTAACCAAGTCACCTCTGCCGTCAAAAGAGCCATAACTCACAACCCAGTCTCTGCACTCGAATGGGAAACTGAAGTCTGTTTCGTAGGCAGTGAGATAACCACCAAGAAAACACAGTAAACAGAAGTGAACAGCGATCCGAGGGATCACTAGCTCACGTTGCATTCGAATAGGCCTAAAGCTTGAATGAATTGGAGTGGGGAAAGAACAGACAAATCATGCCATGGAGATATCAGAGAACACGAAGGAGGTGACTAGACCAGAGACAAACTGACTCAAAATATTGATAGGATAGGAGATATCAAGACGAATGACAGGTAGATAGACAAGACTCCCAACAAGATGACGATAACATGTCTGATCAGACAAGGGGTCACCATCAGAAGAACAGAGGTGAACATTGAGCTCCATGGGAGTCTCAACAGTGCGCTCATCAGTAAGAGCAACACGGGAAATAAGATCCTGGATATACTTCCCATGGGAAATAAAGAAGCCATTAGAGGTAGAGGAAACATCAATCCCAAAAAAGTAGCGAAGAGGGCCAAGATCAAACATAAGAACGTCTCACTAAGACGTGCCTTGACAAAGACAATGTACTTAGGGTCGTCGGTAGTGATGGTCATGTCATCAACATATAGAAGAAGAATATTCCGACCACGAGGAGAAAGGTGGAAAAACAACGCAGGATCATGAGCACTCGCTGAAAAACCAGCGCCACTCACCACTCACCATAGAGGCGAAACGCTCAAACCAGGCACGTGGGGCCATGCGATCAGGAACATAATACCCAGGTGGTGGCCGCATGTAAACCTCCTCACGCAACTCACCATTAAGAAAGGCATTCTTAACATCAAGCTGAGATACAAACCAATGGCGAACACAGGCCACAACCTACGAAGCACTGATACGGCGACACACATATGGCGATACGGGTACGGGGATACGGGATACAACAATTTCTAAAAGCAGCGATACGGCGATATGGAAAGTATAATAAATATTAATAAAATGTCATGCTATAAAGACAAGGATAATTGAATACATGAGATGAGATCAAAATACTACCCCATAAGTTGCATTCATGCCTCTTTTCATCAAGTGCTAATCTTCTCGATGACTGAATGCGATAAAAAACAGTAAAGAAGTTGGCTTGTAGGCTGGCCCGGTGATATATGTTTTATGCTTCCCAGCCTCTCAACTGAAGATTGGCCTGCAGATATCATGTTGGTATTTCACTCACTAGTAGCAACATCAGCAGGTCAGCACCAAGCAACTGCATTCTACAACAAATCATAGTTACATACAGGCCAGCAAGCAAGCATGCAGACATAGCAAGCATGAACGCACGCCGGGCCTTGGCAGCAAGCACACGCAGCAACTGGGGGAGAGCAGGGATTGGGAGGCGGGGG